>CM052330.1:274062-344185 GCA_028455615.1 Lasioglossum zephyrum | reverse complement strand
GGCATAATGTAATTTTATTAATTTTACACGTTCGAAAGATGTCACGGAAATGACTTTCTAAATGGTCGCAGTTTGTCTGCGAGCCTTCTGCTTGTAGAAATCTATGAAAATCTTTCGTTGATACGAATAGATTGATGCAATTGCGGAAAAAATAGGAATACGGGAAATTCCGAAGCGTTGGTTCGTTCGCGTGGGAAGAAGGACCTTCGGTATACCTGGATCGCGGTCCGTTGATCCGCACCTGGCAGCACGATCAAGAGAAAGATAGACATAGAAGCGATCCGGCCGGTGTTGGTAACGAGACAGGGCCGTAGCACGGCAGTGCCGCTGCAAAGGTGACTCGACTCGGAGGAGGGAGACAGCACAATACATCATAGCGAACGACGTTCTCCAGAAGAGCGTGAGCGAGCCGCAGTCTCGTTCGGTGTGTGTTTATTGGCGGTCGTAGCAGCGCGGGTGGATTTGTTACAGTGGAGGAAGCGAAACGCGTAGAGAGCCGGGTTTCTCGTACAGTGTATGGAAAGGGAAAGCGTGGATATATTGCCGATTTGAACGTGAAACGAAAAAAAGGAACGGGAAACAAATGCGGTGACCGAGAATGTCTCGTGAGTGAACGTGCAACAAGAGACGCTGCGAAGTGCGGGTGTCCTCGAGCTCGTCGACTGCAGATCTCTAGACCCCGGTCGAAAATGCGGGCGCGATACGTTGTGGCAGGTGAGTAAAAGTCTCAAAAGTCCCAAGCAAGTTCGCCATTCGCGCGTCGTTCTTGCTCCTTGATTCTCTATACCCGCTGTTGCAAACTCCGTGATCCCAGGATCCAGCACGTGAAGGCAACGTCGGATCGAACGGTGCCACCGATCGATATCCGAGAGCATTTCGATTCACCGAATCTTTTCAAATGCCGATCCGGAAAGCTCTCTTGTTCGATTTCTACGGCGGGCTACAGTTTACACCTGTGTACACAAAGATCTACGGCTACGGGAACAACGTACATTCGGTAGCGTAGAATTTGTGACAGGTGGGGGGAGGCCGTCTTGCCAAATCGTTCCGCACACCTGATCGTGTCTACCAGGTAGACTCTCTACTTACCTGAAGTACTGTTATATGTTCGTCTAGAACTAGGATCGTCTAAAATAAACGTCGTTCCGCTTCACGGCCGGCAATATTTCTGCCGGTGTTCCGAAGCTTTTTCCTTTTATTTTCGAACCGAATGCCGATCCATGGCTTCTCGAGGAAGCGTTGCCGTTCAGCCGCGCGTTATTATCCGCTTCTTTTCGACGAACAAACGTATGAACTCCTGAAATTGACTATTCTATCTATTCGGCTGATACCGATAGTTTTCGGTCCTCGAGCATCGGTGCCGAGATACCGCGCGAATCGTTTGCTGTCATGCATTACGGGCAAACGAATTAAAACTAGGTATCGCAAGGATCGATAAAGTTAGTGCAATGACCCCCCATAGAGTCTTACACGATCGTTCCACACTTTGCTCGAGGATCGATCTACATATACTACGAGGTGCCCGAAAAAAATAGCGATGAAAGGCTGCGTGACAAACCAGGCTTGTCCACGCGTTGAAAATCAAGACGATAGTATGTATACATAGAGTGTGTACACTGGTCCGAACCTATGCGTATATTATACACGCATTCGTGAAGCAGAGCAGTGGAAATATCGATCGTTTTAAATCTCATATCTCGCGTTGTTTCACGGTTCTCTTTGACCGCGCGCTCCCCTTACGTATCGAGCAGTTCAGAAAATTCAACGCTTCTGACCAATACAATTGTAATTGCGAGACTCTCGGCGAGGAGCAACCGTGCATCGATGCACTTTCTTTTCTTGCCATCTCGTGTACGCATAATTTCGTTCGTGAAAGCCCAGGCCGTCCGCTGCTGGATGCGTCGTCCCGCGTTGTCCGGATGCAAGCGTGTGTCGGAAGAATTTCTAAATTCTTGGCTCTCGATTAATGGTAATTAACCTAAGTGATCCTCGGGATTAACGAGGGTCGTTAAAAGGTAGTTTTGGTCGCGCGCCACGAAGCCCCAGTGCATCACGGCCGCGGGAACAGCTCGCAAACGAAAATCCGCGGTGAGAGATCGCGCCGCTGAGCGTGAAACTGAAAAAGCTGGTTACAAATTTCCAGGTAGAGGGAAAACGTATTTTGAGAGAGAGAGAGAGAGAGAGAGAGAGAGAGAGAGAGAGAGAGAGAAAGACTCGTCCAGCGCAGGTGGAAGCCACGTCGGTGCATTAACGTTGGCCCCTCGCTTCACGCTCAGGTGCGTGCCTTGAACGACACACGCGTGTGTATTCTGTGTTGTGCGTTCACATGCACAATAGTAACCGCGTCGAACAGGGGCCCTCGCTTTCGTCGTTATACCTGCCGCGCGCGGCCGATCCGACGCGATCGTGCCTGGCTTTAATCTTTTTCCCGTTCGTTCTTATCGTCAGCGAAACAGGAGTGGGCTAGATTCTGTAACAGGTGCCTCGTATTCTCATTGACGCGCACGAATTTTCCTAACCGCGCGCCCCAAACCTGGGCTAATTTTATTTGAAAATCAAAATACATGTCCATTCGTTTGACATGTATTTCACCAACTGCAAGCGGTATACGTAAAGAAAAGCCGTACGGGACAAACAGGTTTATTAACAAAATTAGACACACGGATAACCAGAAGTTAACGACCGACGTGTTTGCAGTGAGCGCTCGTCTCAATCTGTCTTTGAAATCTGTTGGCGATCGTAGTTTTACAATTCTTCTGTTCTTTCTGATTTTTCCAGTTTTATAAAATTAGCTATACAGTTCGGACCAAACGATTTCAACATCTCTGCGAGGCTAGAAGAATTAATTTAGTAAATGACGTCTAAAAAATATGTTGAAAAAATTTATTTGTTCGGAATTGTGAAAGACAATGGTAAAAATTGATTTTTACAACTCTTTTAGCTGGGTCACTACTAAATTATATACGTTCTGAAAATGTTATTGAAATTGATTAATTGATTTACGAGTTATAAACGATCACACAAAAGTTTTCATTGTTTTCCTAAGCGAAAATTTCCGCATCGGCTTTGTTTGAAAAAGAAAAAAATAGATTTTTATTACAGTAATGCGAACTACATATTTATGTAATTGCTCTGCGATTAACTTGTCATGCTTGTCGCTATTCGTGCAGCCTGATAAAAATTAATTTCTGTCCTATCGCGATAACCAATGCTGGCTCATAGTGGCCCATACCATATGGATGGCCGCCCATTTGACGACGACCTAACGCAGTTCTTCTTTATTGAAATCATTGAAATAATGGTTCCATCCATTAGGGCCTTTCAAATGGAATTTTCTCTGTCGCAGGAATGACGTTTTTCCATTTTTCAAATGCACGTACTAGAATTTTTTAGACGAAAAATAAGAGGTTTCAAATGTAACGTTGGGTCATCATTTCTAAAATTGTTATACGTTTTACAATGCTGTAAAACAACGAGTAGATTAGAAAATATGACCATATACAAATAGACACGATGAACAAACCAAAAGCAATTCGGTTGGAGACGAGCTCAATTTTAGAAATTGAAATATGTTAACGACTATTTTCATAAATCTAATATCTTCATATAATATATTCATTCTTAATTTCTAAGTTTAATTAATCGATAAAATATTCCTAAAGAAATTAAGGCAATATTTAATAGATTTTTTTAGAAAGTAAAAAAAAAGTTTAATATGTGTATAAATATATGTTATAAATTCATTTCTACGTGATGATTTCATATACACATATGTGCACCATAATGTTAACGAGGGTGACGCTGCATTATCCATTATTTTGTCTTTTCTCTTTAGCTTCCTAACAGGCTTTTATAATAATTATATAGACGTGCTAATTACGTAGAGTATCTCCATTCAATGTATTAACTGTATAGAGCAGTTTACAGACGATAACACATACGAATAGGCTGGAATAATGCCTAACCGACCATTGATGTATTCATAGCTCATATTGAGAAATTGCATTTCTATTAGTAGAAAAATCTATTATCGACAACTGTCATCTGCAATTTATAGTTACTTGGAGGTAAATGACGTCGGACTAAAAAGTTAAACTAAGTTTTCGATCAACCAAAATTTTTTTTTATTGTGGCATTTTGTAGCTGACCAAAAACGAATTACTTTTTTCCCCAACATTTTTTTTTACCTGGGTATCGGAAGTTAAATGCATATAATTTATAACGTAATAACACCGCTGCCAATCTATTAATTTTTTTATTGGCATCTCCCACCATTAAAAGTTTTTATTCATGTCGGAGTCTGTCTAAATCGTTGCCCGATAGAACAAATGATTTTAATATAGGTATTCAACGTTAATATAATCTATAGTATTTTGCATTTCTATTACTAGAAATTCCTCATCGACAGCTGTCATCTGTAATTTATAGTAATTTCAAGGTAAATGATAGGATTAACAAGTTACACTAAGTTTTCGATTAAACCTCAAGTTATTTAATTAAAACTCTTCTTTTCAAAAGTTCAAAGGTGTCCTTCAACGTTCCCCGAATTTATGGCTTCTGTGTTCATCTGACAAAAAGATTATTCTCACGTAACTCGCTATCTACAGACTTGATATTGATTTACTTAAGCAATATGACGCACTATAAAGTTAGTGCTATGTATTATAATGCTGCAGATAATATTCTCTAACTTGCGTTTCAGAGTTCGATGCTCGCTAAACCGTTTTCATCGTTTCACGGTCATTTGTTATATTTAATTTTTCAATACATATACATATATACACAAAATCCAGTAATAATTACATGAAAATTATTTTGAAATTTACAGTCACCCTGTGCACCAATTTCACAAATTTTGAAAGTATGTGAAAGCGATCATCGTCATTTCTCTTTCATGTTGCTAATGACTCGCACTAATTCATGAATCTTTACTGCACGTTCCTCTCGAATACAGTTTTTTTTTCTAACGATAAATTCTTCGCAGCAATTGTCACGAGACGACGGAGTCCTGAGAAAATGATTTTTATTGCGTTTAGAAAGAAATGCACCGTTTTCTTCGGTATGCGACGAATGTTTGGAACAAATTTTATGCGCGATTCTTTCTCGTTGCCATTTCGAAAGGAATTCACCGGGTTTCTTTCCGTTGAAGATTTTCAAGCTGACGTACCTTTCAGTAATTTCAACTGGTCGGTTCCGCGCGCGTATGTTCGATTCCTCCTTCAGCGTTACGTGCTTTCGATGAGTCCGCAACATAGGCATTCCAGAAGATTGCATTTTTTCAGGACCGCCGATGCGTGACGAGCGTAGAACGAACGTATAGCTCCGATACAGTCTAGTTGTTTTATTCCAACGGTGCATTCATATCGCGTTCAGCTTTGTCGCAGCGTCGCCGGTAACAATTACATCCGAATAAGACACGCTGGAATAAATCATGAGCACGGCGCGATAATAAAAATGTCGAAAAGGATAAATACCGTTTTCCGCATCGACAGACGGCGTAACACTTCGCATTCCAATGTGCAATATGTGTACAGGCTGATTCAGCTACAGTGTCGACAGATCGAGACTGATCTCCCCACTCTACCTTCTCCCTCTACGAAATTAGTCCCCCCACCCCACGCTTTCGTCGCAGTATGATCTGGAAACCAGCTTTTTCTGGCCAAAAGTATTTTAGTGTCTTTTCAAACTTAGATTTCATAATATGGTTTCCAGCTACTGTTTTTAGAAGCCTTCTCAAAGTTTACATTGCTTAAACTTGGCATTGTTTGTTCTTGTATTATTTACGGATACTTATTCGAAGTATCCGTATTTCGTTAAGATTTTATTATAAAATAATGTGCTGATTTCTTTATTTCTCTCTTGTCTTTATAGTATTTTCTAATAATAAAAGTATTTTCTCAATAATTTAATAGAGGAATTATATGCATTCTTCGAGTGACACATTAAAGATTATATAGCTCATATCGTTATCGTAACTAATTAAAGATGATGATACTAATCCTATTACTACCGCTAGCATAATGTCTAGAATGTTGTACAGTAGCAAACTTACATTCCTCTAACGGTAGGTTTGATTAACTTTGCTATACTTAACTGTATAGCCCATTACTTCCTGGATGCTCTGGCTTCGTGATACGCTTTGTACGAGGTAAATCGTTTCTTCTTGTTATGCTGGAAACAATTTTGATCATATTCTTTGTTTTACGTTATAGTTAATTTTTCCACGGTACACTTCTATCTTAAATGTCTATCGAATATTGCTGGCGTATTTCAATTATTCGTACTACATTTCGTATTTACTTTTATAATTTGCTACGTTTCACAAAATATAACAAATTCTTCTATTTTTTAACTTTTCACAATGCAAATATGCATTCTCTTAACTACAATATTTTTAAAGAATCTAAGCGCGGGATTGGCATTGGCCGAGCCAGTTAATACTCTTTAACAAAGCCACGGAGAATATTTTTGTAAAGGAAAATGTTATTTTTAAATGACTTAGAAATCATTCTTCTGAGAGGAATACAACATTTTTGGAACAGCCTGTATATCTACCTGGAAAAATTGACACATGCAGAATCTCTTGTTTGTTTACAATTTAATGCGTTTGAATATTTTTCCACCGATTCTAAAACTTGTCACAAACACTATTTTGAATATCTTTGAGTAATATCAATAATTTTCACTTCAGCCTTTCCACTATGTATGAAAGTGTATTAATCGTTCATTATCGGCTTAATTTTATGTTAATACATTCAGTTTTCCTGAAGGCTGCGAATTGTAGACAATCGAAAGCGAAATTAGATTTCATTCATGAACGTAGCATGGTCCGCGCGTCTTGTGGAACGATAGCAGCGATTAGAAACGCATTTATCGGTAACCATTCACCGAACTATTTCAAACTTACATTTTACACTATATGACTCATGGGAACGATGACGCGGATATTACTAATTGCGAGTTTGACACGGCAGTGTCTAATGATACTAATTTCCAATTAAATACTTGCCTCCAAAAAACGTTTCGATTAAACATTTATAATGGACCATTTTTTTTTTTAAGATGGATAAACTTACATGTAACATGTTTACTATATCGCATGTAGTAAACTAATTGCTCCAACTTCCCAAAAAATGGCAAATCGTATAGTTCAATATTAAAAAAGTTATCATTTTTTTGAGAGCGTCCGAATATTAATAGGAACTACTGTATATTCAATGCGTAAATATTGTACAGTCTATCTCTACTTATACGATGCTTAGCATTGCTGGGACGATCGAGGTAATATAACACTGCTGTTAAACGGATACATTACGTATACGTAGAAAACTGTTATTGAATTCTAGTAAAATGTAAGAAGCGAAGATGCTTCTTTATCATTCGAGGAATTTTGTCAGCCTCAACGGTCACATCTGTGTAAATGCCGAATAAAGTCGCCTCGTAAAACATTCCGCAGACCGAGGGGTCTGGTTACTATTAGAGTCAAGTAGGAGAAAATTCTTGAATGGTCCTTGTGTCCTGCGGAAGGTTGTCTTTTAAGGGTTCACGGGGTGCAGGACATTCTAAAGAGCCGTTCCCAAGGGCCATATGCCGCGTTCAACTTTATTGCCTCCTTTACCTTCTTGCGTCTGCTTAGCATTAGACACGTAATCTTGTTTTTCGTTGCCGTGGACAGAAACCAGATTTCCAATGTAGCGGAAAGATTATCTGTGTTTCTCACAAAGATTATCTCGGCGTTTTAGGGCGACAGAAACCACAAAACTATTTTATATAACAGAAAGATATATAGAATTTGTAAGATATTAAAAGTTTGATGGTTTGTTACTGATGTAGTACGTTAAAAAAAAGGAACACGAATCAATAGAGTACTGATTGTGAGTACATAATCCCCTCTAGGCCCTTTGTTCGTGTTAATTTGTTGGATCGTTAGCGAAAGATGGATTTCATGCTTGACAAATGCTCATGCTGTTGAAGTTAGCAATCCCATACGCCGCCGGTCTGATCCGATTAATTAAATAATTTACTCGCGACAGTAATTATTTGCGCCTCACGTGGCCCGTCGAGATAAACCAGTATTATACGGTTATACACGGTGACTCTGAAAAGGAAATGAAGCCGAAACATCGTTTTCGCAGAAACTGATACAATTCATCGTTACACAAAATTAGACGCTGCTGTACAATTACATGTTACTTAGACAATTACTGCTAGTCCCCACTCTTACGCTTAGTTAGTGCTACTCCACGGTTCCAGGCACACTAATACGCACATTTCCTGCCTTCGTCAAGCAAATGGACCAATTGCAGAAAACGTGTCGCGCGAAGTAGGGATACCACGTGGTCCCTACAAGTTTCTCACTGCTATCTCCCGATGGGCGATAAGTAGAGGCTGCAAGCTTTAAAATGTGTCCAGATTTGTTGTACGATTTTTTAAACGAAATTATCCAAATATTGGCTATTTTAAAAAAGGGAAAATTTAATGTTCCAATACTTTTTGGATCCACTGTACATGTAGAAGCAGAGCTTACATCTATGGCAGAAAACTAATCATACGATCGAGCAGCACGGACCGCAAATAGAATTCTGAATTTTTCGCTTGTCTGACTGCTTTGACCAATACCCGGATCACTGGCGACTATTCTTTATCACATTCACATGGTGTAAACGCAAACACACAAAATGACTGCTACCACGCTCTATCGCTTACACACTTGTTTGAGGTTCTCCTCGGGCAAAGAACTGCAATCCGCTAAAAATTCCCTTTACCAGTGTGTTCTGTATTTTCCCGTCAACCTGCGGGAATCACGCACAATTTTTCGTTTCGACAGTTTCATTCTTTTCGAGATGAAAAACTACGCTAATGGACAAACGAATTATTAGAGACAAATGCTTATAATTAGACTGCGGATTTTATGCGTCGATATCGGACGTTGCAAAAATCGATGTACTTCGAATAATACCGATCGATACAGGAAATATTGATCTCTACGATTCGTGAGTTAAGCGGCGCTGTTATTTTTCGTGTCACCCTATATAGAAGTTGGCTACGTGGCGCAATTGTACGGGAACGATCTCCACATTGTACACATGCAACGCCCGAAGCAATTTCCATCGGCGATGTGGATCGTCCAGTCGCGGAATGTTATAGATAATGTGGAGAAAATTTCATTGCCACTCGGACATCAAAGCGGCGTTCACTTTAATTGTGCATAGAGCTGCCGTTTTGCTTTGATAGGTACTTTCGCGACAAGCTTCTAGTTATTCGTTCCACATACGAATTCGTAAAGTCCCGAACAACAGAAATTTCATCGATATTTTATTAATCGTATAGTCTTTTATTGTATTTTCATTAACAACAGATCTGCCGAAGCTCGAAACTGACACAGTGTAAATCGAGTTCACGATGATCGTTTCACGCATCTATCTGGACATGAAATTTCATTGAATGGCATTCACAAACGAAGTCTGCTCGCGAAACTATCGGTTTTCCGAGTGAAACATATCAAAGCTGTTCCATAAACGTCATGGAAAGTTCACCTAGGGTTTCGGTTTGAATGGGACCCGTTCTACTAGACAGTATGATGACACGCGCGCACACACGCCCACACGCATTCACTTTAAGCCTTACGACCCTAAGGGTTGTATTTTACATGTCGAGTAAAAGACATTCTTCCCGTATTCCCTTAACGTCCAAGATTCCACAGAAAAAGATGCGAAATATTCATTAAACACAGAAAAAATTCTTACTTTAATACAATCATTATAGACTAGATTTTTTGCATTTATCACAATAATTACCAGATCAAATGCAAAACTTGTCGTTTGAGTGAAAAGTAGTTTACTTTCGAGGTCAATTCTAAAAAGATTTCAAGGTAACTGGAGTTTTTCTCTGCTTTCTTATCAACCGTGTTATAACATGAAAATGATTAATATCTCGAGCACGCATATGCGGCGTTTTGCACTGCAATTGCCAGCAATCGATAGTGTGCTCAATACAATCGTTCAGTTTGTATTTTTGTTTTTTATCAGATCGCAGAGAAATAAATATCAATAAATACTTCTGCTCTTGAATTGTTTTTGTTATGTCCTAAATAGTTGTTTTTATACACACCTAATATTTTTCGGCAGGCTCGCAAACAGTGTTAAGCGTAGAGTCTTATAATTAATGGTCCGTCGCTGTAAAACACATGTTAGAAATTGTAAGAATTCAATAAATCACGCGAAGCGAGCACCAAATGATGCAATTCACGTACCTATGTATGTAGGTACGCGTCGTTTTTTTACTGCTGCAGGTCGTAATCCTACTTGATAAGATCTGGCACAGGGCTGTGTGCGAGAAGAAGTGGTACAAGGGTACGGGAATATTGTTCGCGTTTAGTGATTCGTTTTTCATTTGAAAAACAAAAGGGAAAAGAAAAAGTAAAAATAAATGGATAGATCTCGGTTCTCCGGCCACGTGGACGTTATTAACCGGTACGGGAGGAGTTCTACCGCAAGCATTGCTCCAGTTTAACACGGTTAAATCTTGGAACCAGTTTTTCCACGGCCAGAAAAATTGAAGCCACAATGAGTCACGATACGAGATGCCATGCCGTCTCGGTATCATGTGGCTTATCTAAATGCATGCGAAACGCATTTACATGTTGAAAAAGCATTTTAAGGTAATCGAAGAGGCCGCAGGAATTCCTTGGGTCCGATAACACCAGGTTCAACAGTCACTTGAATGGGACTTGTTTTATTCTGTTCCGTGAGAGAGAAGGCACCGTCTGCATCTTTTCCGGAAAATCAGTCGACCTAGAAAACTTTCGTATACATAAACAGTGTCGCGGTATACTTACATATTTGATTTGATGCCTGTTTCCCGACGAATTTTGTTGCCATTGTCGAATCTAGACTGCAGTGACTTTTTACATTCACAGTCTAATATAAGCAAATAAATATTTGAATTAAGATTTAAGAAGAGATTTATCTTGTACCTTTCGTTTGTAGACTGCGGAATTTGTGCATTTATAACAAAACATAAGTACATATAGTAATGATCAATAGAATTTACTACTTACTACTTTACTACTTACTAAACGCACATCTAGGAAAAAGTTGTTGAAAATGTCGAATTCGATAACATATCAAACATAACAATCGGAGAGAAACTAACTGTTCTAAAGTCTCACCAGAAAAAGGATTGTGGCACTTGTTGATGATATGTTAATGTCACCGGCCTTATTCACGATTCATCTCCATAATCCGTTCCAATCCATGAAGACGGAACACGAAACGGATGAATAACCAACGGCCGGTGTCACAGTTGGAACACGGTTCATTACGGAACAATTTCGTGCTTAAGTAATGCAAAGCAGCACTTGACGTTTGAAAACCACGCAGCGGCGGCGCCGCCACCCCACGCTGCTCAAAACGTGTATGCACGAAACGGCTCTTCTCTTCGCTTCGTTTTCACGTCACTCCCTGCTTAAGTGTCACACTCATCGTCGGAGCTTGTCCTCTTTCTCTAGAGTATCCTTCTTCCTGGGATCGACGCCTGTCCTCCTACGGAGGCGTGTCACCCCAACACACAAAAGAATCACTCCGACGCGACGGTCCTCCTCCTCGTCGGTGCAGCTCTTCTTCTTCTCTCTCTCTCTCTCTCTCTCTCTCTCTCTCTCTCGCGCTCGCTCTCTCTCTCTCTCTCTCTCTTATTCTTTTGCCTCTCTTGGCATCCTCTTCTTTTTCCTTTTTCGAAACGTGTTGTTATCAAAGGTAAAGCGGAAAACAATGGCGGCCGTCGTATATTGTGTGTGTACATCGAATGTATTATTTCAATTCACTCTCACGGATCGCAGCACCGAGAAGCTCGGAGCGGCGAAAATCTCGGCATCATTATACCCGGGGCTTCCCTTCCAGGCTTCTTCGTTAAAATATTTGGCACTCTATCAGATCCGCCGTGGCGACGGGGTGCATGGTTAAAAAATGAGCTCCCCCGTGAGAGGTTTTCTGCGTTTGAACCCGTCCAGGGAACTAACGCGGGCTTTTTATCGAATTCCAGGGGATGAAAGCACTTCACTGCGAACATCAATTTTCATTTCCATTAATTCCACTTGAAAGTGATTTTCGAAGAGGGAAGAGTGACAATGGCCTCCAGTAACGCGCTCGTGTCCGTTTAAACGGAGCTTTTTTCCTGCTTTTCATCTCGCCTTCAAGAATTTACATTTTTATTATCGCCAATTCGTTTCAACTAGTTCGAGTTGGTACTTTTATACCTGCGTGCTTTTGTATGTGTCAGATCCAAGTATTGTACAGTGAATCGTAGTAATATATTCGGACATTTTTCAAAGAACTCTAACGTTTTTAATTTTGGAACATACGACTTGGATTTCTTTGAGAAGTTAGAACAATTAGTTACAATTAGTTTTAAATCGTGAATAGAAATTCTCTTATTTTTCGATGTTTCGTGAAGCAGATATACGTAATCCTTTTACAAAATAATTATACACAAATCGTATCGTATTATACCGATAAATATACATCTCTTACGAGAATTCTGCAGTGACACAACGCCCCATAAATTCAACGTAAATGTCAAAAAATAAAATAAATAAAGAATACGTGTATTAATACAGTATTCTCCTTAATCCACTTGACTCGTGTTCCTATGCAGCGTGTCGCATTCAAATCGATGATGGCCGTAAACATAGCCTCCTAGAAGTTAGCTCCCCACTTGTTGAATTTAATAATTTCAACAGTTGTGCCGAGTTATGATAAGTTTTGCTAAGTTCGTGCTACATTGTGCTCGAATAATAAAACTATAATATAAGGATTAAGAGAAAAAATTGAGAAAAAAATGATTTTGGAGTAGTCTTCTCGGTTTCTTCAATTTTCTCTCTTTTGCCAAGAGTGGTATACACGCGGCACGAAACCTGTTAACTAAAAAATGAGAAATTAACCCTCATCCGTCCCTCGTGTCAATTTGACACATTTTTATCGAAATAAATTATACTGTTCTGTTACATTCTACGTAAATTTATCCGAAACTTCGTGACTTTTAGTTTGTTTTTTATGCGAAACAACTGAAAAGCCTAAGATTAATATTAACCGATCAATTTGAATAGAAGAGCATCGGGAAATGACTGTTTACCTGGTCATTTTATCGATCTTTTATCACTGTGTCAATTTGATACCGAAGCGTCGATTCGGTTCGTGAAATGTGGGACGGACGATGGTTAAATAAATAAATGAAGAAGCAAATACATATAAAAAGCCGTTTTATCGAGATTTCTCTTTCTCCGTTGTCGAGTCACACTCGACAAAGGAGTGCAAAGGGTTAATGCATCGACCCGATGGGTGTTGGACGGTGTAATTTATTCGAATGACGTTTAAACATCAATGTGCAAAAACCGAGAAAGGAGTATACCTTCACGGTCACGACTCCGATGCACATGCGCAGTGTACTCTCACGTAGGCTTCTCCGTTGCGAGGAGGCAACCACGTTTTCACGGGTCGTTGTCGTGGCTTCGGGTCGGTCACTGATCCACAGCGATGATCCAGAGAAGCCGTGGTAAAAGTTTATACCGTTACGAAAGGGAGATGTCGTGCAGCGAATATACGCAGAAACTGGCCGAAACGTGTGCTGCCCGAGACGTCGCGCAGAACCGGAAGCTCTAGCAACGCGTCGCCCGTTCCGAGTTACACCAAAGGACAGTAAATTATTCCGGGGCTTTTGTCCGACGTTCTTCTTCGACAACGGACCCGACGATCCTCTTCCGTTTCGTTGCGTTTACTTATTCCCGAACACGTTGCTCCCTAGTTTTTCTTCCCGCTTTCTCGTACCGTTCGCGCGTAAAATGGCGACACCGAACCTGACGCTAGATGCGAAGCAAATAATATAACCGCCCAGAAGCTGGCCTGTCTATAGTCTATGCTAACTGTATCGATTATTGCGGTATTATGCTTCGATCGTACTTCATTTTAATATTATTTCTTTCTATATTTGTAAGGAAAAGCCGTGATGTGACAAACGGGTTTATTAATAAAATTCAGCACACGGATTTAACAATCGACTTATCTGTCGCGGACGCTCGTTTCAATCTGTCTTCTTTTTTGCAATTTTTTGGCGATTGTATTTTTGCAATTCTTCAGGTATTTCTAATTTTCTATTTTTATGAATTTAGCTATTACTTATTCGTAAGGAAAAGCGGTAAGGAAAAACGAGTTTATTAACAATCTTGGGCACACGGATGAACCAGAAGTTAACGTTAACGATTTGCATAGTGAACATTAATTCTGGTACATTTCTATTGGTGAAATTGACGTCATTGTATATGTGGAAAATTTTTTTTCATAAATCTTTGAAATTTATAGCGTTTTCTTTCAACATATTCTTTAACAATGTTACTGTGCGTCGTTCTCCACGAGTTTGCTATAATGTACCGTGACGGCAGAACTCAAAGGAGAAGTTTCAGCGAAAATTGCACTTTCAGCCGATGCACGTGAAAGTTATTTTCATTATGGGTACTTCGACTCGGTCTTTGAGGTGTTTTTAAAATGACTCGAATGAATTATGAATTTGCATGCTCCTATTAGCATATTGCATATTTTGTTGTCCAAGCTTTTGAATGAAATTTTGGAGCCGAATATGTCTTTGAAAATATTATGTAGTGATAATCTTCTAGCGGTATACCCTTCGTTTATTTTTTCCCAACTGGTTCCGTCCGCGGCAATTTCATTTAGATGATCTTGTATACTTTCATTTTCATCTTCAGAACTTGATGATATACAAATACGACTTTTACGTAAATTAAAAATATTCTCTAATTCACATTTCGAGGACTGCTGACACTGGCAGTGGGAGAGAGCCGGTACACTAACAGTGGAAGTCGTGAATCGAAAGCGGGGAAGAAGCTGCCCTGGCCTGTTGTATATCATTCACATGCGATCCTTATATTTGAGCCTTAAGGAATACAAATGGATAACGTTAAACCATCGTCGCTTAGCAACAACAAAGGATGTGTTTTTACAGTTCGCAAGACAGCATTTGAAAAAGCAGTGAGAGATCGTTTAGCATGTTAAGCTCACCCTCCTTACGAACGATAAAATCATCAGCATCGTTACCCACACCGACGTCATCCTTCGAAGGATTCCGTGGCACAATTGCTAGAACATTACTGAATAAAAGTTGCGTATTTCCTGCAATTACCGTTTCTCCTAATTACTAGCCACTACCTCAACATGCAATTTCGACGAGTATACACTACTGTCAATTTACATCCTGTAGGCATTCCGTTTGTTTTTACTCGCCATTCATGGCCAAGAGTGGCGGATGGCTGCTGCTGATACTAAAACACAGGCAAATACTTATGAACTTCCAACGCGTGATATAATTATCGCATTTTAAATTTAAATATATCTCAGTAGAAAATACTCGCGTGCGTTAAGCATTAGTTCAATGTTAATCACTAGACCGCGGATCTTTATGCAAAATAAAAATTGTCCGCATCGATTGGAAGAAATAGAGAAAAATACATTTCTATTTCATTTCTATTCCCTTTAAAAATTTTATTTTGTACGAAGAGCCGCTGTCTGTTAATAACATTATGCGTATTGCACTTACGGTACTATGCAAAAATAATACGAGAAGGAAGTAGACACAAAGTAGCGCTAAAAGAGACCGTGATGGATGCAAAAGGATTTTTTTATTACACTATACCGCACACATTGAAGACCGAGTTTTTAGTCTAGAAGATACAAAGCATCTGGCGACATCATTATAATATTTTTTTACTGCTACGTGGAGTGTTTGAATTTACAAATAAGGATATTCATACACTGTGTAACGTATTCTGCCCAACGACAGACTAATACAATTATCGAGCAGATGCTATGAATAACGCATTGTTGTGCGAGACAGCATTCAGCACGGAGTAAAGAATAATTAGGAAAGGAGACTGATTTAATCACGGTGGCACACGAAAGTATATACTCGAACGTTCACTATTGAAACTTTACATAATAATTTGCATGTTAGACTACGGTTTTGAAAGTGATTATTATAAGACGCAAGCATCGAAACTGACTGCACAAAATGTGATGTGCATTGGATAATATTTGTCAAAGTTATGATACATTTATATCAGTACAAATAACAACTGTACTGATTAGACAGAGCATCCTTATGCAAAATAAAAATTCTCTGCATCAATTGCAAATTATATATTGACATCTTCAATCTTAAAATTTTTAAACAATTTACTTGAATAACCGTGTGATCTTGAAGGTCATTAATTAATTATTCCATTTAAAAAATTAAAGGCCACCTTCATTTCTAAACAAATCAACGCAGAACAAAAAAAAATTGCAGACACCATTACATTGCTTGCAAAAAACAGTATAACTTTTTTCTCTTTTATTATTTTTTTTTTTTTAAGAAAAGCTGGGTAGTAATGACGCGAACGTCCAGTGTATCCCTAAAAATAGGCATTCTATTTAATATAAACTAATTGTTCTCGAAAAGAACCAATTCGTACGGTCCAATATTAAAAAAGTTTTGTCGTGTTTCTAAGAGTGCCCGAATATTAATACGAGTGACTATAACTTTTAATTATTGTAATTTAGGTTATTGCTTAAAATTTTAATAGCGAGCATACGAGACCTCTCGTGCGCCACCGTCCAATTCTCTCTCTCTGTCTCTCTCTCTATCTCTCTCTCCCTCTCGCCGTAATACGGGAATAGGTCGCTCGTAATTATTTTTCTAGAAGGATATGAACGTGCCGTCACTTTTTCCGCGTGTGTCGTCATCCGTTTTTTATTTCCCCGCGGATTCTCTCGGCCGTCAATGTGCGTCCATCGAGAATATTACGCAATCAATGCATGTCAATCAAGGTGCCTGCGCTCTCGGTAATTCGTGTATGGGCGATAAAGTTGCGGTCTACCCTCGATCCGATCTACCTAGTCTTCGATCTCTTTCTCCCTCTCCTCCTTTCACTGGCTCCTCGAGCGCCGCCGCCCTGTTTTCTCTTTCAAGCTTCCCCCTTTTCTTTCATGCCCGTCTCTGTTCACCGGCAACGACCGTTTCGTTTTATCCCGACATCTCGTTTACGGCTCAGGTATGCAACCGATCCCATGAGAACCACTGTGGAAATGAATGAGATCCATTCACCAATCCGACGAGCAGATCGCAACGCATGCTGGGAACACATTTGGCCATTTTTATAACGAAATCGTACTTAGCGCGATGTGCACACCTTCGAGAGAGGCGCCACTAAAAATTGCTATACCATTATTCAAAACAGCTTTAACCTTCGCAAAGTAATGTGGGGTCTCGGAGATTTTTTAAAAGAATATTTATTGCACGGGCTTAATATTATTAAATTCGTCTGTATTCTATAAATCGTGAAAAGCTCAGCGTTATATGAAAAAACTTGTTAAATTGCAGAATATAAAACATAGAATAATAATGATCAGGGTTGAAATAAATATCTCGATTTTCGAGTTAAAATTGCTTCGAGTGCAAAGGGCTAAAGAATTGTTACTGTCTCGTATGAGCTTTCAAAAATCAAAGTTGTCGTCACTGTTCTGGGCGTTTGGAGGGGATATAGCCCGCGGTAGTGGGGATAAATGTTTGGCGAATATCTCGTGTATCTCTTTCACATATATTGAGTCAATTACCGTATTCATGCATTTAGTGGATTATTGCCATTGTGAGAGAGACCTTTGTCCATCGAAAGCAGCAGTTTCGACGGCTGCGCGGTGTTGATACGGCGGCGTAACTTCGATAGTAGTCGGCATAGCTTTCCTAGCAACGTAGCAACGAAAACAACCGTAGCCCGGAAGGCTACGGGAAGTAACGGTCCGCGGCGGGTTCCTTTTCCTTGGAAATTAGTGACCCGGTCAATGCCGGGCGTCGACGCGCAAGGCCGCCAGCCATTTCCGAGTGTATCGACGTCACACGATATTACGTGAAACTGCATAGTGCACACACGCCGAGAAGCTTTCAGTTCCAGTGCTAGCAGCAAGAAATTGAAAATTTATTAGTCCAAAGTGGTCTTAATGGCCTCCCCAACGAAAACGAATAACGGACGAAAACTTGAGCACCGTCGAAACGACATGTCCTTTACAAGGAACCAAAATACCTAATATACCTACCCACATATGTATAGCACGCTCTCCCCCATTCTTCAGACCGGTGTAACACGGGGGGGGGGGGGGGGCTCTTGCCATATTTTAACGAGTCAGTCTCATCACGAAGATTTCAACAATGATTTTTTTAGATGAAAGAATTTTTGATAGATGAAATAAAATTTGATTCCGTTTGTAATCAATATTTAATCACCAGGTTTACGAAGCTCTAGAAATAACTATTTCAAACAATTGGTATGGGTCCTGTAAACCTAGTGTTAAACATTAAAATAAATGTAGCCGTAGAAAAAAATATTAATTTTCTTTTCCTTTCTTCATTTTTGGGAATAAAGACGACATTTTGTTCATTTTATCTGTAAAGAAAATGATACAAGGGGATAAAATGTGTACATCATTACTAGGCAGCGTTTTGTTTTTTGCGAAAAAAGGATGGAAGAGGAAAAAGAATAATTATTATAGACACCATTGCATTACTTGCAAAAGACTGTATATCTGTAATTATTCTTTTAGAAATGCCAGGTGACCTTCAATTTTTTAAATGGCCTTTTTTATATCATATGAAAGCGGATTCATACAACATATACGATACTATTACGTCGGTCTAGTAATTAATATTGATGTTCATTAGAAAGCGAAGGATAGAATTCGTGAAATGAGATAGATTTGTACAGATAGGTTAATGTAAACCAAGTCACATTTCTTAGCTGTAAGGCTGAAATAAAACAAATTCTATTGTGCAAAGCCAAGGGTACATAAAAAGTGTGAAAAATCTGTATTTTGTCACGTAAACTTTTTAACATGGATCAATTTACTGATAAAATTTTTACGGTATTTAAATCGTAGCACTGTGCAATGGTGAGGAAGATTCGGTTTAAACAAACGTTTACATTATTTCGACTTATTTGATAATGGTGGAAAATAGAATTTTTGTTTGATTGAATAACGAAGACAATAAATGTGTAAGGCAACCACCGTTCCTTTGATAAATCTTCGTACTCGAAACAAACCACAATCTCATCAGTGCGACGTATTGGTTCGGGACCGTTATGAGAGAAGCATGCTCATTCCATTACGCTTCCATCATCCTGCTTCATGGCTAGTAAAGTACCTCATGGTTTAATATATTTTAATATTAACACTATTTTACTGAATCAGACGCAACTGTGTTGTAATTTGTTGAAGAAAAAATTTATTGACAATACATATTTTGACTACACAATGTACTACACAATGTACAATATTAATTTCATTTACCAAACAATTTCAAATAAATAGTAATTTGAAAAATGTTCGGAACAATTTTGTTATGTTGTAACGAAGTTCATAGGAGATTTCCTAATTAAAAAAAGATTAGAGCACCTCTATAAAATCATCGGTAATCAATCAATATGCTATTGAAAACATAACGATATATTCTGTAATCAAAGAAGTATTATTATAAGAACAATATTTATTCTATTTGTGTCCAAACAACTTGTAGTAATTTCGAATTGTTGATAATAATTTGATCACTCTCCGTAACTAATTTCTTCGATAAGCATTGAACCAAGGAACGGACCGATTGTTAAATAAAGAAAAGTTACGGGAATAAAAATTAGTTACAGCAAACAGAGGAGCATTCTTCTCGGATGGATCAGCGATTTTACTGTGAAAGAGCCTAAAGGCGAGGACGGCGGCGAGTCGTGGGAACCGTCTGCGCTCAGTCGGCAGAACGAGCTCCGATTTCCATCGTAGCACCTAGCTGCTGCCACGTACCTTACATTTTTGTTTTCTTGCGAATAATCACATAATCATATCTTGATTAAAACAAGAATGTTTACCTTTCACGTTTGCGAATTTGTGGAATTTATGTAACGTTTGCTTCGTAGAAAGTTATTATTAACCGCGACTTAAATAAACATGCTCGGTTATAAACAAAAACTGAACTGCTGTTGCGTAAATTTTTTGGAAAAAGCGCGTGTTATACGAGGTGAAATACGGTAACAGCGATTTCTAAATTCCTCGTTAATGATGAGTTCCTGTTACACAATACGTACTCACCTTTACAACCGTTTGAAGTTTAAAGAAGGGGCCACATAGCTGACACAATCATCGATTTCGGTATTCTTCTTTTTATTTTTCTATTCATTATTAGACAGCGGATTTTATGCATTAATTCTACTCTATTCACTCTATTCACCGTTTTGTTTTTACAAAATTTTGAGTTTAGATTTGTAATCAGCGACTCTAAAAACCATATCACAGTTTTCGAGTAGAAACAATCATTTTTTAATATATATATATGTATATATATATATATATATATATATATATATATATATATATATCCCCCATAGTGGATTCCCCATGTTGTTTTAAAAAATATTATTGTTATCATTGAAGCGCGTTTAGTGGTTTCCGCCACGATTTTGCGATTTGGAAACATTGTGCGACGGTACGAAGGGGTGAGTCGTTAAGTTGGTCGCAGGTAATCCGAAAATGTCGGTGAATTTATATTCTGTAGTATGCTACTCACAAACAAAGTCTATACGCGGCGAGCAGTGGGCGTAAATGGTCGCTACTATACCAAGAGACATACATACATATATAGCTGCATACGATCTGTACAGGGTGTATCGGAAAATACGAGCATACCTTCAGTATTGGATTCAGTACGCTAAAATCAGAAAAAGAGTTCATAGGAATATATGTATATCCGATACGATCTTGTCTCCAAGTTATACCTATTTCTATTTTCCAATAATACTTTTCATAAACTTGTATTTCCAATAACATTTTTCATAACAATTACAACTATCAAGATTGTTCTTTGTATTATATTTGAAGATTTTCCGCATAGATATTCACTGAATTCGTCGATGTTACCTTCGTTTTGGTGGAATTGAAAGCGTTAACGTGAGAAATCGATTATTATATGTAATATTTTGAATATCATCGGGAAAACTACTTTATTACTTCCATACGTATTATTTGATATGCATACCTATTCTGTTGACCACTCACGACGGGACAAGTTTGTCTGTGCAAATTAAAATTGTCAGGAAGCGCGCACGTTTTTATTCGCACTGATGAAGTGTTGCCTGTCTGTGACACTCCGTCGCGTCACACGTGACTTTGGCAGCAAAAATTGCATAAAAAATGAATTTCAGTCCGAACAAATTTATTATCTCCGTGAATGTACACACATAATTTACATTAAGCATGCTTTCGCATCATTCGATCGGACAGATTCTCCTGCTTAAAATTGCATAAAAAATTAACACTGATCTGTGAAAGTAGACGTTTCTAGCATTACAGGATTGAAAACCTATTATCTAATTCAACAGAATATTAAAAATTAATCATATTTATGAGAATTCCGATTTTATTAAGATTTTATGGTGACACAGAAAATTACAAATCTTTAAGCATCAAAGTTAAAGAAATTTTCGACGTACAAAATGCGAAAACGTACAAGATGCTGCTTCAATGAAATGTCGAAAATTAATCGAAATAGTTTAACAGTGGCTGCCAACATATAAAGCTTTAAACGCTGTGCTTTATCGACGATTTATACAGTACAAAGAGAAAGGAATACCTACCGCTTAATTGCAGTAACGTTTGGAATTCAATAGAAACCTGAATGGAAATCCAAAATTTAAAGCAACCAACTCTTGATTAGATTTCAATCGCGCCAGGGCGGCAAGAAAGTCAAATATTTGCAGGGAAAAAACTTTCGGCAAACGATACCGCGGCGAAAACTTTTAAGGGAAGTTTCAAAAATTCCCAATTGATAAATGTTTCGTACTAATTACTAGACTGCGGATTTTCTGGCGAAGTAACTAAATAAAACTAGAAATGTTTTTAGTATATCGACAATAGCGTATTTATAATATTCAAAATTCTTCCAATGTCTTCTCAGTTTCGTGTGTGTTTCGTGTTCTCTCACCGTTATTATAAACGCCTAAAATCCACAGTCTAATAATTACAAACAGTTATATCATAGCGGAGAAGATTTCCCTTACGCCACGCTAATCAAATGAAAATTTAACTGAACCACATCACAGAAACTATATCCCGAAATTCATGTGTAATCCCTTCGGCGCTGCAGAATTTCTGGAAGCAGTAAAAACTGTAATTAAACATAAATGATACAGTTGCAAACTACAATGAACAACTTTCTACGAATAACCGGCTGGAATGCCAATTATGCCAAAAGGAAATCCGACACGGCGCGTTTCTGTTTCATTCTTGCCCTAGTAATTATGTGTTCGTGAACATGAGAACCACGTTATTTTCACGCAGCTGCGAAGACGCTCGAGTTTCCCTCTGTTTACTATTACGCGTGCAATGGCGGCTCCCGAATCGACAGTTTTTCCTGTTCAGAGCAATTATTCCTGCTGTACGGGCGAGCATACCTGCGTCGTTCTACAAAAGTTAAGTGAGCCACGAGGTTAACGAGGCTAACTCGAGCGCACTCCCAGTTTGGTCACTGGTTTGATCTACCGGTTAAAAGAAAAGCGTTTTATACAAGACATTACTGCCTAAGTGTACAATAGCGACAGCACGGAACGGTTTCCGAACCATTGGCACGTGGGAATTCAAGGATTACATTATCGAGACTATATAAGCGGCTGAAATACGCTACAACAGTTCCTTGGAGAACGATCTATTGCGAGACACAGGGGACATGAGTCATCGCGACGCTAACTCGTTTTCTCGATGATAACCGCACAGATTGCTAGTCGACGTACCCTCGCAAACAAAGGAAACTTTCAAATTCGAACATCTGTGTACGTGTACGAGTGTTAATAACTCTAGATGGTTTTTCAAATGTCGATAACATTAATCTGATCTCGCCACACTTTACATCACGCTTCTTTTGTTTATGCGTCTGTTTTCATCCATACATTTTTCATTTTAAATTGCGATTCCTCATGATTTTCAAACTGTTAAAAATATCCTCAAATCAATAAAAAGACGGCATTTACGTTTTCAAGATCTTCTTTTCAAGCGTTGTTTTTAGGTATAAGGTGTGACTCCGCGTATCTTCGAGTTGCGAAGTGCGAATATGAAGTAGAGGAGATGAGGATGGCAAGCAAAAAGGAAGGTCAGATAAGACGTTGGTTTGTTGGTCAAACAGCGCACGCGGCTACCGTATGCATTTCGCTAGGATCGAGTGTTCACTGCGATAAACCGTGTTTGTTAGAACTCTCGGATATGTTTACGTGCTTTGTAATATAATTAACACTGTGTTATATAACGATAAGAAAAAGGATTGACTTGTAAACGATAATAGCGTTGACTTGATAAGTTACCAAGGGTGACTCCGTAACATATTAACATAACAAATATTCCAGTTTAAGAAGAATTAAATGAAATATAATAAAATACGTTGTACACTGTACGTCATCGTGTTACATGTGTCTTTGTTTATAGAATACGAATATTTGCTTTGAAAACATTAATTCGTCTGTCCGATGAAATAATTCTTGCCAAATCGTAAGAAAATACGTTTAATCCTTAGTGGAAGTAATATATTTTTTATTTAAAAAGAAAAGAGGACACAAGAAATGATGGATATAGTGCGGTATGAATTATATAGGAGGGTAGGAGAGGGAGATAATCCTGAATATAAAATTTCAGTGGCGGATCTTTATCACTTTTTTAGGTATTAATGAAACACTATCTCTACTCTATATCTTCGTTAAAATGTTCAATGATTCATTGAATTTTACCCCGCAGCAACCTTGTAATTTGAATAAGAATAATAAGAAACATGTTTTCAATCTAGGACAATGAAAGAAGAAAGAAGCTACAGTGATGATCGTGAAAAAATGTATTTTCCTTTTTAATATGTTTGATAGGTTGAGAAAATAACATAACAGTCGTTTTAAATTCTTCTAATGTTGTTACTGCGTCAAATTACACCTGTTCATTTTTGTCAGAAATGCATAAGATCCGCTGTCTAGTAATAAACTATCTATTATGTATTTTATCTGATGCGTACTTCATTATTAGAGTATTACCAAAGTTATTCGTCTTGTGTTAGCTATTATCATTGAATCTATCATTTTAGAAAAACTACGCACACACGCATACCACGATTGTCAGTGTAGAATTGCTTCCCGCAATGCAACAAAGAAAGTTATACCTAGCCGACGAAGGCGTGGCAACACACTCGCTCCAGCCTGCGAAGCTGTTGAGTCATATAATTGAACTCATAGCTGAATACCGGTATTCACCGTGTCAAGGAACTCTTCTTTTTATGAGACCGCCCTCACATTCGGAATATATTAGTTCATCTATGGAGTTACCGAACCGTTTTATCGCATACCATTATCACATCTTCGTGCATCGTAAAACATTGAATTATGCAACGGTGATCGTACTGGAAATTAATTCCTCGCGTCGGCCCTGATTAGATCCGCCACTGAACCTTAGAATTAGTTGGTACCACTAACATTTTAATTTCTAATAACTATAGTTAGGCTATCACTGGCTTCACTCTAGGGAGGCCAACTATGGATAAGTTATCTGTGTCGATAATCATTTCTGAACAATATTTGTCCACGATAACATATTTTTAATATTTTGTAATCGATGTTGTGTAATTGAATAGCGCAGGAAAGCTGAGAATGTCTTTAACGATTAGAAATCTTGTTCTCAAGAAGTGATTCTCTGAAATGGTAATATATGTATACTTTCAATTTACATGTAGAATAGATGATGACACGAGGTGTTACGAATGTCCTTGAAATGACTATAAGTCGGTAAGCATGAATCGAAATTGAATGGAAAAGTTGCTTCCTACAATTGTTTTAATGCAGCAAATACGTTTGAATATTTATTACCTCCTCTCTTCGTTTTCGACTTCTTTGACGTGTTTTCCTTCATAAATCTACATATTCGCATTAACTAATGGAACGAATTTATGTTACGACTCAATATTTAATTCTCGATTACCTTGGTACGGTTATTTCCCGGCCCGAATACTACCGTTTCATCTGCGCCAATGACGTCACTCGGTTTTGGGAACATGACAAATGATTCGCGGATCTTAAGGAAACGGTTCTCTCCTGTCCGTTGGGAAGACTTCAATGCCCGCACGCTCAGCAACGAAACAGGATGTGTGTCTCTATCGACTCATCGTTGAACCGAGGCTGCAAAACGAGAGACACGTCACCTTATTCGTCTCCTTACCTCTAAGAAGAGAAGGAGGTACATATCTAGCTACTTCCGGTTATCCGTTAGATTTCTTGATAGGAACCTATCGAAACGGAATACAGTGCGTTAGCACTAGGTTTATGGGACCCGTGAAAATGACGGGTTCTTATATTCTTAATTTGCGATTATTTATTAAGATTGTAAAGATGCGTCCATAAGGAATTATTTACCAGATTTATTTCTTTGGATTTATATTATTGGAAAACTATATATTGCCTACTTGTAGATATTTTAAATATTGTTTCATTCAATATTTACTTTATTTGTACCTTTCTCAATCGTATTTACATTCCTTTTTTATAGTTTTTGTTTACTTTGTTAGAACATGTTTATAACAATATTACAAGAATCAAATTCCCGTGTTACGAACGAATCAAACCGCGGCTAGCATGCACTGTTTACCTAAATCGAGACAACGGCTTTTGTTAGGGTACATTCCGGTACATCTTCGCCGCGCCGCGCCGCGCCGCGCCGGTGTTTCATGTAACAAATGAATGCAGCGTATTGGTGACTCTTCCGCGGGTGTTTTATATGCTAGACACATGAACTCGTCAGTTCCTGCGAGAGCATCGTGGAAAAACTGTAGGAGTTGGCACGATATGAATCTTAATTAAGAACGCCTTACTGCCGCTTCCTCAGACTTGAGTACGAATTCTGTTATGATTTAATCATTAACCATATTTTCCTGAATAGTTGTTCCCTCGGAACTACTCGCAGTCTAGCTTTTTCAATTACTTCTACACAAACGCGAAGGCAGACGAGACGTTAGAAATTAATTCACTTGGTGCGTGTACAGTAGAGATTCGATTATCCGAACTAGTGATTGAGAGATCTCCAAACAACCTGTTTTTACGCAGAATTTTATAATCCATCAGAATTTGAGAGAAAATATTTGACATTCCATTGAGAAAACCGAAGGTGGTCCTCGAATCTAGATAAAAAGCTAAGCAAGAAAAAACATATTAGAGCACTGTATATCTCCTAGTAAACTATGCAACATTTATTCGAAATATTTGCAACAAATAAATTGCGAGTTATATGAGTCCCAGTCTGGTTCTTCATATTGAAATTATAGGTTTGAAAAGACTCGAAGCTGGCCATTGGAAATATTTGCGATGCGTGTGTTCATTATATGTAGTACAAGTTAACCGCTCTGAAGAATTCGAAAATATTAGCCAAATTGAACTCGGAGGATATGGTATACTTCTTTATTTTCGCGGCTGTGAAACCGCGATGTCCAGCTTAAACGGAAGTCTCTGCTAACCAGTCTTACGCGGGGCGTGCAGATGCATCTCATGCATTATTTATTCGTCGCCATCGATCCTACCGTGGATGTAGCGGACATCATCAGTCACCTTAAGAGCAGCGACGAATGTTGTTACACTTCTAGCATACGCGGTTTAATCAATTCGCTCGTGCACAAGAAAAACGTCGCCAATATGAAAATACAAATATCACAGGAGAACCCTTCGAAATCCTTTAATAATTTCACCCTTTTCGAAGTCAGGGAACACCTTTGAGTATATGAAAAATTTGCGGAACACCAAAATTAACGATCCAAAAAACAAACAAAACCATCCCGCGTAGAAATAAATATATTCCAGAAAATATTCTATTAAATATATTCAATATTAGCATAAATTAGCATAAATATTCGATAAATTAAATGTTAACATTTTCTGCAGTGCGTTCTCTATCAGCAATATAATACATATTTACATTCCGAGGTAAATCGATTAGGGTCCTCGATACGGTCTTCGATTTCAATGACCTTAAAATGTGTTGTCAAGGTCACTGAAATTAGCTTTAATTAATTAGCAACTGTTTTGATCGTCAATAACATTTCTCGTGTACAATTATTATATAAGGAAAATTACAATATTTGGAAGATAAAGAAATAAGTATTTATTTATTTCGGATGTGTAAAAACTTAATCCTTTTTATTTATCAGCGACCATATCGGTAAAGATTTTATCGAATTCAAGTAGTTTTCATTTTTACAGCGTGAAAATTTGGTTTTCTCGGCATATTGTATCTACTGTAATCGATTAGAGTGTAGTCGACACGCTGAACAGTATCGAGACGAAACAGGAGGCATCAGTGATATAAAAAATTAGGACACGATAAGTACTTAACGTTTAAACGCTCGACAAGCTAATAAAATTTGGGTTACTGTTCGAAAAGCGCGAAAACCTAATCCCTTAGTAAAAAAAATTAGGGTTTCCCCTAATTTTAGAGATATTTTCATTGTACGATATAATGTATATGTATGTATACGGTCCCCTCTAGCGAGTTGTGTGGAATTGAAAATTAATTACCGAGCAGTAATATAGTCGCGGGGCGTACTAAAGCTACTTAAAAATTCTGTTTCAGTACTGACTAGCTTATTAGTGGTCACGGACGAAGCGCCGCAAGACAGCAGACACAAAAACTACGAGGAGCATCCACGGGAGGCTTACTTCAATGGATCGGCCTTCTTGAAGCTGAGTTCGTTCGTCTCGGTGCACAGGCATAGCGGTCTCAGTTTTCGAACATGCGAGGGCGGCAGACTGTTCACACAGAAGTACAACGACGACTCGATCAGTCTCGAAGTGACTCCGGAAGGTCTCCTGTTTATAGCGATCGTTGACCAACAACGTTACGAAGCCAAACTCAACTCCAGGTTGCTGAGCAACGCGTGGCAGAATGTCAATCTATTTTTCAGACTAGGCAATCTGACCTTGAACGCGGCTGGCCATACGCAGGTAATCAAACATTTTACAGTTTATTAGGTTGTTGCGTATTTTCATGGCCGATTTTAGAATGCAACTCTTAGAAAACGTTTATTATTATACAAGGTGGCCCACATAACTCTTAACAGCTCAATATCTCGACAAACTATGTCATCGATTTTAAAGTTCTTGGTCTTAAATTGCACGAATAGAAGGGGCCTTTCTAGCTACGTAAACGTCAAGTGCCCCCTCCTTCCCCTTTAAGGGGGGCGGTGGTACTTTGAAAATTTTCGATTGAACCCTCTATAAAACGTTACATATCTAGATTCTACAGGAGAAGGTTAACTGTTTGTTGAATATGCGTTAACATCTAGCATTTTGTCACGCAATGCTGATCTTTACATTTTGTGTGTAGGTAATAGCTAATGCAACCTACAATGCTGCGATTCTTACGCTGCCCGACTACGACATGAACGGATCTCTCATCGTGGGGGAAGGATTCAGGGGATGTATTCTCCAAGGTCCTGGCTTCCTGTTTAACGATACTATCAATAATGGAGCCGTCTTCGGTCCCTGTCCTGCGGAAAATAAAGGATGTAAGGATTTCCGAATTCTCTTAGAAAAGTCTGCATCGTAACCTAACAACGAAAGAAAGAAATAATTGTCTCTCTATCTAAAATAGAAATTCTTTGAGAATAAGTTAATCGACACTTTGAATGTTTTGATACGCAATTATAGAACACAGTACACATATGTATAATAAATAGTCGACAAATATTAGCATTTATGCCGTTTGTCGTTTGTCGTTTACGATTGTCATTGAACTTTCTCGATAGCTGAGATATTCTAATAACCAATACTTTTTGTTGGTACATAATATTCTGATTTTTATACGTAAATCAATTGCCAAATCGAAATCATAGAAATGATTTTCTTCAAATGAAATATCTGATAATTCTGCTAACGATTTATTATTATTTATTCATTACAATTGTATAAAACATTATAAAACGAAAGTATCAGATGGTTTTAGATCATTTTTTATTCTACTACTCATTGCTATACAGTTTCGTGCCGACGCACTAGCGAAGGGTAATTGCATTTTGAAAAACTTTTAATACAATTCCGTACTTTTTACTGCAATGGTTGATGCAACTTTTCCCATTTTTATGGAAAGCTATGAAAAACTTGTGCTTAAAGACTGCACATAAAGTTATTTTTCGATTTCACGTTTTTAAAGTAGCATTTGGTTCTGTCTATTGGCTTGTGTGTCTTTTCTTATTTACATGGCCCTATTCATGCTTCAGAGAAGAAAGAATACTAAAAGTTTTCGTTTGATGAGAACCTAGCAAAATCGATAACAAAGAGAACAATTCTATTTGACTTTGAGATCTGCAGATTAGCTTGTAACCAGATAGTGGGTTTTTATGCAAAATAAAAATGTTCTATATGAATTGTAACAAATCGGAGTGAAAGAGAAATTTAATTTCTCTCTACATATGGCTGATACATTAAAAATAATGTAACAGTATTTTTAAATTCTTCTAATGTTTTCAATCTTTTGAATTACACCCGCCCAGTTTTGTAAGAAATGCATGAAATCCGTTATCTACTTACAACAATCTATATTCGCGCAACAAACTTTTGCAGATTTGTTGTACAATATGAAACAAAATTTTGAACATTTTCAACCACAATTCAATCTCTGTTTTTGAAAAGTAGCTTACAAGAGTCGGAAATGCGTAATCACGTACAATTTAATGTAATCAGTAGCATTTGTATATTACGCTAGCGCAGCCATGCACTCGAGGATCACTTTACGTAAGATTTAATATCCATAAATTTTGCAAATCTGCAATTCAAAGTTCAAGCACCAAACTATGCAGGGTGACACTGAAATAGGTGACCAAACGATCATGCAAAAAATCATGCACATATATAGATTCAGAAATGTTCGTTTTCCAAATTACATAATTTACCACTAGACTGCGAATCTTTATGCAAAATAAAAATCACCTCCATTGACGAGAAATCCTATATTTGCTTGTTCACAAATCTCTGATATATAGTAAACTAAGAATGTATTTACCTACTATTCTAAATTATGTTTATTTTGCTGAAAATGTTGTTTTAATCTTTTTTAAATATTTTTTCATTAAACAAAACACAAAAACAATAAATACATAAAAATCCGCAGTCTAATAATAACATAAGAAGAAGGGAAAGATTTATAAGAGAAAAGTAAAAATTTCTGGGTGCGCGAGGAGAAGTTTACCCAAAAGTTTGTCACCTCTTAATAAAGGTAACTCGACAGTAATAGCAATGTTTGATAGAATGATTGATTCAAGGCCTACGTTATCGAATACGATTGATCGGCATCCTTTAGAATTTCAGAGTATTCAGAGTATTGTGCCCCGTTCGGCTGCGTATCATAGTGTCACCTTGTACATTTCCATCGACTCGAATACTGAAAATTTCATTGCATTTGTGGAGCATTATCGAACAATGGATAATTGAATTTCCCAATGCATTGAGTAATAATTTCAAACCCGATATACCTACTCGTATAATGTGTTAGCTGTTTGCCGGCGCGGCGCGGCGGCAGAAATCGTTAGATGGTCCCACACTTTTCGGATATAAAGATCACGCGTAATGTCGATTTCGAATTTCTATGTAGGCTCTCGCAGCGTGTACACGCGTGACTCTATGTGTGTTGTTTCTGTGTGCGTCACTTCACAAATAGCGGATTGCATGGCAGATTTTGTTTTGCGAAACTTTCAGGTGGTACCAGCGGACTCGGAGATGGTGTAGGACCAAGCACAGTTCCCATCATGGATTTCTGTGGTCACGAGCCATGCATGATGCATGGCAAGTGCGTGTCACGGCAGGATCGTTACGAGTGCCACTGTTACGCCCGATATTCCGGCAACAACTGTCAAATTGATAATGGTAGACCTCGATGTTGTATACGAGGTTTTCGCACGAATTCAAAAATAGAAATGGATACATGGTCTTGTACAATTACCATTATATCTTACGATCGCTTCAATTTCCTTCTGATCGCCAAAAATTACGTAACATAGACCACCGGAGCCGGAGAACTGACGACACCCAGTGTCGCCAGAAACGACCAAAACCGGTCAGTTTTACCTCTCCTCCTACTATCCCATTCCATGTTTTAGGATAATTAAAAAAAATCTGTGTAAAGTTTGAGCTCGATCGGATAAAGGAAAAACGTGCCCGAACGAAGGCCATTAAGGGGGTAGACTCGCGTTTCCAAGATTGCAAGGGTACGGGATATACGCCTTCTCATTTCACAATAATGCAAAGATGGGATTTTTAAGTATTAATTCTGGACACTTTTAAATTTTTACTTAAATTTCATATTTATTCAAATTATTTCATATATAAACATTAATTTGTCCGGGCTGTTTGTCTCCTGATCAAACTGGTTAATCGAGGTCCTACTGTATTACGAAAAAATTAAACACTTTTCGATCCGCAGTATATTTAGCTTTGAACAATGTAGAACGCGCAGGTAACTTTTTAAGAGTACATCGGGTACAGACAAACAATAAATACATATACTTCCTGTCCGAGTTAATGCACAGTCGATAATCGATAACAGTTTACGAGAAAAATAATTGGATCCAGCGAAAATTTTGACGATAGATAGATATATATATATATATCATTTACGCTAATGATTAAACGTTTTGTATGTATACGTTGATTATGATAGCGCTTACATTTACAAAATGTCAACGTTCAAGTTTTATTGCATTAAAATTTGTGCACGAATCGCCAAGAGTGGCTAAATTTCCAATTAAACGGACGAGTATCAAAGTGTTGACGTGTGATTCAATATTGTTTTAATTGGATTTCGTGTTTCTAATAAGACCTTGCATTATAGCATGGCACGACAGCTCGATATGTTACACGTAATTGCGAAATGGGGACAGAAGTATGTGTATGCGAATTTACAATTTCCAATAAAATACCACAAGGCCATGAATCTATTTTCTATTCCGAATGGACGGATTTTACTCTTCTTCGCTGAATGTTCCTTTTCTATTGGCTTACGGAGGTGCACACAAATTCCCAGTAAGCGACCTGCGCTTGATTTGTTATGAATCTGCCACCAAGCTTGTCTACAAATTCCAACCCATCTGTTTTCACATTAGACTCGGTATTCAGAGTGTAACTAAACAGATATTTTTCCTAAAGAAAGAAAAAAAGTCATTCAAATCATTTTCATGTTTGAAGAGGACGCCCTGGACCGACCTGCCCTCTTCGCGAGAGCAGGGTTGACATAGATTTTTGGCATGGACTTAGCATGGAATGGCTAAGCTTGTGATTTGTCGACAAGTTTTAACTGACAAATTGATAACAAACAGCGACCAAATTCTGCTCCAAGCATAGTCTTGACAACGAAGTGACGTTTCGTTCGCAAAGTACGATTACAAACATTCATGAAAATTTGCTCGAAGCAGGTTTGGCTGACTGGGTGGCTTTCACTGAACATCTAATAGCTTTGTTTTGCGATTAAAAATGGACATTGCATGGACAATTGTTTTGGGATCAAATCCTAAAGCCCGTCATTATTGAAACGCACATAAAAATCGTGTTCGCACACAGCTACTCCTTACAAACACTTGACCTCGTCAATCAATCATTCCGATCATGAGAAACCACGTACACACTACGGAAACGGGATAACCATTATTTCGCTGATTACTTTCGACCGTAGAAGAAACTGTCCCGGTGCTTCTTGTCTTTTATATTATTACAAACGTAGAATTCATCTGCAACAGTATTTTGCGTTTCTTCTTCCCATGGCTGACTTCCTGGATGGTACATTAGGTGTCTGGACTTTGGGAGCCCACTGGCGTTGTTAACCGTTTCTGCACAAATACTTTCATTTGTTTTCTGCGTTTCTTGTTCACTAATACCTTTCCGACTGACTTGTTGGCTGCAGCTTTATACCGTGTGAATTTTACAGGCTCACCGTGTTTGAAAATCCCCTGTCGGAATGGCGGCACGTGTAACGAAGATCAGAAGGGAGACTTCAGTTGCACGTGCAAGCCCGGATTCACCGGAACTTACTGTGAATCGCAGCTCGGCACACGGTTCTGCGAGCAAAGCCCGTGCAGAAACGACGGCGTTTGTCTGGCACTCGCCGACAGCGAATACAAGTGCGACTGCTTGCCTGGATGGACGGGGAAAAATTGCGAAATCAATTTCGATGAGTGCAACCCAAATCCTTGCAGGCACGGCGGCGTTTGTATCGACGGCATCAATAACTATACCTGTATATGCGATCGAACAGGGTACGTGCACAACATTTATACAATATTATTATTATTATTATTATTATTATTATTATTATTATTATTATTATCGAAGTTTCATCCAATAAAGTAGACTGTAATATCAGTTCTTGACAAAACGTGTACAGTAATTGAAATGGCCCTCTTAGCTAAATCACCCTATATCGTGCACTATCATTTCACTGCTTCGCCATGGTTATTCTTGCACAGCTAATCTAGAAAGTCGTTCCCGTTGCAGGTACGAAGGTGTTAATTGCGAGATCGACATCGATCAGTGCACGGCGAATCCTTGTTTAAATAAAGGGGTATGCTTCGACAACTACGGTGGTTACACTTGTAATTGCCCGAAAGGGTTCGAGGGTCAAAACTGCGAATTCCATCTAAACGAGTGTTTGTCGAGTCCGTGCAAGCATGGCGGCAATTGCGTGGACGACGTTGGCTCGTATCATTGCAACTGTCCGCCTGAATATGCAGGTCGCCATTGCGAGCTAAGAAGAAGCCTGTGCGAAAACGCAACCTGCCCACCGGAGAGTATCTGCGTGGAAGACGCGCCGCATGGCCCACAATGCGTTTGCAATCCCGGGTCCATGGGCAATCCTCCGGACTGCACCATCAATTACTGCGCCAGCAACCCATGTGTCAATGGCGGAACATGCACGAGCAACAAGGACGGGTACAACTGTACTTGCCCACCTGAATGGAAAGGTAAGCACGACGGAAAGAAAGTGCACTTTGTTGTGTGTGTGTGTGTGCTCTTTCAATAAGAAAAACTGTTGTGCATTCTTACTATATTTACCCTCACCGTTACCAAATTACTATTTTAGCGTGATTTCACACCTTAACCCTTTGAAAAAGGTTTCCCCCAAGAGTTGTCTTTCCGTCCGTGTTGTCTAACATGCTTTTTGTGTTGTGTGTCGACTTATCAGGAGCGACATGTCTATCGCCCGCCTCGGAATGGTGTTCGGCCTGTTACAATGGGGGTAGTTGCCGCGAGACGAGTTCCGGTATCATGTGTAAATGTCCGAGATTTTGGTCCGGGCCCCAATGCAAGGACCCGATCACCTGTCGCGATCTACCGTGTAAACAAGCTTCCGCTTGCCACGACTATGTGAGTGAGACCCTTGCACACGGCTTTGCATGCACGTGCAGCCGATTAATCGAGCGTGTCCCGTCGAATCTATCTCTATGTGGCCTCTTGCTTTGTTTGTTACGTCTCGCTCCGTACAGCCTGGCGGCTATTATTGCACCTGCGAACCAGGATGGACAGGCCCCGAATGCTCCATCGATGTGGACGAATGTGCCAGCAATCCTTGTCGCAACGGAGGGATCTGCATCGATCAACTGAATAGCTACTACTGTCAATGTCTCGCGGGATACACTGGTAATCATTCGATTCGTGTACTCATCTCTATTTTGCACCGACGCGACGCGACGCGATGCGATGCGATGCGATGCGATGCGACGCGACGCTTCGCTTGCCAACCTCCTCGCTAATCTAATCTTTCTTGTATCTATGATCCGATGCACTTGTTCGCTTCACGCTAATTCATCGATTACCTTCGTTGTACAGTAAAGTCGCGATTTGTTTCGCATCGCCAGTTCCAATTTTTTCTAGATATTGCATTGTATTCTACTCTGATCCCCATGATTCGTAAAATACAATTCAACGTCAAAAAATTTGGACCTTGAGATTCAAGTACAATTTCTTCATCAACCCGAAGATGTAGAGTACGCTCATGACAGCCGAGACCAAACATCTCTTTGCACCCCGTATACTTCTAAGGCGCGTGAATCTTGGAAACGATTATCTTATACAAATGTCTGCGGTCGATTTTAAAAATCATTTATCACTTTCATTATTTACAATTACAACTGTAACCAATTATGAAGTCCGATCGTGGTCTGCCATTGTGAGTAAACACTGAATGACTACAAATAATTGATAGTTTCTCGGTAAACCGTAACACACGTAAATTCGTATGAAAATACAGTAGCCACCGTTAAACAGAACGCTTTTCTCTTCTTCATAGGAAAGAATTGCCGGTTCAACGTCGACGAGTGTGCATCACAGCCCTGTCAAAATGGCGGCACGTGCATCGACCAAATTAACGGATACACCTGCAATTGCACGAAAGATTACATGGACGAGAACTGCGAACGAGAGTACAACGCGTGTGCCCTGAATCCATGCAAGAACAACGGGACCTGCACGCCGTTGTCGAGATCGCGACGCGAATTTGTTTGCGAGTGTCCTCCGGGTTTCGAAGGGAAGGTCTGCGACATCAACGTGGACGATTGCGTCGATGTGGTATGCCCCGACGGCAGAATATGTGTCGATGGTATCGCTGGTTACGAGTGCAAGTGCCACGAGGGATACAGGGACCCCAATTGCACCCTCATCGTTGACCACTGCGCGACGAAACCTTGCAATAACGGCACGTGTATTGATCATGGGGAACGCGGTCTTGAGTGCAGATGCAACCCCGGATTTCAAGGTCAGAGTTCCTAATTAACTTGTAATTAACAGTATTAACTTTCACTTAAATTTCAATTATTACTAGACTAAAATATGGAAATATCCACGAAAAATACGACCAGAACTAACACAAAGAGAATACTTATCAATAATGTTTTAGTTAACAATTCATTTATAAATTCCGAGTAATTTTGTCCACGTTCGTAACACTTAGTTGTTGCCATTGTTGCTGAAAAAGTACGTGGAAATCGGTCAACTTTAAACAATCGTAACTTCCAAGCCATTGATCCTCCAAGATCGAAACTTGGATCTCTCGCATCTTCTCGTCCAAATCTACTATGTAACAAGGAAAAGTTTGCCCGCTGCGTTCGAATCTGAATTGATCAGTTATTCAAACGTTATTTGTTCTTGCAGGGAAATTGTGCGACGAAGATGTGGACGAATGTGAGGTGAAAGGTGCCACGCTGTGTAACTACGGCATCTGCGTGAACAATGAAGGCAGCTACAACTGCTACTGTAGGCCGGGATATTCTGGGGACCATTGCGACATCAACATAGACGAGTGCTTGTGCGGCCCGTGCAAGAATAACGCGACGTGCGTCGACGGTATTAACACGTTCGAGTGTCAATGTCCACCGGGGTACACCGGTAAAACGTGCGACGTGGACGTGAACGAATGCGAGACTTATCCTTGCCTGAACGGTGCGACGTGTGTCGACAAGATCGCCGATTACATGTGCTTCTGTTCGCCTGGGTTCCGCGGATTAAACTGCGAGATTAATAACGATGATTGCGAGCCGGAGCCCTGCTTGAACCACGGCCGGTGCAACGATGGCATAAACAATTACACCTGCGACTGTAGCGACACCGGATTCGAAGGGCAACACTGCGAGAAGAACATCGACGACTGTTTATCTAACCCCTGCGTGAACGGCGCTACCTGCATAGACGACATTAAAAAGTACAAGTGTCGATGCTACGACGGCTACACTGGCAAGAACTGCGAGGTGGACATAGACGAGTGCGAGAGCTCGCCCTGCAAATACAATGGCACCTGCCTCGAGAGATCGAACAAGCAACTATACAAAAGCGAATCGAAGACGTTACCTTCGATCTTCAATCAGGAATTCAACTATGCTAACGCGAGTGGGTCAGTATTATAAAACATTACGCGAATTTCACGCGTATCATACCATTTAAGTGATCTAAGCTTCTAATTTATTTTTATAAATGACGTCTTCTGATTTATTCTTATTTTATTGGATTATGCAGAAAGCCGCCGATAATGGTGTCGAAAGTAGGTACTAATTTGAGTGCAACCGACCTTGACATATTATCAGCATAATCCTGAGTATTTTTATGTATATATGTATGTAGGACATGATGCACAACATAGCGAATCGTAATTGTATGATTTATGGTAATTCTGAAAACGTCACTCGGACGCAGCATTCGTTTACATTTCAAAGAGACAGTTAAATGTTATAAGATCCATATCTACTGACCTACCTTTGTACAATGGATTTAGGTATAAAATGAAATCCAAACCTAAATTCCATGCATAAAAGTAGGAGCATGTGCTATTACTAAATATCGGATTTTATGCATTTATGGTAAAAATCAGTAGGTGGAATTTAAAACAGTAAAATCATTAGAAGAATTTAAAAGTACTGTTATATTATTTTCAACAAATTAAAAATCCGCTGTCTACCTATTTCGTAAAAAAAAAAATAGGTCCGAAAGTCTATGCTCACTCGGTAAATTTGAAATATTTAAAGAAAATAAAGGATTTGCACATTTTATAGAAATTTTTAAAATTTATATGAGGATGTTACATCAATTTCATATCCATAAAATGAAAGAAATAACTTAGAATGGAATTATTCTAGATCGGAAGAAATGTTTAATTTTCGAGTTAAAACAGCTCCGAGTGCAGAGGGTTAAAGATACATATATATATATATACCTGGGTTCTGAAAAATGCCGATATTTTTTAAATTTATTTACACGACAACGCAACTAAATCGGAAGAAATTTCCGGTGGCAAGTTAATGCAATCACCGAGATAAAGTTGAAAGCATATAAAATAAAGATTAACTGACTGTTTTTAATTTTCGTTTCAGGTACGAATGCATCTGCGTTCAAGGTGTGACGGGTAAAAATTGTGAAGTAAATATCAACGAATGCGAGAGCAGCCCCTGCCAAGCTGGAACCTGCGTGGATCGTATCGGCGGTTACACCTGCGAATGCGACGAGGGTTACGAAGGAGATCATTGTCAGCACGATATCGACGAGTGCAAAAGGTACACACCATGCGTGCACGGCGTATGCACCGATGGCAGAGCCGATTATACTTGCTCGTGCGAACCCGAATATGGAGGGAAGAATTGTTCGATAGAGCTCATTGGTTGCCAAGGAAATGCTTGTCAAAACGGTGGAACATGCTGGCCATATCTCGTCGACGAGACAATACATAAGTTCAATTGTACTTGTCCAAACGGTTACCATGGAGAAATTTGCGATTACGTAAGTATTATACATGTATAGTGTGCATATTCCAACTTTCTTTTATAGAGAATGTTTCGTTATTAAATGGAAATTAAAATTTATATGAACATTAACAATAATGATAATGAGACATTCTGCAGAAATAAAACGTTCTGACATTCAGTGGCGGCTCAAGTCAAGTGAAGGCCCTGGTAAAAATTTCGAGGCCCTGAAATTCAAGTTAGAAATAATTGCAAGAAAACTCTCCTCAACTTATTAACGAAAAAGAGATTTAATGAAAATATTTCATACCGATACACGTTAAATTTTCTTTAAAATTCGGGGCCCTATGGTATCCCGGGGCCCCACGCGGCCGCTTAGTTCGCTTACCATATTACTATTAGATCCACCACTGCTGCCGTTCCATATAGTTTGATAAAATTCTCGTATTTCTACATAAGTGTCTTTTACTTATAAATAGACTGCGGAAGTTTATGCAGTTTGAAATTTTTCGAGACGATTTCATAACAAAAGGGGAGCCAAATAAGATAGTGTTTTCAGTAACAGTAGCCTTTAGAAATTTGAGATATATCAAAATTTGATTAAACTCGGTTGAAGGAATATGTTCTTGCATTTCTCGAGAATTTTGAGAAGCCATAAATGCATAAGGATCTGCAATCTAGTTATTAATCTTATTGTCATGTATCTGATGAAAAGTACAACAATTTAATGGCACCACTTCTTGTTCTTGCACAATATATATAATAGGAAAAGGTGCGTAAGGGTGAAGATAACGATGATTCCTTGATGATGGGTGCCACCAAGATAATTTTATGCAATTCTCATAGGTTACCACGATGTCACTGAGCGGAAATTCATACGTCCTGGTGAACACGACTCGAGACGAAGGCTATGACATACAATTCCGTTTCCGAACGACCCTTTCGGACGGGCTGCTTGCTATTGGCAAAGGATCGACATTTTATATTCTGGAACTTGTGGATGGCAAATTGAATCTGCACTCGAGCCTTTTGAACAAATGGGGTGGTGTGTTCATCGGCAACGACTTGAACAACGCCAATTGGCAGAAAGTGTTCGTTGCGATTAATACCACGCACTTGGTGCTCTCGGCTAACGAGGAGCAGACGATTTATCCTATTAGCTTGACCGAGGGATCCACTTCTAATCACACATCCTTCCCGATGACCTACGTCGGTGGAACCATCACGTCCCTACGTCAATTGAGCCATGGTCCAAATTCCTTCGTGGGATGTACCGAAGATGTCGTCATTAACGGCGAATGGGTACGTTGTTTATTTTATCATTGAGATACGTACGAAGAAAGAAATTAAATCATTTAATTTGCTCTGTTCTTTTAATCCTTTACCGCCCTAGACCCTATATCCCAATCAACTCAACTGACCGTTGGCCACTGGCTTCTAATATCTTTCACTATTTACAAGTTACGAAAAACAATGTCTGCTTAGGTATACTCTGGCACATCGTCGGAAACGGTATACATGGAGGACGTGGAACCAGGTTGTCATCGAGAAGCCCAATGTATGCCGAATCCTTGTAAAAATGGCGGACACTGCACAGATCGGTGGAGCGATTTTTCTTGCGAATGCGAACGGCCGTATCTGGGCCATACTTGCCAATATAATATGACAGCGGCTACGTTTGGATACGAAAAACTAGCGAATAGTTATGTGACAGTGAAAGTGTCCGACCCAGCAAGAAGATCGGTCAGATCGATCGTTGATATTTCTATGTTCATTCGCACAAGGCAGGATAGAGGCGATATATTTTATTTAGGCTCGGAGCCGAGTCCACAAACGGATTTCAAGCCGCAAGAAAAAACGTATATAGCCGCACAATTGGAAGGCGGTGAATTGCTCGTTCGAATTCAGTTCAATGGCACGGAAGCGTACACGGTCGGTGGTGTGAAGCTCAACGATGGAAACAATCATCTGATACAAGTGATTCGTAACGTGACGTTGGTTCAGGTGAAGATCAACGGAACCGAATACTTTCGGAAAACTATCAGCGCTTCCGGCCAGCTGAACGTTACCGTTTTGTACCTGGGAGGACTGCCACAGGCATCCAGATACATACGTCAAGTCGACAATCGACAGATAGAAGTACCGCAAGCCCCGCAAGTTAACTTCAAAGGGATCATTCAAGATGTACAGATATCGAACGGATCCGATACCATGGTCGTCCAATTCTTCCCTCTGGAGGTAAAGGAAAGGAATATTTATACATTGTCGTCGGATAGTCAAATCTTTTTTTTTTAAGCAGATTTGTTGTCGAGTATACATGTTATAAGGGTAATCGCTGAGCGCCGGTTCAGGCTCGTACGAGGCATTAAATTAGGACTTTACTGTAGCAGAGTCATTACGAATCCTTGAAATACCAATGGGCTATCAGTCGTTAAAAAGTTAAAAATTATGATACTAACCAGAGGCGGATCAAACCAACTCTGGGCCTGTAGCAAATGTTATCTATCAGGAGGCCCTAGGTTTGTTTGATAATGAAATAAAACACAACTTAGAGCCCGTGTAAATATAATTCTTTTCGTTCCGACAATTCGAAGAAGAAGAAGAAGGCACGAGGATCCGATCGGTTGTTGCGTATATTCGTCGCAGCTCGTTCCCTTCGCGCAAACTACTTGGTCCGGCTGAAGTGTGCAGAGAAAGAGAAACGAACAGCGACGACAGCCGAGTCCTCGTTGCAAGTGATTTTCGATAATCGTCTAAATACACGTTTACCATGGCACGTCGCGCGTATGTATTCGTACATTCGCACAGCGATGCCGAGCCGATGATTTTAACTCGAAGAAACTTGAAAAATTGACTTTCGACCATAAAAAGCAGGCTCCTGGCCGCCCCACTGTGCAACGTCTTATCCAACTAAAACCGTTTCTCCGTTATTCCGTAGGCAAACGATATTCCTGCCCTGATTCAATTCGGCAACGTGACTTTCGACAACGACAAGGTCCTGAAGGGTGTCGTTTCCGACAATGTCTGCGTGAGTAATCCGTGCCACCACAACGGTACTTGCCACGTCACGTGGAACGACTTCTGGTGTCAATGTCCTCGGGGATACACTGGCAAAACTTGCCAGGAAATGGAATTTTGTCAACTGCAAGATTGCCCGGCTGGGTCAAAGTGCGTCAACCTCGACGACGGCTACGAATGTATCGCGAACGCCACTTTCGATGGGGTCACGACTTCCTTTACTTACATTTACGATCAAGTGGAGGAGAAAAACGTAACCGACTCCACGATCGACACGATCCAGATCGCGTATCGATCGAATACCGGCGGCACTTTGATGCACATCGCGCCCCGCGTCGGCGATCAACATTTCACCATTTCCGTTTTCAAAGACAAGATCACGGTATCTTGGCGACTCGATATGCAGAACCAAGGGACATTGAGCTTCGGCAAGGTCGAGGCCGACGGTAATTGGACCTCCATAGTACTGAGATTGAATAACAATTCGATGGAGTGCGGTTACGCGAATTCCAACGAGGAGAGCGCGTCGCACGTCAGCCCGAATTTCAATTTCGCAGTATGGTACGATTTGCTGGTGACTGGAACGGTCACCCTGGGTGGACTAGGTTCCAGTTTGTCTGACCGGCACAGTTATGTAACCATCGGCTCCGACAAACGAATGTTGGAAAACAGAAGCGGTATACAAGATAATTCAATAGACTTCAATGAACGCGCGTTAACCACCGCTTCACCGCCCCACAATATGTTGTCAGGTAATGTTACAATTAAATTGTGAATTATTCGCTCGTAATCGTGTCTAACTTTACAATATCTTGTACAATTTATTATCGCTTTTTATGACGTTTTATATGTAGACTCGATAAAATACAAATTATCGTGTCTTCGAATCAATTGTACAATCTCTGTTATAACAAAACACTTTCTCTTTTGTTAGGAGAAGCTTTCAAAGGATGTTTGGGCGAAGTACGGATCGGCAGTATGCTCCTGCATTATTTCACATACGAAGAGGTTTATCAAAACGCGAACTTTACACCGTTGGAATATTTGGCGTTACAAGAAAATAATTCGACGCATCACGAGAACATTGGTTGCCAGCTTTGCTTCGATGAAGATTGCAAAAATGCTGGATACTGCCTTGACAAAGCAAACAGTTACATTTGCGAATGTCCTGCTGGTTACAAGGAAGACGATTGTTCTTTCAATATTAACGAATGCATTGACAATAAATGTGAAAATGGGGCCACGTGTATAGATGGCATCGCTAATTACACATGCGTGTGCAACAGTGGATGGCAAGGATGGCTGTTAGTATATACCATTCGCAATATTTCATTCGCTTCCATTAAATATGAACAAATCTTTTTCAGGACAGTTCGAACTAACTTCCATTTTCATTGCTCGATAAACATCCTGCTCTCAAAGGATTATCATATCATTTTTATTGAAATATTCGTAACGATTCACGTACTTCGTAATATACCGATTAAATTTCAAAGATAGGAATTTTTATTAACAAAAATATATATATGCTAGCTGTAGAAAATGTTCGGGATTAGATTTCAGGTTTGTTCTGCGCAAATTTTGTTCGAAAACTTCACTTGAATTTGGTATCGTGATTTTCGAAAAAGATTTTAACGAAGCAGATTTGTTTTTACTAATTCACTCTGGTTTATTAAAGTGATAGAATACTATGAAATTTCAAATAATATCTGTTCACGGAGAATTGATCATTGGATCCATTCAATTGGATTATTTACTTTTGACTAAAATCGTTCGAATAATTCACTTCTTTCGTCGACAAAATATGTACGATCGCAATCGAACACTACCGTGGTTGCTTATCAATCTTATCTTTGTGTTAGATGCGACAGCGATATAAACGAGTGCGTAACTCCCGGCCCCTGCCAGCACGATGGAAGGTGCGTAAATCTTCCTGGTCATTTCCGCTGCGAATGCCCGGACCAGTTCACCGGCGAACTGTGCCAGAATTTCCGTTTGATTACCTGCGAAAACGAACCTTGCAAAAACGGCGTTTGCACGGACGTCGTGAATCCGCAGACTGGTGATAACTTTACTTGCACCTGCCAGACTGGTTACGAAGGCTCAATCTGTAATGTTCCTTATTGCATCGGACGAAAGTGTCAGAACAGTGGCAGATGCGAGTTCACATATCAGGTACGTGTACTTGTCTATTTTCTACTATACAAAGTGATTACATGTGAAACACACACGCACCTAGATCTAGATCGCATTTATCCAGATTTGCATAGTTATATTGTCGAGACCTATTCAAACTTGTAGCTTTGAGTAAAGATTTACGATAGATTTTCGTGAGCTAGAGCACAAAGCTGTAACATTTTCTTCCAACTTTTGTGTTTTATTTTAATAAAAATTTAATCCCCAACATAATTAATAACAAAATAACTAAATTAAGACGATTCGTTTGTTTATCGGAAGCTGACTAAGAAAATGATTGAAACAATAAATGGATTATTGTTCAATCTCTTTTTTTCTACGTTATGAAACATCTTCTAATTTCAGTTGTTATATTTAATTAACAGGCACCTCGATGTACATGTCCACCTGGCTACACCGGACTTTATTGCGAAACTAATATTGACGATTGCGCGGCCGATGCCGAAGGAAACGTTCCCTGTAAAAATGATGGAAAATGTTACGACGGCGTAAATAATTTCACTTGCGACTGCACCGGTACCGGCTACATAGGGCCCGATTGTTCCTACGACATAGATGAATGCCAAGATCCAAATACAAATTGTGGCCACGGACAATGTGATAATTTACCAGGGACTTATCAGTGCATTTGTGACGCAGGTTTTTGCGGATACAATTGCGAAATGATGGATCCCTGTAGAGAGGTACACGTCTTTTATACAATTAAGTATTTCATCTATTTCACCTGGTTCATATAATACTTTGTTCCGACAGGATTACTGCCAGAATGGCGGCATATGCAAGTGTGGCGACGACGGGGGATACAGGTGTCAATGTACTCCAGAATATAGCGGACAGAATTGTACAGAGGTATGTTTCCCTCCATATGCTTATTTATAACTAGACCACGGATCTTTATGAATCTTTATGAAAAAGTTAATTGGGCGAAATATAAAACAGTAAAGGGCTAGAAAAATTTAAGAATATCGTAATGTTATTTTTAACGTAACAAACTCAGTGATATTGCTTGCCACGTGTTTATTTGTGTATCACGCAACTAATCGTATAATTGTTCTTTTTCTTCTCTCTGATATAGACGGCAAACTTTTTGGGGAGCCAAGCGCTCGACATAGCTGTGATTGTCGGTCCTATCATTGGATGCCTCTTTCTTATAGCGGCAGGTTCTTTAGTCGCATTATTTATGATGGCCAGAAAGAAACGAGCGACCCGAGGAACTTACAGTCCGAGTGCTCAAGAATTCAGTAATCCGCGTGTAGAAATGGACAACGTGATGAAGCCACCGCCGGAAGAGAGATTAATTTAAAATTGTTCGTGACGGAGGAACATGGGATGAGTGTGTTTCACGTCCATAAATCCTAGTCGTTTTTCAAATATTGCAACATATCTGCGGTACATACCGATTGAAGAGGAAGAACCTCGACGAATCATTCTCATGAGAGAGAGAGAGAGAGAGAGAGAGAGAGAGAGCCACTTGGAAAGGGCAAGTCAAAAGAAAAAAATAAGGTTTCATCTCGTTTTCTAGTCCACGCTCCGCATTAGAGTGTTATCAAAGTGACCTAGGAAATTAAGCAACAATACCAGAATACGAGAACCGATTTCGAAGAGCGGCGCTAAAGGTGAACTACGTTAGAGCATATTTTCAGAGGGGGTACACTCGTTTGAACACTCGGAAAATCACATTAACCTCTTAGGCATGGCTGAATTTTGCGCGGGGCTGTTTCTCTGTACGGCAGAGTTCAACGGGAATTACGTGTTACGCCACTATAGTGGTGCGTCGTACGGAAAGATGACATCCGCGCGAAAGCCACTATAGTGGCGCATAATACCTAAGAGGTTAAAAACGTTTTCACATTCATTGGAACTACTATCATCGAAGATAAATCCCTTTTCGGCATGCACCGGTACATCTTCCATGCAATCGTCAAATTCTTGCTAATGCTGCAGCTAATTCCATTTTTGTTTGTGTCGATTCATCCATAGGGACTTCATTTAAAATTATGGCATCATTGAAAATATCTTTATGCGACGATTTCGTACAAGATTCTATCTCGTTCGACTTCTTCGGTTGTTTCCATATACTTTTTTTGGGGAGTTTGGTCAGAATTGATATGCGATATTGTATACTGTCCAACATCACCTCTGACGTTTTACACATTTGACTGACTTTTATTATTATCGAAGGACTAGGAAGCTTTTTCGCTTCTGATATTATCTCCACTTCGAATCAGCCTCATTGAAATTTATTCTCCTTAACTCCTTAACCATTTAATTAAAACAACAATGAATTCGATATCTTCATTAGATTCTGAGAAAAGACAGTTTGTAACACTTCGTCTGGTACACCCTGTATACTTGTTTAGCCAAGTCGTCGAATTACTCGAATCGTCGTTACATTACAATTACAAAACATCAATTTACAAGATACGAAACAAGTAGACTTTTATAATTTTCAAACAGTTGTGCCCCCTTAGTTACAACTTTGGTATCAGATGGGAATCAAAATTACGAATGTATGTTGAAACTGAAAAATCACAAGAAATTTTCGGGAAATATCCCGCGTTTCGGTCGCGCGTCCGATTCGAAAGGAATCATTATGGAACTGAACAAAGTGTACTTAAAAGCTCCGTTAAGTGTCCTTATTATGCAAGCAATACTCGGAAGAAGCTCTTAAAGCAACGATACCCGTCCATTTTAGTGCCTAACTTACCCTACTTAAAGAGATTTTATTTATAAGCAGTAAATATTGTGCGTCGAGGAATATGTATTTCAGAAACGCGTTGAACTCTCGAGCACGTGTATTGAGATCTCTCAAGCATAATGGTATTATCCTCATACTGTTCACTAGAATTTCAGACAGCTGACGCAGATGTCATTATGAAATATCGTAGCATAGACATATGACAACTTAACGGCGACAGTGGCCGGACTTTTTGTAAAAATATGGTAAAGTGTAAAGGGTGTCTGTTTCGACTCGCAAAGTACTTATCGTCGGTGCGTTTTCACGTTTTCTAGTGTTTATCGCGCTTGTTAATTTTGTACATAAACTAGGCTATAAGTTAAAGAAATTAACATAATTCTACCAATAGCGTTTTATATGAATACACTGCGGATCCTTATGCACTTACAGTACGCGCAAATTTATATCGAATAGAAGAAAACTAATACAACAATCAATCTTGTAACTTTTACTTTAGTTTCATCGTAATGAACCTTTTTTCATGAGTGAAATCGTATGTATGTTTCTCTTACTATGCTGTTCATGAAATAAATGAATGAGAATAAGAATAGTATCTAAATAAAGAATATTTGCATAAAGATTCGCAGTGCGTATATCAGTATAGTATTTAATAACAAATATTATTTGGTACGTAATTATTTACTACCACGACCAAAGTAATAGCGAGAAGTTTTTCTCGCCTGTTAATATAATTGAAGCAGCCGTTTACAAACGAAGTATTTCTTTCTTTCTCTCGATAGAATTATAGCGTGTCTTGTTGTTATTTTAACGATCTTTTTTTTTTAATATATGAACTCCAACGGACTATTCGTCCAAATCATTCTATCTAAATTAATATAAATTCATGGTATCGAACTTCAGAAAGAACATTTTTTATCAACAATCATGTCCCCATACTATCGTAATCGTATGAAGCACGCATATGTTGTGCATGTTAACATGTAATAAATCTAATGTATTTAAAATGTTAATGTTTTACCTTACGGAGGAAACGCCGTATAGTGTAATGTGATATCAATAAAAAAGAAAAGAACGAGTGCAAAATTTATTATATGAATAGATAAAAATGACCATATTACACTATTAAGCTTTAATCATTGTTCAATGTATGCTGTAAAGTAAATATCATCAAGGTTTTCTTCAAGACTGAATTTTTGGGTACTAAGAAGAATTTAAAGATATACGTGTGCATGCGACTTTTCACATAAGTACTTATTTTGTGACACAACGTGACAACATACGATATATGTGGAAAAAATAAACATTATAATTTCAACAACTGAATGTACAAAAACAATAAAGATTAAAATATCGAAATGTTTGATTTGTCTCCTATAATATACGCGCATGTACTTACATTATATATACATACAATAAAATGATCTAAATTACCTAAATCTTTTATGTCAATACAGATATATAAAATAGTGTCATTTATAAAATAATAAATAATAAATGTATACATATATTGAATTTCTTCTAAATGACTAGTCTGAACCGCGTCGCTTAATTTTATGCAATTATTTCGATATACTCTTTCCGTTTATTTTCGATAATTTATCACGTGATATCTTGTCAAAGAATAAAAGACCAGCAGCGCGCTCAACACTTTCTGGCGGAACCTATAATAAATGTATAGTAATATTATTAAAACAATAAGTATGCAAATATACAGTGGCTCACGAAAGTGTTTGAAACTTTTTTTATAATCGGACCAAAAGTGTTACTTGTTTTTAGCAATTAAAAGCATTGATTTACTGAATGCTATGCAAACTTTATGCGTATAACTAGCATACATCTATGAAACGCGTATTTTAAATTTTTCTTACAGATTGAAATAAAAGGTTTCAAAAACTGCAATTATTTTCTCATACAAGTCCTGTCAATTGCAATTGTTTCAACATCTTTTTTACACATTGTTTAGTACACTGATGCTTCGAATTGCTAACAAAAAAAGTAACTTTGGAGCATAATATGTATTATTATTATTATTATTATAGATTAAGTAGTAGAAACATACCCGAAAATTTGTTAGAGGAGCATTATCATCTATGGGAGTGTTTGGCATTACAAATGCTTCCATTTCTAATTTCGAATTATCAGTTTCACCGACAATTACTTTATAAAAATGAGTCGGTACTGCTACATGATTAGCTCCAATTACTTCATAACGTACATATTTCTTTCCATCAGATTCTTTCCTACGTTAACATATTCGTATTACTCGTGGAATTATCCAACAAAATATGTATGCATAAAATAAAAAGATATACTCACTTTGGTAGATATAAAGGTCCTGTACACACATACACATTCTTATAAACTTTAGTTAAGCTTCTAACATATTTTTCTAATCTATTCCACGAATCCCTATTAAAACCTCGACCTACTTGCGGAGCCATATTCGAAAGAAAGAAAGTTTCATCTATATGATGTTGATCAATTTTATGATTTCCAGCTGCTGCCAAATGCCCACGATCGTACCCACTTTGTTTATAGTCGCTGTTGTCTGATCTAATTAATGATATTTTATAAAACATTAATTAATATTCGTTCGTAATAAGAGTAGAAATATATACGTACCTAAAGAAGGGGTGTATACTGGGATCAGGTTTAAATTCACATTTTTGACGTGATATTTCACTATTATGTTGTAATCTCTCCTTAGTCAAATGTTCAAACACCCAATGAGCTACTCTATTTCTTCTGTCATAGGAAAGTACAAAATCATCGAACGATCTAACAGTATCCAATCCAGGAAAACCATATTTCATAATCTATAGAAATTGTGAGCATTTGCTGATTATTATTATGTACACAAAATAGTAAGTAATCCTATTTATTTTAACCCTTAGCACTCGAATTATGATTCTGGAGAGGTGCCACTAAATTGCTGTACCGTGATTCAAAATATTGTTGACATGCACGAGGTATTATATGAATACCAATTACATATCCATAAAATTTCAAAAGTCACAGGGATTGGAAATATTCCAAGTCAGAATAAATGTTTAACTTTCCAGTTAAAATAGCTCCGAGTGCAAAGGGTTAAAGTATGCGTACAACTTTGAAAATAAAATATTTCATTCGATGCAATCAGTTTTTTTCATGGATTTCGTTTCAAAATATTTTATTATTTTTATCTTGAAAACAATGTTCATATTCGATACATTTGTAGGTATAAATTAGAGATTAAATTACAGATATATACAACAAGTTATATAGTTTTACTAAAGTTATACAACAATTATAAATATATAGTTATTTATGTACTATCAGTATTCATATAACTTCGAGGTTATGATGTTATAATTCAAACTCACTTCGGACACTCTTGTAGCCGTCGATGACAATTTCGGGCCCATATTCGTTACAGTTTCTTGAGGAACAAATGCGGTAGCCGCAGAAACTGTTCCGAACAAAGGCAAACCAGGCATATTTGAGGAAATATCCGCTCGACATTCATTTTCCTCGCTCAAGTGTTTCTTTTGCTCGAAATGTTTACCAATAAACCAACCAGTGAACCCTACGGTACTCAAAGTACTCACATTTAAGATTACTTTTGTTAATGCTTTCATTTTTCATTCGTCAACACTTTCGCTAACAAAACAATAATTGTTACTGTATCTGCACTCGCGCTTATACAATAATTATTTCGTATACCACGTGGGAGGAATCGTTTGATTACGTGATACAAACGTATAATTGTTTTCACTGATAAGGGAAAGTATACTTTAAGATGAGAGAATGGTTTAGTTTATATCACAGTAGATCACTTTGTATCACATCGTCACTACACAGTGAAGTAACTGTTTTCTAAACGTGATGACTTATTTTGTCAGCCACTAAACCAGCAAGCATCAATGAGTGAGAATTATATACTACTTACTTACGTGAACATATACAGCATACGCATCAATACGCATCAAATACAAGTGAGGACGAGGATGGATCAATGAACTGTAGCTGACACACATATACATACATATATACACGGATTTATGCCATAGACGTATAGAGATAGACTTGCTGTTAGCCAAATGTTATCGACTGTCGATAACCAAGATGTCCGGCTAACAGTTTGAGCGTTCCGCCACTACGCGGAATGGCGCTGTACGGAGGCTGAATTGTAGTTCCGAAGATCGCCGTTCGCGGCGCAACTGTTCGGCGGTTCGTTTGAAATTGAAATTTGAACTACGGGAAAACTATGCGCTCCTTTACTCGAATTAATTCACTCTACTACCACTGGAAACAAGAAAACATCCGCAGTCTATTTATTATTAATACAAATATACAATATAAATATAAGCCTAAATGTATTACGAAGTAGATGGGAATGAAGAAAATTGTGGCATTCTACTCTTGTAGGTATATATATTAGCAGAGAGTAAATATATTAGAAGTTTTTGAATTATAAAAATTCGAGTTAGCGAGGTCTAATTCTAGTAAACTCTCGAAGCATCTTTGTAAGCATAGTACATTTTGCAAACTCTTCTAGCAGAGGTTCTCAAATACAAAACCCGTTCAGCTTCAGGTTTTTCATTTATTTCTGTACATTTTGTTTCTCGTCAAAAGTAAAAAATATATATATACAGCTATAATGTATCAATATTAATTTTATTTTTTGCTAAAAATGAATTATATAGGATCACAATTACACAATGGCGGATCTAACGGTAAGGACCCAGGATACCATATATAGGGCCCCGAATTTTAAATAAATATATTTAATGTGTAACGGTATGTAATTTTTAATTACTCTTCTTTTTTATTAATAAGGTTATGAGAGTTTTGTTGCAACTTTTATTTGCAACTTGAGCTTTGAGGGCCTCAAAATTTGTACCACTTGGGGCTTCCACTTGACTTGATGGAGCCACCACTGCAATTACGAGAAAACCAATTCACGTAATAAATTATTATATTATTTGCATTTCCAGAATTTATAACAATCGTAATGAAAAAAAAGAAATATGTATTTTTTACATTTATATACGCAATACATTTGATCTCTGATGTGAATATATCTATATATATATATATACAAATATTAAGAAATTTCTTATCATCGAAGTTTAGCAATTTTGCGATTAGTTTTAATGTACCCTTTTATCCACGCATTTAAGTATGTATACTTATACGTCAACAAGTTCAAATCTTGACAGATCTCGAGCTTACATAAGTACTTGTTTTTATCTGTACAGCATTACGACATATGTTAGATTACAAGAAAAAACTGCATAATACGCGCGGGTACAGATTTATGCAAACGTATAATAAGGTGTTATATTATGCGATGAATTTTACATGGAACGCAGTACATTTTAAAAATATGAGACGTTATGTTATTATACCAAACAAATAAACCTTCTACTGTGACTACAATTCATGATATTCAAGATATTCGCGATAAAGAACGAAATCGCCATTGCGGGGTAGCACATATACGCGCATGAGCATACATATATACATATAAATTAGATATAGTCAACGTCGGCACGTCAGCAGTGTATCCAGAGACTTGCAGACACTTTGAGACACTTGCAGAGACTGGAAGAGAGTAATTGGGGCATAGGATAGGCCTATATTTAATAATTAATAAAATGGCACAAAGTTCGAAACTCGTTACATGCTCGTCCATGTGTAACTTATTCAAAAATAATTATAATGTTACTGCACATACAGTCAGATTATCTAGGTAAGAGTTATATTCAATAATAATTGACCTTTTTAACCTTCGCTAAAGAAGTCGACTGAGCAGATCATAAATTTATGAAAATTCTGTATTAATATACTAAAAAGTCATTCTCAATAATGTCTTGATTATATCCTCTGAGATGTTTGCTAAATAGTAGCCTTTAGCAATGTGATTTTCATAGATATAATTAAAATATCATGAAGTTTAATATTATATAATAATTAGACTACTTAAGTATGGATCTTTATGCATTTATGGTTTATAAACATTTTCAAAAAATGCTGAAGTATCCAATTAAACAGAACTTAGTACGATCTTGGACCTACAAATGTTATTACCAATGAAAACCGGATCTTATTTCTTATCGATTAAATTTTATAATTTTATTTACTATAATATGGATAAACCAATGTATAAAATGTAAAAGTTATCAGATGTGCACACACAGTCAGAGATAATATATTAAGTGAACACTCTTAAAAATCGCATAACTATTTTACAATTGGTCCAAAGGACTTGAATTTTTTTAAGATGTTAGACCAACTAGTTTGCTAGAGAATGAGTAAACAAAAATTTGTTTAGATTGCAGTTGGTAGGAGTCGTACAAAATTCAAAAAAATGATGTTTTGTCAACTTTTTTTATCTGAGTGTAACGATAATTTGAAAACTGCGTTTTGTAGATTTCTGTGACTTATATATATACTTTCTATTGTCTCCCACTGTATGTAGTAACAATATAGAGAATTAATGGACCATGATTTTTTGTTTCACAGTTCATGGTGGTCTGATGTAAAAATGGGACCACCTGATGCAATTTTGGGCATTACAGAAGCATACAAAAAGGATCAAAATCCTAAGAAGGTTAACGTGGGAGTCGGTGCTTATAGGGACGACAATGGTAAACCATATGTGTTACCAAGCGTTCGTAAGGTACATATTATAAAACATCAGTTTTATGAAGACATAGTTAAAGCAGATGCACAATGTTTATAAAAGGTACGATTGTATTAGTTATTAATAGATTCAAATCTGTTGTAGGCAGAAGAACATATTAGACGCAAGGAAATGGACAAAGAGTATTCACCAATATCGGGAAATGCTGATTTTTGTAAACATAGCATTAATTTAGCTATCGGCGAATCCCATGAAGTAATTAAGAATGGTTTGGTAAGGAATATATAACAAGTTTACCAATTATTAGACTGAGGATTTAATGCACTTATGACAAAAATAGGTACACACAATTTAAAGCGGTGAACATAGGAAAATGATTCAAGGACCGCAGTGTCTACTTTTAAGTCTACTAATAATAAAGATCCGCAGTCTGCTATTTATAAAGAAGAAATTATTTTTAGCTAGATAATGTTATCTATTTTCTAGAATGCTACTGTCCAAGGAATTTCTGGAACAGGTTCGCTTTTTGTGGGAGCGAATTTTCTGTCACATTTTTTCCCTGGTTGTAAAGATATATATGTGCCAACACCTACGTGGGGCAATCATGGACCTATATTTAAGCTTGCGAATCTTTCGGTGAAGACGTATCGTTACTTTGATCCAGACACTTGTGGATTAAATTTTAAGGGTCTTTTAGAAGATCTAAATGTTAGTAATCATACAGAGGATAATAATGAATATTTACAAATTTTATATGACACTTCATTTCTTACAGAAAATGCCAGAAACATCTATTGTTCTCTTACATGCGTGTGCACACAATCCTACCGGCGTTGATCCAAAACCAGAACAGTGGAAAGAATTATCAGCACTGATAAAAAAAAGAAATCTTTTCCCCTTCTTTGATATGGCATATCAAGGGTTTGCTTCAGGTAATAGAAATCATCGGAAATGGAACTTGAAATTTCAGATTCATTAACAATTTTGGTTAAACTCGCTATTCAAATTTTATTATTCTGACATGTTCTTCTTTATATTTCGTTATGTATTAATTTGAGATAACTTCAATTCAGCAATTCGTATAATAATGTTGGATCTTTATGCATTTATAAAAAAAATGACTAGGTGTAATTTAAAACAGTGAAAACACATTAGAAGAATTTAAAAATTCTATTATATTATTTTCAACCTTTTGTCCATATTGACAAAGAAAATAAATTTCTATTTCACTCCAGTTTGTTAAAATTCAGATAAAACATTTTTATTTTGCATAAAGATCTGCTGTCTAGTAATATTGTTGTTTTGCTCGAGTCGCGATAAAATTTAGATTCGCGCCACGATAGAGTTAAACTGCAAAGTTTGTATACTAACAAAATATATATGTATAAAATTGCAGGGTCTATAGAAAAAGATTCTGCGGCAGTTACAACATTCCTAGCAGATGGAAATAAAATTGCTTTAGCTCAGTCTTATGCTAAAAACATGGGTCTTTATGGTAAATATGTACATTTAATGGTAATTTATACAAACGGTAACAATGGATAACAAATTTTATAAAATATATTCTTTAGGTGAACGCGTCGGAGCTTTCAGCATAGTCGCCAACAGCAAAGACGAAGCAGACAGAGTTCTTTCGCAATTAAAGATTTTAATTAGGCCAATGTATTCTAATCCACCAATTTATGGTGCTAGAATTGTCAATGAAGTATTAGGAAATTCAGAATTAAGGCAAGAGTGGCTTCGCGACGTAAAAGGAATGGCCGATCGTATTATTTCTATTCGGCAAGCGTTAAGAGACAATCTCAAGAAGCTTGGTAGCTCTGTGGATTGGTCACATATCACTGATCAAATTGGAATGTTTTGCTATACTGGTCTTAAGCCAGATCAGGTACTGTATACGTTTATTCTTTTAGTGGGGTCATTCCACGCGAAAACGGACACTTTCCCGAAAACACGGCATCTGTTTAAAACAATTGTCAAAAACATTTTCAGTAGCTACAAACTTTGTGATTTATAGTAGATATTAGCTCCCAAAAACTCATTATCATCGGTTTCATAGTTCTAGACTTATGATTTAATTTATAAAGAGTGACACGTTTTTTTTACAGATCTGTCAAATCGATAATTTTTAAGATCTCGAAAAATCCTTTGAAATTCGTTCATATGTTACTAAAGACTACAACATATTTCAATTTGCACAAATGAATGACCCAGTGTAATATTTCCGACTACGTTTTTCACAATAATATTTATTTTACAGGTAGACAAACTTACCAAGAACTATAGCATTTATCTAACAAAAGATGGAAGGATATCCATGGCTGGAGTAACAACAAAAAATGTGGAGTACCTTGCTCATGCTATGCACGAGGTTACAAAATAAATACTTCCACCATTGGTTGAAAGATTAAACTACATTTTGCCTTGTTAAAATTTAACACATGTACATTCATTAAAAACCGATAATGTACAATTACAAGTACTACGTCCAGTGCATTTAATCTTGCATGCTATTTTTATAAAACCACTGCAGGCAGTGTAGCCCCCATCAAGATTCTAGATACAATCAAATTGTTCATCTAACTCGGAAGATGTATATAGATAAAAAAAAAACTTTTACCGTATACTCTATTACAAAATATTCATTATCATGTAAACAAAAATACTCCGAAATTGTAGAATTTATTCACAATAAAAATAATTGCACACGATTTATTTATTTTTTTATTGACTTCGATTCATTTTATAGCAAATATGCTTTGTGTGTTTTTTTTAAAGTCCATTTATACCGATTACCGGACATATTGCGACAACGAAATATTAAATATTCGATCAAATGCACGTCTGATTCACAGAGTGAGTCTCTGCTTTCTGTGTATACACACATTTGTCAAAGTTACACTTTCATCTCTAAATTTTTTCACCTTTTCCAACGATTCTATTATTTATAGATATTCTAAGCAGTTTCAAGAGACTAGAACCGTAAACATGGTAAAACATTCGTGAGAACGAGACGAAAATTAACAGGGAGATTGTGTTCTTCTAACGCAATTTCCAGTGAGGTTAAGTTGTTTCTCAATATGACTTTTCGCTTTCAGTTTGGGTTTAATATGTTCCCGGAGATTCCACGATCTTTTAACACACAGTATAAATGTTTCTCTGTGTCGATGTTACCAGGTGCATATCGACAAGATGTGGAACGCGGTGGAAAAAGTTAGTGTACCATAAATCTTGTACAGGGTGTCAAAAAAGCAATAGTCACTTGTCAGAAAGTTGGATTGCAAAATCATTCATAACGAAAATTCTTGTTAAATCTTTCAATTATAGTGAAGTGTGTTCCACTTATTGTAAGAAGTTCCGAAGAAGCTATATGTCGGAGGTCCTATATTTTCTCATGATATACAATCAAAGGTTACAACGTTGAAGTATTACAAGCCTGTTGATGTTAACGCTTTATCTACCGAAAGCCTAGTAATAGGATTTTCAATAATTGTGCTTTACCAAAAGAAAGCATAGAAATTTTCTTTTACAATTTGGAAAACAGTTTTTCATCCAACTTGTTATGCAGAGTTATCTCTAAAACGAATGACTATTACTTACTTGATACCTTGAACTTTAAACTTTCAATAAACGAGAATGTATGTTTATTCTTTTTTAGTAATTATGCCACCTTCGGCTCTGGAGCAGCTCACACGATTGAACATTAATTATCCAATGCTATTCAAATTAACCAATAAGAAGACTAATAGAATAACTCATTGCGGTGTTTTGGAGTTTGTTGCAGACGAAGGAAAAGTTTACTTACCATATTGGGTAAATAATAAATACAATTGTATAGTTATTTTCGAAAAAGTTTACTTCAAACCAAAGTAATTCCTACACACATACCTTCAATTTCACCTGGAATTTGGAGTGGGAAACCTGTATTAATATGGGTGAGATGTTAAACCACACTATCATGATTACAGATGATGCACAATCTTTTACTGGAGGAAGCAGAATTGTTAAATGTCGAAAATGTTTCTTTACCAATTGCGACGTTTTCACGTTTTCAACCACAATCCGAAGATTTCTTAGATATTACAAATCCTAAAGCCGTTTTAGAAAACGGTTTAAGAAGTTTCGCCTGTCTAACAACAGGCGATGTAATTGCTATAAAATATAATCAAAGAATATATGAAATGTGCGTCTTGGAAACAAAACCACGGTCAGCAGTTAGTATTATAGAATGTGATATGAATGTTGAGTTTGCACCACCTGTGGGTTACATAGAACCAGAAAAATATGTTAAAAAGGATGAAACTGTAGTAGACCCTGCGGACTTAATGCCAGCACCTGTTGGCTTTGTACCATTTAAAGGACATGGTAATAGATTAAACGGCAAAAAGCGTAAAGATTCTGGCCAATCGGATGTTGCTACAAACAAACCCACATATATTAGAGGAATACCAGATTACGAGTATAAAATAGGGACCCTTACATTTTTACGTAATATGAAACCCGTTAATAATAAAGAAGTAAGAGATAGATTTAGATAGTCTGCCTTATTCGCTCATTGCTAGACTGCGGATCTTTATGTGTTTATGACTTCCAAAAATTTTCAAAAATATGTTAGAATGTTAAATTCCACAGAATTTAGTATGATTTCAATTTATTTCAGACCTAGAAAGGCTACTGCCACAGGAAATAACATTTTACATGAGTCGACTTTCTTAAAAGTTTGCCTAGAAAAATAGAAAATTACATAGACATCCGCAGTCTACTCATTACTATACATCTTGTTCATACTATAGGAAGCTGTTGTTACAGGTAAAAGAGCAGGATGAATTTAAAGCTTTCACTGGGGAAGGTTTCACTCTTAGGGAATCAAGAAAATGATTCGTTAATTATCAGTCTATTTATTTTCTTATAATTACATTTGTAAAAGTGAGTATTCATACTTTTTATTAAATTGTTGTACTTTTTAATATAAATGTTTAACATAAATGTGTTATAGAAGTTTCTAACCATTACCATATTTAAAGACGTATATTCATTAAAAAGTTTTTCTTGTATACAAGGTGTTCGACTACAGAGGTAGGAGAAAATTTAAGAGGTGGTTCTCTCCATGACAATAAGACCACTTCTACTTGATAATTTTATAGGGCGAGGAACAGAAATACATAGTGTTTTTATATGTATTTGGTTCTTCCTTTATCTATTTAATTGTCTCATTTTTTAGTTAAAAACAAACACAAGTTCGACAAATATAAATTACAACAAAGTTCGAGTAATCTATATTTAATATGATTAGTAAACCAAATTGTTACAAATAAGTAGTCGTCAAGGAATTGTCCTTTGAAGTAAATTTCAAATAAAACACTTAAAATAGTGAGTTATTGGCAAGAAAATTGAAAAATAATTCGGAGTGCAAACTATGTCATATGTAACTCTATTGGTTGGAATGCCATATTTTAGGCAAGTCTTTTTTGTTAATAACTAAAAAATGAAGCTGAAATTACAAATTTTTTATTCTTCATTTTCGTCTTTTATATTTTCAAGGATAACCAACCCTTAAATTATCCGTCACCTGTAGTCGAACACCCTGTATAAGCTTTCTAAAAATTTCAAGTAAACCAAACAGATGTATATATTCTATTTATTTCAAACTATTTTTATAAAAACTTACTTCTAAATAGTACAAATCGAATTAACTCTTATGTCATTATAAAAAAGACTAACGCGCGGTATATTAATATCACAAGTTACAGAGTGTGTATACAAACAGTAATGTATTTCAATCTATTAGTGGTCCCCAGAAATGTTTACTCGGTCTTGTTGGATCTTCGGCTATGAAAAAGTCACGACCCAGTGATACGAATTCGTCGAAACTGATTTTACCATCGTCATTAGTATCAATATGACTGAAGGATACAACTGCGTGCTGTAATAAATTTTATAATTAAATAAAATCATTTATTTATATTGTATTTCAACAATTCGAATGGAGAATATATATTAGTTTTACTTACATCATGTGAAAGATCTAAGCATTTGAAAAATAATTTGAATTCCTCCACAGAAATTTCACCACTTTGGTCTTTGTCTACTGCCTGCAAATTTTCATATAGGTATTAGAAATTGTATTTTTAGGAATAGGACCTTTTTTTAAATCGGCAGCCATCTGTATAGACACACACACACACACACACACACACACACACACACACACAAATATTTTAAATACGTACTTTGAATAAAAATGGCAGGAAATTATGGCATTTCTTCTTTAATGATGAGTCGTTAAGAACGTGGTGCATTTCTTCCAAATACTTTTCAATACAAATGAGATTATATGGACTGATTTCACCCCATTGTTCCTTCCACATAGCCTGAGAGGGACATACGCATGTTTAAATATATTTCTTCTTCATAATTAAATCAAATATGTAGCATACAATTTGTTAGCATAAAGCGATACAGTGAAGTCCCAATCTAAGCGCGACAGAGGTGACTGTTCTAAGTCAGTTCGCCTACTTCTTCCACTGGAGAGCAACTCCATAAGGAGTCAAGAAGCTCGAGCTACCTTGGTCGCCGTGTACTGTAAACTAAGGCTGTTACTTTTCCGAAGCTTCGACTCTTTCAAGCTTCGAAAGAAAGTTACAGCCCTAGTGTAAACGTGTCGCGTAATCCGATACCGTCTCGGATATATCACACTAAACACGATATAATTTCAACTGTATTTAGTGGTGTAATTGACGGTATGGAGTAACTTTAGGAGGACATAGAAGATAGCTAGTGCAAAAGAAAGAGAAACTGCGACCGCGACGGTCGGGAAAAATTGAGACTTTAATGTTTCCTCTATCAATATTTAATAAGTATACACGATACTTACATTTAGTACTTCCTTAAATTCAGTCTTGGCCTCTTCAGATAAATGTCCTAAATCAGAGAATCTTTCTGCAAGGAGCATGAAATCCTCATAACTGATAAGTCCATCTTTATTAACATCTAAATGGTTGTGCAATGTTCGCATTTTTCGTCTCCAGAAAGGCGATACTCCCTGAAAATTAACAATTTTTATTAAAATTGCATTATTCATATTATGAAAATCATATACATATTATAATCGAAATAACAATTACTTCCTTTTTATTTAAATTAAGCCAATTCTATATTATTTATTGTTTTCAAATTATTAAAAATAAAAAAGAATAAATGGTTGGTTTTTTTGGTTTTATTAAATCTTTCAAAATCATTTTTTATTTATAATAATTTGAAAACAATAAAGAATATAGAATTGGTTTAATTTAAATAAAAAGAAAGTAATTATTACTTTCACGATTTGCAATAAAAATAAATAATATTATAATATGTATATGATTTTCATTTAAAGTTCAAACTTTAGACGAATCAACTACATATATATTATACTTGAATAATGAGAGATAAATGGAAAGATACTAACAGCATGTAAAAATTGTTTCCATTTACAAATATCGGTGAAGGACGAAAAACAGTCACACTTTTGCGGATGGTTACACGGTGACGAAACTAAAGTTTTACTTATTACTCATTTAAATTCGTTTCTCACCATTTTAACCGAGGTCATTCACTGTGTATATTGTATACATCGTAAAGTGTATGTACGAAATTCGGAAAAGTTTATGCGTAAGTATATAGTATAATGACACATATAGCAACGAACCATGAGGGCAAAAAATAAAGAAAAAGTGTATTTTTTAAATGAAAATGCTGAACCTATTGCGTAAGTACGTATATGTATATACAGGGTGTCCCAAAATTCGTGTAGTTCCCGGAAATGGGAGGTTCCTTGGGTCATTTGAAGCGACATTTTCCTTTACAAAAATGACGTCGGCGACTTTGTTTAGGAGTTATTAACGAAAAAAATATTAACGAAAAACATTGACCAATCAGAGAATCGAAACAGTCGTCGAGTTTAGCCCGATGATGCGCGACATACATAATGCTGTTCAAGGTTATACGGGTCAGAAAAGAAAGAAAATGATGTTTGTTACATATTGAAAGCGGGAGATCGATTGGAGTGTGGGTCGGACCTCAAACATTGCCCAATTCTGTCTCGTATATTGTATGTATGTGTACTAAAATGTTTTCAAACGTTTTACTCCTCGAACACGTGCAAGCTTAAAAATTAATTTGTACTATACGTCTTTGAATTTTTCTGAAGAATTTTATTCGTTAAAAATGACGATTATTCTTTTGTTTAATAAATTTATCCCACGGACTCTGACCACTCAAATGTGTTGATTATTTCAAACAATACGAGAAAACGTTACTTAAAGAAATTGTAGAGTATAAGGAACTACAAAATATGCCCCCCCCCCCATTTGATCAATTTATTATAATATTTAGTTAGAAAAGAAGTTCGTAGCGTTTTCAAATTTAGAATCGAGGATCAACTGAAGGTATTTATTCATATGTTTATTCAATAACACGAGAAGTTACCTCGAAAATAGCAGAAAGTAACAGAATAGAATGGAGAATATGTTACTGAACAAATCTATGGATAAATATCGGAATTTTAGCTTACAATTTTATTTTACAAACGCTACGAACTTTCGTTCCAACCCAATAATTTAATTTATAATCATTTTGAAAATAATTCGAAAACCGATTGTATATAAATAATAGGGAAGTAGAATTGTATTATCGAAATACAAGAGCAATTAAAATATATTGTCTTACTTTTTCGTTTTCGATGTCCGAGTCGCTATCGCTTTCGTCTTGCTCGTTCGTAGATGTTGAGATTCCTGTATAGTGTACACTTCTCTTACTATACATTCGCCGCACAATGTCATGATTCTGGAAACGTAACAAATGTTTCACACATAAAACAACACGCACGAAGAGTTATTTGAACACTATTTACGCATAACCGTGATGTTCGACCGATACTTTCACATGTGTCATTTTTGCTTACAATTAGACTACGGATTTTTATGCATTTACGAAGAAATTGGCTGGGTGAAATATATAAAACTGTACTGAATATTGTAATGTTATTTTCAATGCGATAAAGTCATTAAAGGGTCAAATCAATTTTTATTTATTCCTGCTTCACACAATCAATACAGAACATTTTTATTTCGCATGAAAGATCCGCAGTTTATCGGTGCTATTTAGTAACATGGTGTAACATGGTGTAACATCATAAATATTAAACGAACGTTCTGGCGCAGGTCATGTTGGTTCAATGAACTTCTCAACATAACTTATGTCTCTGTTCTATTTATATTAACTATATATTGAATGTACGTTATATATTAGTTACAATAGCCCCAGAATTAAATGTTTTATAAAAATATTAGAAATTTCCTCTACTTGTAAACAGTTTTTTTAAATAACACTTTTCGCATGAGCTTAACGACAACTTATCAACCTCGAATGAAAATTGTAATTTCAAATGACTTATACGACGGGTTATATTCAATGTATACATGAATATAAAATAGTGTACAAATTACTACTTTGATTATTTTATTATTTTATCTGAATAAATAGGTAAATGTTTTCGACATGTAATTCACGCAGGAAGGAGTCGTTTCTGTTGTAAAATATACACGAAGCGAAAATATGGGTGTGCAGAAAATGAATCGCAATTAACGTTTATTAAAAAGTGCTAGCAATGTAATTGGATCGCCGATAAATAATAGTCTCCGTTTTCTTTAAACATTAAACGATTAAACTTGCATCGATAATATAAGTAACGCAAGATTCGGCTATTGAAATAAAAAGATTCACCTTTAGCTTCTGTTGTGGTAGATTGATGTTTTCCTCCCCATGAATAACTCCTTTGCACAAAACTGAAATTGTCCTTTTTTCGAGAACTCCACTCGTGATCACATACCGTAAACCCGTTCGTAGTAATGTCGTTGCCATTGTTCTACGTATTTTCTTTTACTACAAGTACTTATGATAAAAAAAACACAGGAAAATTTTCACGCTCACTCAAAAGTGTCTGCAACTGATGTCTAACCGGTAGATGGATACTGGGCCCCTTTTGTTGGGACGGTTTATCCCCACTTCGTTTACTACGCACGCGCAGGCATCCTTTGGCTCCCCTTTTACTTGTTTTCCCTCGGATACATACGAGCATCCACGCACGTTCTCCACTTGTTCGAGATAATACCATGAACTTCTATGACGATAAAACCATACGAAGAAACTTGTAAAAACTGATAAAAACGAAGAGATATATTAATTACGTAAATTTTGGTCTATTTAGACTACATTAAAATTGTGTACTAAACAGAAACCGTATAAAATCTCTATCATAATCGATAACACGTGTACACACTTTAAAAAAGAATATCCTTTTTACAAGTGGACCGAACGACGTTTTTCTGACAAACTAGATGAATTAATTTACTGGAAAAATCTTGAGAAAATTGCGTTAAATTAAGCAGCTATATTTTGAATTGTGAGAAAATTATTGACTTACATTTTGTAAATCTCATGAATTGATATCTACAGAGGAAATCGAGTAATTTGTATATTTTCGTAAATAGTAGACAGCGTGAATACTTTATGATATGATTACTTCATCTGTTTTATCAGTTACGCCTATGTTCGAACTTATCAATTTCACTGTGATAGGAGACAATTTGGTACATAAATATATAGTGACGTAGTTTAAGAGTAAACAAATTCGAAGAACCACGTTCGAGCTTAGTCAGAAATACAAAGATCAGACGTAAATATATTTATTTACAATGAAGTTTTAACGAAAGGAGGTCACGTTAAATGCGACATTTGATCGTACACGAATTTAAATGCGCGTACGTGACGAAACGCATGGTTCGAACTATTCGCTTGGACAACTTCGAAATGTTTACTTACGTGTAAATACTACTAAATACATACGAGATTAGAGAATAGAAAACAAATTTTTTTGTCATGGGTAATATACGATTATTATTTTCCAATAAATGACACATAATAATATTAAAAAAGTAATGGCGATAAATTGTAAAGAGTATTAAGTGAAAAACGATCGAAATTCATTATACTTTATTTTATTTACAATTAATATTTTGTACAATTAAAATTCTTAAATAATTGCTAATACTAATTCAAATGCACCTGTGATTCATATGAATCATATACGGATTAGTATCAAAGTCATGTATATTAAATAGACAGAATATGTAATTCAGTTCATTTATATTTCAATGTTTATACAATTTTAACTTTTTTTGTATTCAATTCTTTCCACTTTTACTTCATCGCCAACAAGCTGATATACATATGTTACAACTGTCGAACTTTGAATATCCATTAAGACAAACGAGGGGATGACTGACCTGTAAAATATAAATGTTCATCGTGATATGAAACGAAATCGTCAAGAGAGATTTCAACTAAAAGGTGTAGACTCTCGTTTCCAGGATTGCAAGGGTGCGGGAAAGATCGATCTAGGCCACAATCGCCCTCAAAAGTCCTACATATAATTTGATCCCTTTCAATCCTAGAAAAGATAGAGTATCCCTTTAAGCGAAAACCACAGAGTAAACTTACGTATCGAGTGGATTATACGCTCCTGTAGCTGAGCCAGGATTAATGTAAAATTTATTTTCATGTTCGTACGCTTCAAATTTATGCGTGTGACCTGATATTAAAATGTCAACGTCTAATTGTCTTTGAATCAAGGCCAACGATTCAGGGTCTCCCCAAGGTACAACTTGATGCCCATGAGATAACCCTATTCTAAATTGACCGACCGTGACAACTTTTTGCTCTGGATAATTCAAGTTCTACAATAACGACGAGCAATGTACACACAAGCTTCGGATAACTATTATAATATTTAAAATAAAGGAAATACCTCGTCAAAGTCTCCTCTAACAACGTGCACATCGCTAGCCAATGTTTTTAAATAATCATACGATTCTTTTGTACAAAGATTTCCTGTGCACAAAATATGTTGTATTCGACCAGGAACTAATAACTTCTTAAATTTACTTGGAAGGCTACTGCATCTATGTGGAATGTGCAAATCTCCCAATACTAAAACAAGCTGTAATTACAAAATTCTTTTCAAGTTTACAGTCTTCCTTTTTGCGGCACAATGACTGTCGCAAACGCAAACGCAAACGCAAACGTATAACGATGCGCGCAGCTTTAGTTGGAGTATATATTCATTATAAAAATTGTTTGTAATTGTTTCGCTGTGAAATAATCTTACTTGGGGTTAGAATTTAAAGGTGAAACTGATATTAGACAAGCTTTTACCACTAATGTTTGATTTGATCTGCTCACCATGATTTATTTAATAATATCTGTATAGATGTTATAAAATTATAACCGTAAATATTGAAGTTATCGCATTCGTTAGCTGTAAAACCGAATTGTACAAGTGTCAAACTGTGTCAAACTCAGTACTGAAAGTATACACCATAGCAGAGAGTAAATGAGAGTGCGCTCACGCCCGGGTTTTGGCCGTGCCCATTATGGTGCTGCCCCCTACTCTAGTGCTTAGCCAGGATCAGCTCCTACCTCCACGCCCGCACGCCGGACAAGAACCTACCTCCACGCTCACAATCAGTGACTCTCAAAGGAGAGTGCAAGGACGTTGTCACACCGATTTAGTTGAGACCAGTTGAGACTCTGTATACTTATAGATCTCGATCTCGATCTGTTAAAAAAAACACCTGCGCGCGCACAGTTAAAAAAAACACAGTTATGAAAATAAATATTTTTCAACTGAAATAATTTTTATTAAATAAACTTATGGTATCGCTATGAGCATTCAAAACTCATTTTCATCGTTTTTTTAATAGTTTGGCCGTGACAGTTTAATGAAAAACTTAGCGCGTATAGGCTATCGGCACGTGCAATGAAACATTGAGCGTGCAAATGATTGGGCGATCGATAGCGGAGCTATATTTCGGAGGGCTATTTTTAGCGCGTTGAATACTGGTGATTTAAAAATTAGTTAGACTTCCTTGCTCTTTTTGAAAGAAAGCCTCACATAAATTCATTTTGTTCTTTATGACTTTTATCGAAACATCCGTTGAATCTGAACGGCACAAGTTTTATGACGCGAAACGACGTGTCTACTAGCCTGCTCGTCGCGGTAATGAGCGATTTCGACGAATTTCGAATTTCGAATTTCGAATTTCGAATTTCGAATTTCGAATTTCGAATTTAGTATAATGTGTCTTTGGAAATACGTGTTCAAATAATTTGTATGAGAACTTTATTATTAAATAAAAATTACTAATACTTTATCATTAAATGTAATTAATTAATAATTTTTATTAAGAAAATGTCAAGAGGTGTTGACGCAATGAAAGAATATAACAAACTCAATAAATGAACAGAAATAAAAGAACATTAATACATAGTAACATAAAATCAATAAATAAAAGAAAGTTATAAACAAAAGGTCATGATTAATAAATGTAAAAGATTGGTCGTGGATGTAAAATCTGCTGTCTTCTTCTAATATTGCTGGAAGCGCGTTGAGACGCCACATGTCTACTTCTGTAATCCCTGCATTTTTTATTTAACCTTATTAAATAATTATTTTCTGCAGTTATTTTCTTAATTTCATGAAAAAGAGAGAGGAACTAAACTTGGAGAACATATTCAAATAAAAATTGTTTATAATATAATACGGGTGCTACGAATCAATCAATATAAACTTTTTGTTCTGATCAAGACCAAAAATGATGTTGTCCGGACTGAGAGTCACTGAGCGTGGAGGTAAATAGGTTCTTGTCCGGCGTGCGGGCGTGGAGGTAGGTTCTCGTCCGGACTACTTACGAGTTGTGGTCAGTTGTGGTGCAGCCAATAGTGGCACGGCCGAAACCCGGGCGTGAGCACTCTCATTTACTCTCTGACCATAGGTATACACTAGCGGGAGGGGTGAAGGGCGGAGTAGGAAAATCGACTGCTTTTGATCGATTCTGGCGACACTGCAAAGTATCGGCTAATCGAGATTCGAGAGTATGACAATTGAATATTCGATAGTTTTCTTTATAATGCGCTAAAATACGAATGTCGTGTTTCCGTTCGTAATTTCTGTTCATTTGCAATCTGTACAAATTTATCGAAACTTATACTTGTAAATATTGCTCTGTTCCAATGCAGCGGTACTAATTCTACGTTTACAAATGGACCAATTAGTATTTCGATGTTAGGAGTAGCTGTTGATCAAGTATTCAACAACGTATTCGTCCTCATACGCATAAAATATTATGAATTCTTCGGACTATCTTATCCGATTAGTTTTTAAATTAAATAATACTTGATGCTAGACTCACAAGCTGTAGGTTAACAATAACAATTCAACATGAAATGTGTTGTACCAGGAGCAAATGTGAAAGGTAAATGTCTCTTTATAATTGATAAGGTTATATTTTATTTACACTGGTCGTTTAAAGTATATTTATTAATACAAGGTGTTCTTACACATATGTTTCATAGTTTTAGCGAAGGCCATTCATGCATTGGCAAAAATTGGAGATGAAATGTACATAGAACCTCAAAGCACCAGCATATCATTTCGCACTGTCAACATGGCTAATTCTGCATACGCTGATTTTACATTTTACCAAAGTTATTTCTCGTATTACGAGTACGGCGATTTGCAAGAGAGCGATGCCTTGAAATGTAAAATTTCAATGAGGGTAGTACCGAATTACTGAATTTTCACTTAGCTTTATAAATGATTAAATATTTTTAATTTTACAGAGCGCAATGACAGTATTCAAAACTCCAAACACGATAGACAAGCAAGTGGAAACATGTCACATCAGGCTGGAACCAGATGCATCTGAAATCCTATTTATTTTAAAATACAGAAACAGTATTATAAAAACTCATCTATTACCCATATTAGATTGCGAGATATTACAGGTATATTTTTTCAATGTGTTTATTATTAGTATTTATTAGTAGACTGTGGATTTTTATGCACTTGTAGGTTCTGAAAATTATCGAGACATGCTAGAGTTTAAAATTTGGCAAAATCTGATACGTTTCTTACTTATTTCAGACCTCTGAGCGAAGGCTACTACCTCTGAAAATAAGGTTTAATTTCATGATTCTACTTTCTTAAAATTCGTCTAGAAACATTTGTAAATTGCATAAACATCCGCAATCCAATTATTAGATGGTGGATCTTTATGCAAAATAAATGTATTTTCTTTCTCAATATGTTTAAAATATAGAAAATAATGTAACAGTATTTTTTAATTCTACCAATGTTGTTGCTGTTTTAAATTACATCTTCCTAGTTTTTGTCATCTAATGCATAAAATCCGCTGTCTATTATTTATTGTGTTATATTTTAAATAATGGTACAGCAATTTTTAGTAGGTAACTCTCGGTCACCACTCGAATGCCAAAGGTTAATATTTGTATTTATCATTTTTGTACTTTGTAGACTGCATACGATAAAGATTGCGCGACAAACCAGTTTTCATCTCAAGCACGTGTGTTAGGAGACGCAATGCAAAATTTTCACCAGAACTTGATTGAAATCACGTTAGAAGCTTCGTCTCAAAAGCTTTTATTAAGGAATTATGTAGATGATGCTTCAGGTAATTTATATTATTAAATAACACAGTACATTGTAATGTTGTAATGTTATGTTTTATTAAATAGAGTGTATATTCTTTTCAGGTTTATCGAATACAACACGCACACAATTAGCACTTGGAAGGGGAGAATTTGATCGATACGATATTAAGACGGATACATCGATTACATTTTGTATGAAAGAATTTAAAGCTTTCTTGACTTTTGCGGAGACTGTAACGATACCAATTGGCATATACTTTGAACAAGCTGGAAAGTAAGGAATAATCAATTTCAGTAGACATATGTATTTAATTGTATGTAAGTAAATAACTACTAGCTATTTTTAGACCAGTTATATTTGGATTAAAAAATCCCTCTTTCGATGGAATCTTAGTACTTTCTACATTAAGTTCCGGTACGGATAGTCAGAGTGACACTTCAGTAATTGGCAGACAGGAAAAGTCTGTAAAAAAGAGAGGAGGGAGCAAACGAGCTTCTAAAAGATCCAATAAATCTACAACTAAAATTGAAAATAAAACAGCTATGAAGAATAAAACTTCAGCAAGTGCTTCCGCTAAAGATATTCATCCATGTTCAATAGAAAAGGAAAAACAAACGAACGAACCTGCTAAAGAAAAAGAAAGTTCACGATTAAATATATCCAATAGAAACACGAAGAACAATACAGGCAATGATCGTTTAAGTTATTTACCGATAGAAGAACATAATCAAGAACAATCTCACAATAGATCGGTAGAACAGAATAATCAAGAGGTATTTCACAATAATCCATCAACTAGTTACAACGCAAGTGCACATTCGAAATCTAGCGAAAGCACAAGGAAATTAGTAAGTTCTGTATTTTCCACGTTAACAAAGAGGAAGTCCGTTAGCGACGAAATAGGTAGACAAGAGGGGGAAAATCGAAATGAAGCTGATATTTCAGATACAGTACCAAATTCACCACCTCCACCAGCTAAAAAAGCCCGTTTAATATTTCAGAAATGTTTCCAGCAAACATTTGATCCAAGAACGTTGCCGGGATATGATATAATTTTAGCTGAAGATTCGGACGAGTCTGGCAGTGAATAAAACTAGTTTTTTTACTGTATGTATTCAATGTAAACAAGTGTCCTTAAAAAATTTGTTACATCAACTTTCATAGGTTTATTACGAATTGTTGGTTTCATTTAAACATCAAATGTGATTTCTTCATAAAAAACAAAAATGTCTGTGGTACTGTCGAATTATGATTATATTATCTGTTTTTCAATATAATAAGATGATTTATTTCCAATTACAAAGTTCCATTCCAGTTAAAAATATATTATGCTCTGATTTATGTCGAACGATTTACATTTACAAATGCGCCAATCTATCGAAATCGAGCATAAAAAATTCGACATTCCATTTAAAAAGACAAAAGTGACTACTATATCTTCTGTACTCCTCCGCGCTTGCAAAAATACGTATATATCAGGGTAGTTTCACTTGACTCGAATAGGAGAACTGTTAGCACGAATTTAGTACAGGTACACAAAATAAAGATGTCACTACTGTGCAAGAGTAATTCTCAAAGTATCGTACGCCGCCCAAGTCCTTAGCCACTCGATGGCTGCAGCTATAAATATTATGGCACGACATATAGTAAGTATTAGCATTACGATTACAGTCCACTGTTTATTATAATTAATTTG
>CM052330.1:214199-272207 GCA_028455615.1 Lasioglossum zephyrum | reverse complement strand
ATATATATATATATATATATATATGTATGTATGTATGTATGTATGTACGTACATATATTGTATATACATATATACATACATATACATGTAATATATACATATATTATATGTGTATGTATATGCATATACATATGTGTATACACATCACATATTTGTATGTAAATCTTTCTCTTTTCCTCTAACACGCTTATCCCATACATACAACGTGTACCGCACGCACACACGCAGACATTCTCTCTTCCACACCGGTTCTTATGTACATGACATAGAGTGGCACAAACTGTCGCACAGATTTTTTTTGTCGTTTTCGCAATATTTTCTTCGTCTCCGTTTATCCGTCACAATTTCATATTTTCGTACACCATGATCACACGTTGTCTCTTTTAATATATTCATTTTGCTTCGTCCCGGACGACAAAAGATGAAAGTGATCCTCTCTCGCACAAGCGACCGTCTAGAAGAAACTGAATGAAGTTGTCTCATCTCGCACAAAATGCATTCTAAAAATTTTCGTGTATTCCTCTTCGCGTTTTCATTTTTTTTTTTGTTCCTTTTGTATTTTTCTTCTCTTACGTGAAAATTAATCGTACACCCACGCTCACACATTTAAATTCCATCGCAGCACGCTCTCCCGCACGCTTCAACTCGCTTTTATCGACAATCTCCATCTAGAAACTATGTGTATCCCCCCGCCCTCCACGTAACGTCATCTTGCTCCCGCAGTGTATTGCGACCTTGAATCCCATCGTATCTGTGTTACAAACTCTTCCCCCCTCCCTTTCCTTTTACACATTTTTTTTCCTCTCATATCCAAAGTACGTATTGTCTTCGAGAGTCGCGGCTTTTTTGTCGGGGGGCAAGCGGTCCGAATTGACGGTCAGCTCGTGCAAAACATGTTACGAACGGAAAACGCGAGCGCTCCGCTCGCGCAACGCAGCGGATGTACATGATAATTGTAAGCGCTTTTAAGTCACTATGCCGACAATAATTCGATAAGTGGCTGTGTACACGTATATGTATATTTCTGTGTGTGTGTGAGTGTGTTATAGTTCTCCGCACATCGGGGTGCTCGTCTGTATGTGTACTTCGTTAGAACAACTTTTTTTTCCTTCTGACTCATCTATCCGCTGGTTTACCGGTGTTCTATACAACTCTCTAGCACGCTGCTCAATTACACCCCTGTATGTCCACAAAACGTTCGAAGACAAAAGAAGAACAAAAAAAAAAGACAGATACATACACCGTACCAGAGTCGCCAGATGAAGGGAGGGGAGCACGGATTCAGAGGAAAGAGTTTTACCCTTTCTCTTTGACGGAGATAATACGCGTCACGTTGCCGGGCCGCGGTGGAAGCGTGGGGGAGATAGCGGTGTAGAAGGGGAAGCTAGTGTGAGGACAGAAGTGTTAATCTAACGACTCTGCACCGTACGGCTCTAGCCCTCTCTTAGAAACTACTCTGTTCTGGCTATTTCTGTGTCTTCGTAGATCCGTTCGTTTCTCGCACGAGATACCGATGTCGCTCTTTAACGCTAGAGATGTAAACTATCGAGAAAGTTCGTTCACGGTCGATCACATCGTTAAGTCCCGTTACAACACCTAGTACATTGTAAATGTAGGTCGTATTGTTTGTTTGTTTTTTCTCGCTCTCTCTCTCTCAATCTCTCTCTCTCTCTCTCTTTCAAATATACCAAAAATAATTGAGCTCTTAAGTATTTCGATCTTTATAATTAAACGACAGTTAATTGCTTGTACTTTAGAATTTATTGTTATGTTCATTTGAATTTCGTTCCACGACGGAGTCGCAGTAAGAAGAAAACGAACAAGGATTTTATCAGTCCTCGAGTCAAGCAAAAATGGAGACGCGGCGCTGAACGAGCGATGGCTAGCACTGCTAGAGGAAAATTAGCAAGACAATCGTTACCGAAACCGAAATTGATTCCCGCGATAACAACTTGCAGAAACAGACCGAGAATTACACGTTAAGATGCGTCCATTGTAACATCCGAGTCAATTCTTTTTTTTTGTGTTTTCTATTTTTGTCTTTTTTTTGTAATTGTTTCGTCAAGATTTTTTCCCAAAAAGAAAAGGAGCAATTCATTCTGTATGATCCAATCTTTCCAGAAATTTTACATCTCTATTCTGCAACGAATATAAAAATTTTTCTTCTTTTTTTTTGCTTTTAAATCATTTCGTCGAGATTTCTTCCCCCAAAAAAAGGAGCAATCCGTATATTCGATGATCCAATCTTTCCAGAAATTTTACATCTCTATTTTGCAACGAATATAAAATATTATCATTACTATTTATCGCTATAACTAATATCAGTATTATCGTTTCATTAGAATTATTACTACTATTAATCTCTCACGGTCCTGTTCTACGGCTCCCGTTCAAGTGATATGGTTCTTTGACTTTTTTTTGATTCGTTTAGGTATAATACTGATTTGATCAAGAGAATTTGAACTTTTTCCCCGAACCTTACAACAACGCGTAATCGATTGCGTCTAGCACAAGTTTCTCATCGTTCTCGTTTAGAATCACGTTTTGGTAGCATTAACGCGTATGATTGGCGTTCAACAAAGAAGACTCGAATCGAACGAACAACGCAATCTGTGATGCATCAGCCGATGAAAATGCTTGAGAAATCATTTTATGCTTTATATCACAATAAAAGGTAATGTTGTACAGGGTGTAAAGACATGTTTGGTCTCGACTGGCATATTCCACATCTTCGGGTCTCGATGAAGATCTGTAAGAAAATGTTGCCGTGACATTATTTTCTTTGACCTTGAATTTCACGGCGAAACTTTCTTTATCGCATGATGCGGAGAAGGCGATGCGATTAAAAAATTTTGACCTTGAAATTCAAGGTCAAGGACAATGGTGCGGCAACATTTCGTCATGAATCTTCGTCGACCCAAAGATGTAGAATATAACCGAACATTTCTTTACACCATGTACAGAGGAGGGGATCCATACAATTGAATCAAATCAAATCAAGACTTCAACTTTCTATCATTTTAAACAGATTTTCATCCAGTGAAAATAAATAATTGTATGGTTATAAAGACAACTCAATGCGTGAATCTGTACCAAACCTGAAGATGGTTTAAAACCTTTCAATCACTTCATTTGGCCTTGTAAGATTTCAATCTAGCTTTTTATCGTTCGAAAACTATGGTTTAACTCAGTAGTGTTCGACATCTTGTGTGTTCTCAAATTATGTATATCGTGGTAAATAGAACATATGTTATAACAGAATTTAGATGAAAGAGTATTTTCCCAATGGAGAAACAAAAATCAAATGAGAGATTTCGGAATCGAATGAAACAAGCTCACTAAAACCCATCCCAAATGCAATCAACCGAGTTCCAATCGATACAATAATAACGATAATCCCTTGTACTTCCTTCCAACAGAATTGTTTCAGTCAAATTAACATTCGCACGTACTGTGTGTCATTAGGCATGACATTATGACTAAAGCGGCGTATCCCTTTTATGTACACGTACGGAAACTTTCCTTAATGCTTCTTACAACATTAATACTATACAATCATGTCCCTCCGAAAGGATCTATACGTTGATGTTACTCTATGAAATATTGCTTAACTGGTAAGACAAGAAAAATCGCGCTCATTTTATTGCCAATGATACTATAGCGGAAAGCACTTCTTAACTATTGCAACGTTAACAGTTAGCAAACAGCAATAAAGTGGCGCATTTATTAAGAATTACTATTGCTTTCAATAACACGACTACCCAGATCTATAACATCAAGGTATATCGCTTGGTCAACAATAATTTGTGTTACTGCTTGAAAATCTGCTGTTGTTTACATTCCCATTGTGTGCAGAATCATCGGTATTTGCAATGTTTTTTTAGCCGAATGATAAGATTTTCCGTTTCGAAAAGCAAATTCATTAATAAACGTAAATCACATTTAAATTGCATTCTTCTAGTTTGTCCCACAAAATTAGATTCCATTCGCGATTTGGTAATTCTTTTCCCTTCGTTCACAATACAGGCCGTTGTATCAGACACACTTCGTGTCGCATGATAAAGTATAAAAAAGAAGAATCATAGAAATATGGCGTTATTCTGTTGTCTTTGTCAAGCAATACATTTACATTTATGACACGATAGAAACGAGGCTTTTTTTCGTTCAAATTCTGCTTACGCGTTTGCTCTGCAGCTTATCATGGACGCTAAATTTGAGGACTGAACACTTAAAAGATATATATCGGGGAACTTCGCTTTTCATTCTCGAGTTAAATAGACGTTCTCGTTTAGAGCTCCAGTAATTTCACGAACTTCTCATCATCGGTCACAGCCACTTCAAAACTTTTCTCAGGTAGATTTAAAGAAACGATTATTTACTAATGGTAACAAGAGAAATCTGTCAACCTTTGCGTTTAGTAGACCGGTATAAAGATACTAGATATTTACAGAAAGAAAATGGCACTCCCACTAAAGATCACCCAAGGTCCAAGGTCCAAGCTTACAGCGAAATAAGTTTCTCAGAAGAAATGAACAGAAAGTTGGTTTAACGTATTAACGAGAACAGAATCTTAAAGTAGTAACCTTCAAAGCGGTGATATACGAATGGTAACTGATTCGACCAATTTTGTTAACGTTCTGGCTTCCTCTGTAGTTTTGAAAATACTTTTCACGCTATAAACAAAAAGAAAACAAATAGATTTAATTGTAATCATACAAGAAGCGTAGGTTGAATATAATCAAAGAATCGAAGAATTTCCGACTTTCATTGTAATTAAATTCATCCAAACATTCTGTTTCGTGGCTATTGACTAGCTGCCGAAAGAAAAACAATTCCATTACCAACCAAAAAGAAACACCTCGGAAACTCTTTTATAGCAGGATACTATTGATGGGAAGTTTCTTTAAATGCATACGTACTCGAAATCACACGTATTCATTCTCAATCACTTGTGTGTATAGCTTTGCATTCCATACTAATTAGGTATCTAAGATCTACGTGACATAGATCAGGTGCGTAATATCGTGAATCTTACGGTTAAACAGCTTGAACCATCGTAGGTATCGGGGCTAGTCGAAATTTTTGTCAAATTATGCACTCTAATATATGGTTTGATTAGCACACGCTAAAGGATGTCACATTCTTGTCCTTTCTTTTTTTTCAAAGTCGGTTTAAATGCAGCAGCAACTTGTTGACGAGGCGAGTACAACGTAAATTGCCACTCCACTCACACCTAACAGCTAGCACATATTCGAATTGTTATCTTTCCTCCCCTCCTTTTTTTCTGATTTTTTTATGTTCTCTTATTCTTCATTAATTGCTAAGAAGGTTCTAAACACATATAACACATTAGCTTACACTTAAAAAAGATGGGCGATCAATAAAAGTTGTATAAAATTGCTTAAGTTGCACGTGATTGCATGACTATTTTGTATAAATAGAATGAGTTACTTGTTACTTAGCTAACTATCCGTAAGTTAATAAATGAGTGGTGAGCGGCGTATATTTATAGTTTTATACACACAGGAGCGCAACGGCAGCTAAATGATCGAACACTTATGGTTTGTTGTTCTCTCATTCTTTCTTTCTTTCTTTCTTTCTCTCTCTCTCTCTCTCTCTCTCTCTTCTTTCAAACTATCTACAATCTGTCTCCCTCACTCACTCTTGCTCTCTTTCGCTCTCTCCCTTATTCTCAGATAATCATTCGCTCCTTGCTAACTATTTTTTTTTGCCTTATTTCATCCTTACTATTCGTAGTTTTTTTTTCTTTTTTGTTACATTCGTTCAAACATTGCGCACATAAGAATCGAGAAAATATATACACATAAAAACGTCGTGGCGCAGTAGCGATAATAGAAGTAATAGTAATAGTTTTAAGAGTAATAGTAGTAATAGTGATAGTAGACATACTAGTAGAAGTAAAAGTATCAATGATAAATATAGTCAAATGTGATAGTTTTTCACCTAATCAGAGCACAATGCGCAGTTATTTTATTTTCTTTGTATTCCGTTTACGGCTAGTTTACTAGAGAAATGGGGAAGAGAGAGTTTTGGTGGGGGTGGAGGGGGCGCAAGTAACCAAATAGGTATTATTGGAAAGACGCGAGTCAATACCTAACACAAATCTTTCAAAATGTATTCTAAAAACATAGATAATAACGTCGGATGCTGCGTTATGCTTCCTTTAGTTATCTTTTTCCCCTTTGTACACGACGACTACATATCTTTTTACAATCATAGTTAAGAATAATTTCTATCATAAATAAGAACTTGTAAAAAGTATACCTGGTACCGTGAATTGCGAAACGTCCTCTGTTAAAAAATCGTCGTCCTGAATGTAAGGGATGTCTACAAAAATCACCGAAAACTTGCACAAGGAGCGATAGTAGTCATCTTTTGAACGGCCCTTGGGTTGTATTACTGTGGCAGGGTCATGGTAGTAGTGGCAATGGGAATGATAATGATAGTGATAGTAACAGTAATTATGGTAATGACGATGGTGATAAATTGCTGAGTGGTCTGTAGCAGGGGATCACTTATCGGAACTCGGGCACTCTCCAGGTTGTTTCATTATGCTGTAGTCTAGGCGGTACTGAGCTGAAATTTAAAGTATACTTTACTGTATAAAGGAAGAGATAGAAATTTAGTCGAAAAAAATACAGCAAAGACCCATTCTAAATCAATTTTCGATTCTGTGTTACGACATACATCGGGACCGGACGTAGAAAAGGACAGCATATAAACACGGACCGCGCGGCCGTAGGCACACCAAAAAATAGCGTCTCGGTGAGACAATATTAATGCTATACTGAAATTTATTTATCTTTTACTTATTTTTAATGAAATTTCATCAGTATATTTGCGACACTTTTCTGATCGAAATGACACCAAACAATGTACAATTTGGACCATATTTCCCGTACATCCTGTACATAACTTACATTATAGCAAACTTAAAATCTCGAAAATTATGTTCCCAAAAAGTTAGACTAGAATTTTGAAAATTAACGAGACTACAGCCCGTTGGAAATTTTTAACAGACTCATTTTAATCAGAAAAATATCACAAGTAAGTTAGCGAAAGTCCCATAAAAAAAATAATGAAAAATAAACAAGTTGTATAATTGGATTAGTAGTGGTTCACACCGATATACCCGAACCGAGATCAGATTACTACAGTGGCGGGGATATTTTTTGCATTCAACGGGTAGATGCAAACTTTTGCGACTATAGAAGAATCACTGTATTAGTGCGAGACAATGTATTAATGCCCCATACAGTTTAAGCGTGCATTATGATAACGGAGCCTTGTTTAGGAGAGCCGGTGCTCGTAAAACATCAGCTATGGAGAGGACTACCTTATAATATAATATCTTCCATAAATAATAGCTACAAAATAAATGCCATAAAATACCATAAACATGACACTCCCACCTCTTAAAACATAAAAATGATGTCGTAAAAATCTTAAAAGAAAAATATAACACTATAGTCTAAAAATAACAACTAGTTCAAAACCTTGTACTGCCCGGTGCTGTAAAGAAGCAATCTATTTTTCATGGGAATAGTCTTTGTAGATCCAAAACGAATGTAAATTGCACAAAATTCTATCGAATTTTATATTCCAGCCTTTTTTGAAAATTTTCATAAGCCATAACTGCATAAAAATCCGCAGTTCAGTTATTAGATACCCCACAAGTTGTTTCCTGACAGAAATTCGAAAGGAATGCGGCAGCAAGACATCCGATTGGGTCATTCGCACTTTCGGTTCTAGCCGAATTATTGGCTAAAGTGTGTGACGTCATGGCCGAACCATTGGCTGCGAGCGCGAGGACCCTCTTTGCCCCTGTGCCGTCCCGTGGGACAACTTGTGGGGCACGGGGAGTTCACATAATTCTGCTGTTAGCCGGAGTGACAATGTCAACGAACCAAATACGAACAGGTAAGAGTCTTCTCTAGCCTCTGTGGCATTCCAGCTGCTTTCTTTACAACAACGAGCTACTGCTCGAATGTACGAAATTTTGCAGAACGTGTGAAATATTCTACAATTCGATTGTCATTTGTATAGAAATATTTTGAATATTACTAAAAAAAATGTATTATGAGTGCACTGCAAATTTTATGAATTTATGACAAAAATGGTTAGTTAAATCGAGTAAGAGTAATCGTACATTACTTTGAATGTAATAAAATAATAAGTGGCTCCCATGGCTCCATTAAATATGATGGAATTAATGTGAGAAATATTCATTGTGTAAAATGTAAAAACATGATCGCAACTTAGTTAGCGCAATCTCCACATTTTCTCAAACAAAATCACTTATATATATTTTTTTTTTAAGCGTTAAGTGTTTTACATGAATAACCGCAAAATTGATTAATTAAAATGACGAAACAAAACTTGCGAATTTAGTTGCCAAGCTAATATATATATATATAAAGTATAAAAATGAAATATATAGTTAAAACTCACCTTTTTTGGTGATGTCCTCCATTGTTTGATCTTTACAATCAGCTGCGAGGTGACTACTACTGCCACAGTTATAACAGGAGATTTTCGTTGGCGGAACGGCAGCTGGTGAGTAGGTAACAACCGGAGTAGGTGGCATATACGGTGCCTGTACAGGTGTTGCAGCAGCATTTGGCGGAGGTGGGGGTGTTCCCCCTGAAGGTGGATGTCCAGGATACTGGTACATCATTTCACCGTTTGGTTGATACGTGGTCGGATAAGCTGGCCTTGCATACGGTCCATGAGAGAAATTAGAGTAAATACCACTGCTCGGTCTCAATGGGGAGAAATGACCGTGTGGCAGATACGCGACCTGCGAATGCGATGGTGGTGCGGGAAAGGAAACGCATTGTGACAAGTTCGGTGGTCCGCCGCCGTTCACCATTTGATTTTTGTGACGCATCACGTGTGGCTGATTTCTTCTACGTTGCCTTTCCGCGCCCGATTGTATAGATTGTTGAGGTGCTGGATGCGATACTGCACTCGTAGAATGCACTGGTGCAGAGCTAAGGTGATCTGTAACTGATGGTGCATTGCTCTCGCTTCCGCTCACCCACGGTGCTGCCGGAGGAGTTTCTGGCGGAGATCTACTACCAGTACTATCGGAACTGCTGCTCTGCGAACAGTGCCTACTGCTCTCAGGATCTAAGTTTAAGGCTTGTAACTGCGTCAAACAATACACGTGTTGTGCATTACACCTAGAAATTTCAAACACGTGTTAATATGGTTTGTTTTTATCGCTGTTACTACACATTTTGCATCTTCGTAGTTGTTACCTCGCGTATCGATTTTGCACTCCAGCAACAGGCAATGTAAGACAGGCATAACACGGTGCGTTTTGTGCAGCATACATCGGGGGCGGTGCAGGATACATTTGTATTTGCGCAGGCTCTAATGGTGGCATAGTAGGATATCGCCGTAAATTAGGAGTGGCCGCGTGATTATGATGATGATGCATCGCTGGATGCTGTTCCTGTAATGGTATAGACTTACTACTTTGATTTCCATTATCATTCATCATCTCTGTTCCTGGCATAGCCTAGAAAATCGTTACCTTATATTACTTATCTGTACAGTATTTAAATGAAACTAAAATACACATTAGTTTCTCTCTTACTTTAGATCTTATAATCCGTACGATATTAAATAGACAGGTGTCTATTAAATATTAATATAAAATATTCGTGTGTTTACATTACATATATATATTTTAATGTCACGAAGATAATAGTCGGAAAAAATCCGATCGGAAAACAAAAACGTAGCAGTTGAAAATCCACGGATTTCTAAAGTACACATGTATTAAGAACAATTCGAATACACGGTTCACCGATTCCGTGAACACGTGACCCTTCGGGTCACGCACAAAATCGTAGACTCTAATAGATATAACAAAAATTTAAAAGTTACCTCGTTTTCAAGTGAATCCATAGCTCCATGTGCCGTATTGCTGGTATTATCCAATTTTTTGTCACTGGTAATTTGATTTAAGCCATTACTCGTTTGACTCTTCACTATGCTTCGTAGCTGTCCCACTGCATTCGGTGTTAAGCCTATTTCCCTCAAATCTTCGTCGCTCATCCTTCGAATCTATATTCAGCATTTTGTAAATAAATTAACTACTTTTATAATGTATCACACACAGAGTCACGATTGATATAGGTATTAAATATTTCGTTAAAATAAAATAGTAACTTAAGATTACTTGACAAATAGTTATTATCAGACTGTGGCTCTTTATCCATTTATGGCTTATGAAAATTATCAGAAAATGCTAGAATATAAAATTCGATAGAATTCAGTACTATTTTTGTTTGTGTTGGATCCACAAAGACTGTTCTCATTAAAATGCATAAACATCCGCAGTCTAGTTATTATAATCTCTTGAAATAGAATTTCATAGAATACAGTACTCTCTCTCTCTCTCTCTCCCTCTCTCAATAGTTCGATACATGCGGCTGTATGTCTGTTCTTTTTCGAAGAAATAAAGTTTTTATAAACCCCTAACCACTTGCTCTTGTTACGTGGAAAATAAAAGAGACAACGAACAGTTCCCCTTGTGTAAACGTGATCATTTGTACTAATCGTTTGATATTTGATTGCGAATAGGTAATACAGAAAATTGTGACATCTACTTTGTATCAATATCTTACTTTATTTGAAATATGTAATTAATTTTTGTAAGCAGAAGTTGTGTATCAACAAAAAAAAGAACGCGAATACCCTTGCTTAGTAGTGGGGGAACTGTTAGAATGTAATGAAAAAGAAACCGAACTATGGGCGCGAGAGTACTGTAATATTTTATATATTTATATATATATATATATATATATATATATATATATATATATATATATATATATATATAATGTTCTTGAGAACTAGTTTTGAAACTTTGTTATCTCACCTCATCGAGAGAAAAATTCTGTAAATTGCCTTTGAAGTTTGGCATTTCTTTCCCTAGTGTTTCACGTAAAGAGTCGCCGGAACCTGAAGACCTCAATCGTGGTGGTGGCGGTGGTTGTTTCGATTGCGATGATGCCGGAATTAAGGTAGAAGAGGCATTTTCTATGCTATTGTGCCGTGAGAAAGTGGTAGAACTACTAATTGGCAAGGGAACAGAGCGTGATGGCAGCATTTGAGGTTGACTAGGATGACTCCTGCTAGTACCAAGTGCAGGTAGTGGTGGAAGGGAATTCGCATTTGAACTGGAGATACTAGTTTGACTGTTAGAGGCACTCGTTGACGTTAGGGTGTTCGAAGTAGACTGTGTCACTTGCGAAGAGGTCCGTGGCATAGTATTGTTCCTGCGACCCATTGGGGAATTACTGCGACTAGGAGATCGAGACTGGGATGGCGACGATTGACGGCTGACTAAGGGGGAAGGTGGATAAGCCAACATGTCACCAGTATGATACATCAGTTGATTCCCCATCATAACCTGACCTGTCCATGGTGGCATATGATTTATCGATGAAAATCCAAGGTGAAGATATTGTGCCCCGCCACCCGATCTGATTGGCATTTGCTCTGGTGTTGGTAAACACAATCCAGGTGGAGGCATTGATAAACCAGGGGGAACTCCGGATACCATAGTATTATTTCTCATTGCCATGTCCCCTGGAAATAATACAACAAATTATTTTAGTTAGTATTAATCATGTATACACATAATATACATATATACGTATAGATATGGCACCACTGCCTTTTTCAATTTCTAGTAACTCGTTTAACCATCACATATATTCGTATCAATTATGTTATAAATTACCATGATAAGTTTGCATTGGAGGAGGTGCCATCATACAACTACCCTGTACTTCATTGTCCATTAACCTTTCATTCGAACCCATACATGGTGAACAGCCCTATTAAAGAATAGGCACGTTAAAAAAGTAAATGAAATCAGGGACTTGAAAACAGAATGATTTTGATACCAGTATTGCACTAACAAGGCCGTACCGAAACCGATGATGTTATAGCGAAATCGTTGCAAAACCGAAACCGAAATAAATACCGGTATTTTTTCAGTTTTGCTTCTGCTTATTGCATTTTGTTATAAAAAACGTGGTAATTATAGGGAAAACGAAAAAATGACATCATACTGGAATTTTCGTGGAATTTCGATATTTATAAGGTTTTCGAAAGTGCAACCGAAAAATTCGGAAACAATACCGGTATTTTACATTTTAGTAGAAGTCTCTGAATAGAATATTAAATTTTAGTAATATATACACAGTGTTACTGAAACATGTGAACATAATTCACAGATCAATTCAATGCACTAAAATAAAGCAAAAGTACATAGAAACATCTGTTCTATGTAACCTTCTTTCTGAGTTACAACTGAGTTTCTGTCTTTTAATAATTCTTTCGACAAACCAAGTTCTTCATTTCACTGTCTACAGTTTATGATAAGTGACAGATCTTACAAATACAGAAATGATAGGCATACATTTGATACAGCCTTAATGAGCGTTAAAGAAGTGACACAGAATGACTTCCTAATAGACGTTTGGTAAGTAGAAAAATATTTGAAAAAATCTATAAACGTCTTCGAAATGTTGGTCCACTTAAAAGACATTCGATAAACATTAGTAGATCTAGAACCTAGACAGGTCAATGGTTTTAGAAAAATGAATCCTCAATTGTATCAACCAAAATAATGGTAACAGCTGGAGCAGATTTTTGTGCACAGTAAAAATTGAATGCATCAATTATGAGAAATAGAAACTAAATTGAATATTACTTCTTCTCTCAACGATTTTAATAGAGAGGAAATCATATATTGATATATTCGATTTTTTTAATTTTCCAACAATTTTAAATTTCATCTACTCAATTTTACTATAAATGCACGAAGATCCGCAATCTAGTGATAGCAATCGAAGAATTCCAAGAATAGGGGACATGTAAGTTTTGTATTCGTTAATTCTTCACAATTCCTCCATGCTTTGCCATGCAAAGAGTTTTAAGAAATGAGCCTTCATCCATAGTTAATTGGCAATGAGTTTTCAGATAACCCTAGAAATTTTAAACTTTGAAGAATATTTGTAAAAGTAGGTAACTAACTTCAGTTAGGTACAATACAAAGTCAGTTGCAACTCGGGAACAAGGTCAGATAGGATACACATTTCCATGAATCTTTTCGCTTATTCAGTGTGTCGAATCAGTTGCTCAGTTATGCCTACACAGTCTGGTTGAACCTTGAATTTAAAAAGTATTATACATATGTATAAGAAACATATATATATATATATATATATATATATATATATATATATAATAGAATTTCTATATACTTGTGCCTGTTTGTAGGATGAATTTGACTTCGAAAGATTCAGACGAGATTCCTCTTCTTGGAGTTTTATATAAATATTGCCAAAGATACTTTTCTGCTCGTATGTAAATGCTGGATGATTTAAAGCCATTGTATACAGTAAGAGCAGTTCCTCCAACGGTTGGTCATCCGGCGAGAAGGTGGTCCCATTGAGTAGGTTAGAGATCTCTTGATAGTCAAAATTTGACAAGTTCTTGTATAAGATCACAGCACATGCATAATTACAAGAATGTAATAATGCCATGTAGAGAGCAAGTTTCCGTCTTGTGCGCTTATCTGCTACTCCTAAGGTTGTCAACTCCGCAAGATCAGAGGCACTATTCGCATGATGTTCTGTGTCGCGGAGGTCATTGTAGTCCCGCTTGCCAATATCCTCGACACAAGTGCCAAGGTATCGTACTTCAAATGGCAGGCACATATTTAATAACGTGCACATGACATCGATACGTTTATAACTGCACATAGATAAAAACAGATACATTACAAATATAAAAGTTTGATATTTCATAAATGTAAAAATATGTTCATAGCAGCATATTAGCTGTGATTATTTACATTGGAATTGTTAAAACATATGGTCTTGAGTACTCAAAGTTATTAATAGATATTAATATCGAGCGAAACTTTGTACCATAAAATAGGAAATATAACGAAATAATTCTTATTCCGCTCTAGTAACTCGGGAAATTTTTAAATATTAAATGTAGAATTGTACTCTTGTTATTCGTGAACATTATTATTACTATCGAATTCTGATTATTGACATTATCGCTCGTAAGATAATTACATGCATATAAAATTTCAATGAAAAAGTAACATAGAATTAAATTTGTTAAAAAGGTATTCTAAGGACATAGTTTCAAATATCATAATATGATACGTTTATCAAAATGTGTGTTTATCATCTTACAAACCAACTACTTTTCAGTTATTATAAGGGAACAACTGTTTTGACCTATACAGCACTATTTACATCCATTGTCTAGTTCGTATACGCCTTAATTCTAGCTTAATTAAAATATTACAAGATATACACGATAAATCATTAGTTATAATTTTGAATATGATTTATACATTTATTTTTTCATTCACTTCTGTTAAACTTCTCTATAAATTTCAGGCTGTAATCATTACCAACTTGAATATACCTCTAGACTACAAATGAAATAGTGTATCAGAGATGTATGTAATTTTAATTAAAATATTACAAGAAATACTACAAATCAAGATTTGGGATTATCGTTCTTACTATTCCTCTCAGCGATATTGCCAACAACATTTGATATGCGATTACTAAAAACAACTAATTTATCTTAAAGAAACATATAAAGTGTTATTCAAAGATTTTAAATGAATGAATATATCTATGAAGAATAATTCCTTAACACAGTTTATTATACTTTCAGTGATCTTATGGGATAAATACCGCAAGATAAAAAACGATTGGAATCTAATATATATACATAAAAATAAAAATATGGATTTACGTACATTAATTGTAATGAAAATATTAATACGTTTAACCGAATAAGATCGTCAGTTATTCGATAAGAATTTTCGATCGTACGTAACAGATATTGTTGTAAATAAGAATAATATATACGTCGATCAACAATATTTCGGGAAGCGAGTGCTATTTCGTTGTATTGTAAGGTATGTAAGAAATGATATAGGAAAACATAGTTACTACCATACATGGTATTTCCGTGTAATATATAAAAAAAGATTAGATTCGAATAAACTCGATGTACCAACGAGAACGAGAGTCCGCTTAATTCGGTGTTCATCGATAGATCTGCGAATAGTTTTCTGACAAAAGAAGAGGAGATAAGATCGTGATAGGAAGGTTTTTTTTGGTTAGTTCGAAATTTGGTAAGAAGGATGAGGAGGTCATGGTGGAAAACGTAACAGCAAGTCGGGAATAAGAGAGATTTAGGATGTTCGTGATAACGAGGGGGAAATATGGCATAGACTAGAAAAGTGATTAATGATATTTCGATTACCTGGACAGATTCCCAAACCATGATACCACGTTCTCCTTACACACCATTGCCAGACAACATTGATACCACTTGGGCTGAAGAAAGCGCCGATGCGGACAGCTTTGGCGCCTCGGGTGTTGCTATCAAGTGACAATCACGGCGGGGCCTGGCACAATAACGAACTAGTTCCAAACTGTTCACGATAATGCGAGTCTCGTCAGAATTCGAGGACGATTAGCCGTAGTAGCCGTGGTGAGCACATCAAATGCACAGCGGCGGCAGCAGCAGCAGCAGCAGCAGCAGCAGCACGGCGCACCGTGAAGTATCCACATTCGCGACAGCAATCAGAGGCAGGCGCGACCGACCGATGGATTAAACGTCCAGCACCGATCAACGAACCACGCGTTCATAAAAAATCTCGCGCGAACAAGCAACACGATCCTCTCGTCGAAAATAAAATTCAACCCCCGCAATTATCCCTACTGCGTATGCTAATTCTCACTAGATGTTCCGAATCGAAAATTCGAGTCTCGAGATCCGTTCACATGCTTGCGTTAAAAAAGGCATCAGGTATTTGCTCCAGCTTACCGCAAGGCTACTATTTCACGAGAGCGATAGTCGCACGTGCCAGTTTACGCATTGGTTATCCCGGCGTATATCGCCAATTCGAAGAGCTCCTTATCACTCGGCGTATCGCACTTAGAAACCGCCTTTAAGAAATAATGTAACGTGATTTGCAAAGAATCGTGGTTACCAATCGTTTATCACTGTCATGTCACAGAGAATTACATAGATATCAGATTCGCAAATTTACCACAAGAAGATACCACAGACTGTCAGCATTTGTTGCTGGGATAAGGAAAACTGCCAAGACCTTATCGATACTCGCAAAACAAAAATTGCATTTATAAGACAAAGTAGATATATCTTATTCAATAATAAAATTTTCAAGTATAACGTAATAAATATTGCCTATGTTTCGAATAATAGAAATAAAATTAACACTGCACATATATTTAAGGTTACATAAATATAAATATTGAGATCTCAAATGAAAATAAAATAAATAAACAAATAAGCGAAAATATATAACGTACTGCGAACAATCAGATGTGGAATTTTCTTTATATAAATTTTGTGCATTACGCAGTTCGAAATGACGCGAATCAATTTCAAAATTTGTACATTTTAGTGTTTGCGATTAAAAACTGGACCGAACTACACAAATTGAAGAAACCATATGTATTCCTCGGTATATATATATATATATATATATATATATATTCTTCAATATTATCTGTCATTATACATACTAAACTTACCAAAAATTCAGAGCATGCTCAATTCGTCGTGCCCTTCTGATTTCTTCCGGTAATTTCCCGCCGGCAATATGTAGTTCCCAGAAGCAGAGCTGCCAGACTTGGCGCTTTTTTTCGCGCATGCGCGAGTTTTGTCAGGGACGTCTCTACGTCCGAAGTTTGTGAGTGTTTGTGAGGCACTATTGGGGGGGAAAGTAGTGGGAGACTATCCGGCTATACCCTTTTGCGAAATTAGCGGGGCGCCCAAGTTACCCGATCTTCGTACTCGACTGAGGCTGACTGAGGCCTTCGGAGGCTAAAATCGTCGCGCATGCGCGAAAAAAAGCGCCAAGTCTGGCAGCTCTGCCCAGAAGTTCCCCACTACTTTCCCCACAAACTTAGGACGTAATGTAGACACGTTCCTGCATTTGAATGCGCATGTGCATAAAATCCTTATCTTTCACTATCACTTCAGAAAGTTAGTAAAGATCGTAAATCAACGTTTCATCGTGAAATGAATTATGTTTTAGATCCACGTTTTAAAAAAATTTCATAATATTTGTATAAGTTTTATTATTAAAAGTAACCGAACAAACAAGTATATATGGAGAAGTACAGAAGTCAATAGTTTCGTATTGTTACGAAAAAAAATATAAAAATAGAATGGATCATTATCTATTTTTGAAAAGTGTCTTGTATTAAGGTATTATAAAATAATATAATATTTTGTAATACTTTATTTTATATTATTAAACGTTTATAATCTATAAAAATTGATTATGGATTATAAATTTCCTAGTAAACGAATCAGATCATATTTTATATAATTGCTTGACCAGATCCGAATAATAAATATATTACACATCCTAATGCATCGATCATAGCAATAACTATAAAGACAACAGGCCAGCTGTGTGTCACATGTAAAATGTGTCCCGCAAAATACACTCCCAAGAATCCTGCAAAAATATTATTATTACTTTCTTTATAAAAGAAGGATAACTTATCATTATTGTTCTGTCATACCAGGTATAGCACCAACAGTGTTCATTAATCCAAATACACTGCCAGAATGTTTTGGTGCAAGATCTGAAGGATTCACAGCTATTGCATTGTTATGGAAGCCAGATCCGCCAATTATAAATGCAAGACAAATGATTGCACTTTGAAAAGATTCTGCTTTTGCTGAAACAGTATTAAATGTAACTTTGCAGAAAATTTTTATTTAAAGTATAATTATACACGTACCTAGAAATAGTAGACTAACTATCTCAGTAACGAAACATATTGTTTCAACTATTTTACGTGTCACAGTGACAGAATATCCTGCTTTCAGTATTTTTTCAGAAAGAGCTTTACCCAAAAATGTACAAGGTAACATTGATAACCATGGTACCATATTTACAACCCAACTCTGAATAAATTAAATTACATTAATAAGAAAATTCAGATAGCAAATGACACTAAAGAGTAAACTCATTAATTTAGAAAATTCCCGAAAAACAGAATATAATATTACCTTCACTTCAGGAAATGTATCATGAAAATATGTTGGCATCCATGATAATAATACAAAAAAACAATTGTTTTGGCAAGCATGTCCTATCACACATGACCTGAAATTTGTAATCTAAAATGAAATTCATGTATTTGCGTTCAATATCTTACATTAAAAGTTATGTAAAAAATATTCTTGTTTTTGTTAACTTATTGTTGATTTACCAGAATGGAGGTTTTCGTAAAAGCTTAAACCACTGTAAAGGATCTTTAGCTGTTATCTTAGTTGAAGCTGATCTTTCTTTAAATGGTACAGTATGATAACTTAACAACAGGGTCCATGCCAGACTCAAACCACCTATATCAATAAATATTGACTAAATATGTATATGTGTAATTTGCTGTATTTACAAGTAACATGCATTATTATAATATAAATTAATTTCACGCCGCAAAAAAACTTTCTACAAGTATATATAAACTATAAATTATTCAGAAAAATGTTGCTTGTTCGCCGATTTTAAAAACTTTGTTACATATTTAGGTAATACAAATATACCTACATAATTTTATATGTATAAGAAAAGTATATATATGCCGACAGAGGCGGAGTTGCGCGAAATAAAAGAATAGCGTGCGAAATTGCGATTGTTTTCCTGGAAGAGATTTCCCTGGAAATGTAGAAAGAATTTGGCGTGAAACTATTTATAAAGCGATCAGATAATATTTTCAGGCGTAAAATGTATTTTTACTAATATACGAATACAATTAAAAAAGCTTATTCCACTATTTCGTAAACCATAATGAAAGTAACCTCTTTAAAAGTATAAATTTCTTTCAGTTCTCATGTTTCAATCTTCCGACATTTTAAAAATGAATGTGATTTCCCGCTTCGCGTGTGCTGCTCACAACGTATCGACATTGTTACGTGGTCACTGAAAACACGAACAGGGAATTCCCTTGTGGGAATTCCCTCGTTCGAACCGCATCTTATTTTGTAGATCCATATATACGTGTAATTGAGATATTCCAGTTACATAATCGAAGCAAGTCATCACTTCCGTAGAAAGCTCAAACTAAATGTAGTGAAATTTAATTATTTTATGATGTTTTCAATCAACATTATAATCAGCTACATACGTTTAAAGATAAATTTTCAGCATTCTCAGGGAATTTCACCCTTGCGTGATCATTGGATCTGGTGGACCAATTTTAAAAAATTTATGCAATTTTTATGAGTGTTCACTTAATATTATCCCCGACTGTATATTCGGGTTCTCCAATATATCGGGATTCTCGAAAATTTTCCGGACTACTTCCGAGAATAATCGGGATTCCCGAAATTTTCGAGAACCCGTCTCGTCTTATTATTATTATTATTCTCGCACACCATTAACATTGGACAACAAAAAAAGAAGAAGTATAATACTGTCTCATTGATAAAAAATGTCTCTCACTTTATGGTGCAAGAACTGCTAATATAACTTCTGCACTATAGATAAAATATTTGATATATTCATTTACCTAAAGTTTGGAAAACTGTCATCCAATCGTAATTTTCCAATAGGTAAGAGCCCAAAGATCCTGTGAGTAATGTACCAAGGGCAGATCCTGATGTTAATAAACTAAAGAACGAAGCTCTTTCCGATTCATGTAAACGTTGACTTATTAAACTAATCATGCTAGGAAAATGCATCCCTGAAATATACATAATAATTGATACGTGTGCTATTGGTTATTAATTTATCGAATTAATTTCTATTCTAAAGTTACCTTGAAATGCTCCATTTATTGTTCTTACTGTAGCTACTAATAATACAGATGTATCGCTTTGTGAAACAAATTCAATAATTTCTGGCATAAAATAAGTAGTCGTGGACCATCCTATAGCGGAGATCAATAATACTTTTTGTCCTCCAATTCTATCGCTAATATAACCGCTAGCAACTTGTGTTAATGTGTAACCCCAGAAAAAACTAGATAATATTACACCAGCATCTGGTTTGGACCATTGTTTTGTTTTGCTTATTATTGGTATCAACAGAGGAACAGATGTTCTCGTGGCATAAATAAGACAAGTGCCACATAATAGAGACAAGAACCATTTACGTTTCTCCTTTCTGAAAATGTTTTTTGGAAATTCTACATATTGTAATCGGTTTTATACATATCTTTAGAGAATTCACAAAAAATCTTACATATAACATCATTACCTTGACCAAGACGAATTGGTTTTTTCATTTTGTATTGCAACTAAAGGTATTTGCATTTGCATTTCTTACCAAGTTACTTTTTATGTAAAAAATTATGATTTCTTCCATGCATATATATATATATGTTTTTAACGTTGGAACTTATATTTATTAATAGACGAGTGTACATTAATGTACGTATATATTGCTTTAAAAAATGAGCAGAACAAGTGTGTTAGTAAAAAATTTACAGTTTATATGTTCGATTAATAAATTTAACAAAGTATTTACAATATAAAAGTCTGACACGTATGCTCGTCAATAATTGTTCAGGCGAACGTTCTAACATTTTGACATTAAGAAAAACAATTCATAATAATACTTTGCGGGTGTATTTTTTTAACTACACATCTCTGAACTGTTCGAATTGTTTTATTCTCATTACTTTACTGTTAATTCTTATTTCTTCTATACACGAGTGCAACAGAATTGCACACTTTGAAAACTTCAGAGACGATCAAGACGATTCATAGTCAACAACGTGAAGTTAGAGCTAGATTCAGTCATTATTTCGTCCTTAGACTTTATATTCTTATAGACCCGGCATAGGTGCAGGCCGATGCCAGCTATCGACGAAATTAGTGAGTCGTTTCCACCATTTGATTCGATCGGTAACTCCATGGCAGATTTTGGTCAACGTCTGTTGCTAGAAGACTGTTGCTTTTCTTCCATGTCAGATTCGGCTATCTGTATTATATCAGAGAGTAAATGAGAGTGCTCACGCCCGGGTTTTGGCCGTGCCACTATTGGCTGCACCACAACTCGTAAGTAGTCCGGACGAGAACCTACCTCCACGCCCGCACGCCGGACAAGAACCTACCTCCACGCTCACAATCAGTGACTCTCAAAGGAGAGTGCGAGGACGTTGTCACACCGATTTAGTTGAGACTCTGTATACTTATAGATCTCGATCTCGATCTGTTAAAAAAATATCTGTGCGCGCACGTGCAAAAAAAATACCTGTGCGCGCACGTGCAGAAAAAGTACCTGCGCGCGCACGTGCAAAAAAATACCTGCGCGCGCATGTGCAAAAAAAATACCTGCGCGCGCACAGTTAAAAAAAACACAGTTATGAAAACAAATATTTTTCAACTGAAATAATTTTTATTAAATAAACTTATGGTATGGTATGGTATGGTATGGTATGGTATGGTATGGTATGGACACGAAACGTGTCTAGCCTGCTCGTCGCGGTGATGGGCGATTTCGACGAATTTCGAAATTAGTATAATGTGTCTACTTCTGTAATCCTTGCATTTATTTAACCTTATTAAATAATTATTTTCTGCAGTTATTTTCTTAATTTCATGAAAAAGAGAGAAAAACTGAACTTGGAGAACATATTCAAATAAAAATTGTTTATAATATAATACAGGTGCTACGAATCAATCAATATAAACTTTTTGTTCTGATCAAGACCAAAAATGATGTTGTCCGGACTGAGAGTCACTGAGCGTGGAGGTAAATAGGTTCTTGTCCGGCGTGCGGGCGTGGAGGTAGGTTCTCGTCCGGACTACTTACGAGTTGTGGTGCAGCCAGGTGCAGCCAATAGTGGCACGGCCAAAACCCGGGCGTGAGCACTCTCATTTACTCTCTGATTATATGTATGTTATCCTGACCATTCAAGGCAACTTTTCTTTAAAATTTCAAATTGGTTAAATTGGTAAAGGAAAATGTTGATTAATTAATAATCGTTCATAATGAATATTGTACGTATTAATACGAAAAATGTGATCTTCATTCTTCTGGTGATGTTGTCGATCACTGTGAAGCAACCTTCCAAGGGTTATGGTAAATGTGGTAGCAAATTAGACATTATTCTACGTACATAATATTGTTAGTAATACAAATTTTCATGTACTACTTTATTTACAGAGAGCATGGTTAATAACATGATGAAGGAAGTTCATGTAAATTCTACGCCAGTGTACAGCAGTAAAAAGGCAATACAAAAGACTATTTACTCTGTTAGGAGTTTATGAAATATTTATTTATAATTATCGCTATGTTTACAGGAGGAAATATCCAGACTATGTCCAAGCGGTGTCATGTGTTCAGAATTGAATGCAGAATGTTTAAACTGTAATTTAAATCCAAACTGTGTCTATGGGTCAGTGTATTTTGCAAATTGTACAGTCTTGGATCAGATCGATTGCATCGTAAGTAAAATAATTACATGTATAATACTGTAACAGTTCTTATTTTTGTAACATTAATTGATGAAAGTAACTTTCAGGGCGATCAAACTTTTCAAAAACAATACATATGTCGTTATTGTTATCAAACAGAACATTGGGAGCATCATTGTCAGCAGAAAAATTCTTGCAGTTCTGTGGCGTCTCCTCGACAATACTATAGAACAAATTGTACAGTGAAGAGTGACATTCTTTGTTTAGGAAGACGCAAATTTATGAAAAATTTACTATGCAACTGGACCGTAGGGTATCGGTGGTCTACTGCTCTCATTCTGAGCATTACTTTAGGAGGTTTTGGAGCTGATCGGTATTGCTATTGTGCTGCAAAGAATTTTCAGAAATTTGAAATATTAATATCCTACTTTCATTAATACACATTGCAGGTTCTATTTGGGTCACTGGCATGATGGAATTGGAAAACTGTTGAGTTTTGGAGGACTTGGTGTATGGACACTAATCGATGTTATACTCATTTTTGTCAGATATTTAGGTCCAGCAGACGGATCATTGTACATTTAACTACCACTCGGAGTAACACGATTTACATTCTTCAGAAAAAAGAATTAAATTTATAGTTTAATCGTTGACAATGCTTGAATATAATGTCTAATTATAATTATTTTATTTATTATGTCTAAAAGAACTGAATTTTAATGTGATATGTATATATATGTTGAATGATTCTCTTTCATAAATATAATATTTTTACTAATTCCAAGTTGTTACCTCATACGAACTTCATTGTATAAATACAAAATTAACCAATGCATTTCTGATCTATGTAATAAAATATTTTTAACTATTTCGTCCATTTGTATGTATTACAACGCTCTTATTCTTTCTCGAATTTGTTCGTTCATGTTTAAACTTTGAGAAAAGAACTGAGGAATGGAAAATTAGGAAAATTAACGATTCCGACTTTAAATTTTATATGACATACCTCAATTTTGTACTTTCAAAGTATTTCATAAACGAGAATTATTACCTTACAATTTTTCATACATAAATGTTCGAAGAATCGATCTGTGGAAAAGGAAATATGCTGAAGAACATACCCAGATAGCGAAAATTCTGAAAACGGCCAGAGGCACGATATGACCGTGTGGTCTCGCAAAATTCCTTTAGCCCAAACCGGGCACAAGCTGTCTTTGGCCCAAATCGGACACAAGCTGCCTTTGGCCCGACGGTCTCGTTTTCTGCCCTATTTTACGTAGGTCCGAGACTGTAAGAGGGCAGTACTTATACCTCGGAATAGGGCAGAAAACGAGACCGTCGGGCCAAAGGCAGCTTGTGCCCGGTTTGGGCCAAAGGAATTTTACGAGCCCACACGGTCATATCGTGCCTCTGGCCGTTTTCAGTCAGCTTTGTCCTTAGGCACGTTCAAGCGACCTTCGTCCCGTATAAATCCCGATACCTGCCTTTGGCACGACGGTCTCGATTTCTGCTCAATAGTCGCTTGGCTATCTGGGGCAGTCAGGTCACACGCATAAAGTTGACAGGTATCCATAAATGAAGGTAAATTATAATTTTGATAGAGAAATGTTCCCAGTGACATTCTAACGAGTGTTAAATCAGTAACAAGTATAAAAACAACATGGTGGCAATGAAATTTACTTCGAAACCATATTTACGAATGTACAGGATGAATAGAAATTACGAGTTTAAAAATTACAATTAGTAAGTTGCATTGGAAATTGTTATTTGCAATTTTCTTTCTTTTACAGGTCATGAACTTGTAAAGGAAGGATGCAGCGTGCACAGTGCACACGGTGTGTAAGCATATGCGAGTTTCACATTACTCATTTCCTCTTTCGATTCGCGCACAGTGACGAGCATATGCACAAATAGTAAAACCGTTGTGTGCGCGAAATGCATCTTGTAAAAAGTGTAAAAAATTGTTTTATCTTCTAGAAATACAACAGAATAAAATTCTTATTACGAAAGCAATGCACGAGAGGTCATTTCAGCGAAGAATAGAATCCGGCGAGCGACCTTGCGAGACATTGAATCGGTACGTAATTGAATTGCTCCACTTGACCAGACGCTTTGATCTTCGTTTGAATTGAACCAACGATTAATGCAATTAACCTATATTATGCGGCGTGCCACTGCGCGCTGATTAATTCCGCCACAGTGCCGAACACGTCGACGACTCGTAAAAATCGTTGCGATTTACTGCCGACATTCAACTCTGGGGAACCTTGGAAGCATCGCTTAATGCGTTCATTCAGTAATTTAATAATCGTGCCAAGATAAAAAGATATGATTCACGAGTTCCTATACATATGTATATGTATTGTATCGGAACGAAAGTTAGTAGCGGTTTCAAATTAAAATGCAGAGATAAAATTAACATCTGTATGCAAACTAAAAATTGCACGAATCAATGATTAATTATCTGAGAAATGGCAAAAAGTAATTCATAGACCAGAATCGAAAATATACATATTATTGAATAAATCTTACACTCTTAGTTGTACAATATGTTTTAAATTTTCTTAATATTTGTTTCTCTACTGTTCTGTTTTATGTTGACATTGAACTTTCAACATCACTAGAAAAATTTATCAAGGGTTGAGAATAATTTTTATTTAACTCCTTCTGTCCAAGAACCGTTGCAGAGAATTTTTACTTTGCAGAAAGTCTGATTAGTAGACACAAAGTGATTACTTTGTTTAGATTACCACAGTTGCTGGATTATACACTGTTTTATGTAACTAGTACACTTTTCTCAATAAAAATCTCAATGTGTGTAATCACTAAACTTTTACATGCAACTTCTCACAATTTCATATGTATATTTTTAAGGTATCCACTATTTATTTTGAGAGAGCTTATATCTTTAAATCTGGACCTAGGCTAACCAATTTTGATGACCAATTGAAATTGTCCCGTCTGCTAACTGTATATTTGCTTTGAACGTTGCGACTCATTTGTTAAATCACACACAGTAAGACGATACGCGGAATCATAGCATTAGCTATTGTATTATATTACTAACGTCTGTCGATGTAAAATAATACCTGTAGCATCACGTGCACGCGGCGGGAGGTCAGGAACATGTTAAAAATGTTGAATTGACGTAGACATTCGAATAACTTCACCATACAATTTTTAACGAATATTCCATCCTTATTTTTGATTAAATGATAAATTTAAACCAATAGGGAAGACAATAAAATCGTTCACAATTCGATAAAAAGAAAAATCCACTACTTTTAGTTACATTTAAATAATTTAAGAGAAAAAAATTGTAAATATAAAGATTACAGATGTAAAGGATTTTAAAGGTATCGATCTGTACCTTTAATATATAAAAATTTCTGACGATGTATATACGCTTCCATGAAAATATCACTATAATTTAGTTCGTAGTACATAGCTTGTTTGCGTTTTACATCGTGTTCCATATAAAAAATATCTCGCGTGTAGTTTAGTTCGTGCATTAGTTTTATACGCGTACATTATAAAAGAAGATTATCAATATTAACACAGTTATCTAAACAAGTTATCTTTCAGCGAGATGAATTGTATAATGTGGGCCGCATGGTGTGTCCGCACGATGAGGGAATCGATTTATTTATCGATCGTAGTGCTCGAGCGCACCGCAAAGATGCGTCCGGTCAGAGTATTACATATTATCATATTATATTGTTTAAACTAAATGCGTAGTATTAACTTATGAACGGTGCTTATTATCTTTTACTTTCGATAGAATTTTATCTTTCGAAACAGCTGAATAATAATGTGATAAGAAAATACACAAAAGCAATAACAAATTTTGAAGCCTAACAGCGCTATAGGAAATGCAAAGGTATGATATATTCTTTAAAGGCGCGTCCACACAGGACACGGGATTTTCTTTCTGAAGAAGCAAAACAAGACGATAACTGGTGTTACGAAGGCTAATCGTCGTATTAAATTTCTTCTATGCGTATCCGCTATGATATCTTCTGGATATCAAGACGCTCACTTATACTGTATACGGGAGTGGATCCAATCATATTACTAAATAAAAAAAATGTTTCACCGCTGAAAAAATTCAAACCAACCTTGCAAGCTTATTGCAGGCCCGAGAATTGTTCGTACCTTTTTTTAATGATTTTATCATTACAATTTTACGTGAACAAGTTTAATATTTTCTAAAGCATTGAAGCGTTTCTATTTCTGTCCACTATAGTGAGCACTATAACAACTTACACAGAATTAATATGTCGTGTACTGTAATAAACTGCGGATGTTTATGCAATTTTCAATTTTTCTGAACGAATTTTAAGAAAGTGGAGTCAAATGAAATCTTATTATCAGTGTTAGTAGTCTTTTCATATTCTTTGTACACTCTAGCATTTTTTGAAAATTTTCAGGAACCACGAATACGACCTTTTGTAATTTGTATAAAACATTGAGAACAAGTTAATTTTGACAGTTATCGAGCTCCGGTATGGTTAGAATAGTGGAATTGTGGGACCAGAGAGAAGAGAACCATGAAACCTCGGACGTTTTCTGAGGGTTGATGTTGAACGAAAGCTGTAACGTGGTCGCGTGGGTGTACCCTTCGGAATGGCCCTAAGTTACATAATGCCGTAATGCTTCCATTTAACGTCAATTGACCTCGTTGTACACGTTTGCGCTAAAGGAAGTTTAACAATTGCCATTCAGCCGGGCAAACCGTTATGTGCACCGCGAATTAGCCGCGCTTCACGCTTCCGTCTTTTTCTCTCCCTCCATTTCTTTGTTCTCCTTACGTTTATTTCCACCAAATCGATCGAGGATGTAGATGTGCTCGATTGCCGAGATCCCACTGTCCAGTTCCGTATCATTTTCAAATAGCGCACGTGTGCCCCCACGAAACTGTACCAGACCGGATAAAGGGGTGCAAGTGGTTGATAAAAAATCAATTTGTGGTTTTCAATTTCATGAGGGTGCCAATCATTGTACGGTTTAGCCTACTCAAATTTTGTTTTAAACGCATAAAGATCCACAGTCCAGTTATTACTACACTGCTATTCAATTCTTTCTTGATCGTATCAATCACCAGAAGTGATCCACGGAACATCTGAATGTGATTCTCGATTCTGAATATAGGTTTATCAGGCTACACTATTACAACTGTTTATAACGCATATTTCTATCGCATTGGTACATAGAAGACCTACAAAACCTGAAACTGGTGGACAGGATTGCGAGATTACGTACTCCTTCGCTTAATTAGCTCAGAAGCCTAACATCACGATACACTTTCTTGCAAATTGAATTCGCTGTCAAAGCATGCACCACGATTTACCCTTGATTTGCAATTAACCTTGGCATCGTAATACCGATGTTGCTTTGTAGCACAATCCAACGTATCCGGCCATCATTTTCTCAAGCACCATTTTTTAGCATTTACGAGGGAACTCCGGTGACGGATACACGTCGATATTCACGATACCTTACACAAGTAATTCGTTAGACATAGCTAACGTCCAAAAAAATTGTCCAAAAAAATAATAAGTTCCTTTCGCTTCAACACTTCATTTAATATCAATTTGTTCTCACGTACAACCTGAACAGGATGTAGTCATTTTAATGATAGTTGAATGTCAAAATATAATTACCATAATCTATATCTATCTATCTATCTATATAATAAAAATGAAATACTGTTCGTTTTAACTGATAGCATTTTTAAGTTAATGTATAACTTCATGGTCTATGACAGAGTGCTCAGTAGTAATATTACCAAGCACTATTTAATTATATCGATCGAGAAGTAACGAGTAAGCATTCTTCCTGGTTTCATACTACGTCCAACGCTGCTAATTAACAGGGTTATTACCCCACGACAAACACCCCTATAGGGTCTGTTTCGATTTGTTGCTATGCCAACAGAATAAAAGCTGATTGTCTGTATGATAGTTTCACGCATGTTCGTGGTGCTTGACTCGCCTAAATTTATTGAATTACGGTAACACTTTCTATTGTGTTTTCTCAATTCTCATTCAGATGTTTTTCTCGCACATAAAGAATAATTAAATGTTATTAGATATATGAATCAGTTATACAAAAAATTTCTTCGATAGAATAAAGCACAATTATTTAAATGTTAATTTATATTTATATTCTCGAAACGAAAAAGTTCACATAGACCGACGGGGTTCGAATTTTTTAAATAATTCCTGACTTACATATTAAGATACATAAACCGATGTAGATCTTACGAAGACATAAAATAGAAAAGCTTTTTGAAAACGAAATTAATAAATAATCAGAATTAAGATCGAATATTGAGCCTTAAAGTGTTGAAACATTTAGCAATGTGCTGAATTCATTATTTCATACTGCAGAGAGCCTAAATACTCTTTAATTCATCTGATATTTGTAAACATTGAAAAAGAAACAATCCACAGAACTCGATTTTCCAACGAAATTTATTTAGAAACAAGATATTAATCAAATTAATCTTATATACACATATCTACAATTTGAAAAAGTGTGGTCTTACCCACTGCCGACGAGAAAATTAATTATTTTCATTTCCTCAATAATTAATTTAAGCATTCAAAATACTTTCAAGTATATTGCGATATCCCGACCCGATTGCGATTTCGGGTACACGGACTTTGTAAACTTATAGGATCCCGAACCAACCCGACTCGATCTGACGCGCGGCTATTTACCCGCACATCCCTACTGTCTAATTCTCGACTCGTAACAATTATAATTGTGTATATGTATACATATATAATTATATTATTAATTACATTAATACATACACGAAGGAAAATCGCAAATAGAATATAAGATTTACACAGACTCAGTTAATCTTGCTTGTTGGGTTTAGATAATGGTGAACTGTGTATACAAGTGCTTACCTATAAATATTTGCTACCGTAAACACAGAAAGCAGATGAGACGAAGCGGTAAGCAGCTTACATACAAGTTGGTCTTCGGTTAAAACTATTTAAAGCGAGGCAAGGAAAAGAGTTTTAACTTGAGTCGCTCTTATTCGCAATACAATAACCTAAAGCTCGAAATCGGAAAGTCACAGTTAACTCGTATATATCGTGTATTCACTTGTCTACTGTGTATTACAGTAAATACTGATTTTACAACTTTTTTTTATATGATGCTTCAATGAAAATTTTGACCCTTTGCACTCGAATGGTGACAGAGTCACCATTAAAAGTTGCTGTACCATTATTCAAAACATTGTATACATTATTAAACGTATTACTATCTAATCGATAGACTGTGGATCTTTAGACAAAATAAAAAATGTTTTGATAAAAGATATTGTCCCACACTGAATATTTTATACATGTACGCACATCTATTAAAAATATTTGTCATCCGTGATGCAATCGTGGAATAAATGCAACAAGTCAATTCGTAAAATCAACTAAGAAGTAATATGTATAATATAATTTGTAATTCTAATGTGTATCTGTGTTTATGTAGGATCAAAATTTCTTAAAGCAATCATTTTCGAGCATAACGGATATAGTAATAAACGATTAAAGTATTGTAGCATGATTCACAAAACTGATGACACATGTAGTGCATTCTACGAAAACTAATTGATCCATTACGATCGTCTTACGTTCTTCTTTGAGTGTTTCATAGATCCACGTTCTGTTAGCCCTCCGCCGTATGCTATGCCGGGGAGTCATTCATGACCCGTCACGGTAGCGGTGGGGATAAGCTTGAACAATCGTCAAATATGTACAGCTTTATTTCGCTGGTAGCTGTACCCGCGACTTTGTCCACGTGCAATAACAAATCCTGGTTGATTATTAATGTAATTAAATTTCCAATTGCCAGGGAGGTGTCTCAGATTTTTAAATTTCTTCCGATCTAGAATTTCATTTTATGGATGTGAAATTTATATAATACCGCGTACAATTTTTAAATGTTTAGTAATTGATCAGCAACATAATAATGTAACTAGAGTATCAAGTATGCAGTGATTAATTCAATATTCAGTAATCTACATAGAAAAACGTGTCCCTGAAATTCCTTTGGATGGAGTAACCGTTAGCCGCAGTATCTTGCATAACATAGATAAGTATACCGTGGAAAACAATTCTCAGCCGTATATCACTCATAAACTTTTGATCGAGAGTACCTTTTTCATCGGAAAATTATAATTGTTACCGTACGCATACCTATTTTAAAACATTCAACACTTTCTCTACCGGCAGTCTATTATTTTTCACATCAAATGGAAATTGTAGTAATTATAGAAACTAATATATTAAATATTATGACCCTCTTTAATTTATCCTATATAATATTAAATTTCAAAACCCTAAATAAAAACCCTAATCGATTACAAAATTTTTTAAATTATACCAGAACTAATCTAAATTAAACATTTTATTTTATACATAATAATTTCCAACGAAATTAGTGGATTACGTTAGAGGGGATAATTTGTTGGATTACATTCTAGAGACCAGTATCAACGACTCAAGCCTGCCTTACTGTTAAAACCTCACTGTTAAGGTCATATCAAGGTCATACTATACTAGGCTGTTGAACTCGTCTTGACATAAGCAATAATATTATGTAATAAAAAGTATGTAGTGTCATTTAGAAAAAGAAAGTGACCTTCAGTGTTCATCAACTAATTTCCTTTTCGTATGTTTCTCTGTTGCATTTTCTAGCCGACTAAAAACCAAGTAATTTTGTTACAAACATTTTTTATTTGGCTACGGAAAGTGCCCGAAAAACCGCGGCGAGCGTTACACACGGTACACCCTTGTATTGTAAATGACAATTTATCGCGTTCCTTCATTCTGATGCAACAAAATTTTGTAAAGACTGCAAATTCGCAGCATTTTTTTGCCGATTACCTTCGCCGTCGAAGGCGTTTTCTTCATCACCGCGCCGTCATTTTACGACCTAATGAGACATAATTGCGAGCAATGACCCCAGAATGTGAAGGCAGAACGTAAATCATAAGCTATTAATAGAATATTTATTTTGCACAAAACATATGAAACAATTCTTCGATAATAATATTCTACTAGAACGAAAGATTCGTAGTGTTTTCAAATAAAAATTCAATAGTATTTTTAGAGATGGAATTAAGATAGAATTATAATATATTTATTCACATATTATTATTCAAATAACACGATAAGTTGCCTCGAAAATGGCAAAAGTAATCCAACAGAATGGAAGATATATTATTATATAAATCCTTGACTATATAAATATCGTAATTTTTTTATCTTTGAATTTCAATTTAAAAACGCGAGGAAACTTTCGTCCCAGTCCGATAGTTTCAAAGACTATTCTGCAATATTTACAAGTAACACATTTATTTTCAAAAACTACCTAAACTAGCCTGAGTTTTCGATTTATGTCTCTAACCGGTAAAGATATATATTTCGTTGTCGTAAATTGTTTCTATTGTCTAAATAATAAAAACGTGGTAAAATGGTAGACCGCAAAACGCTGATTTCGAAAATTTATCTTGGTTATCATCGTGATTATGAATCATTCTATTGAAACAATAAGTAATTGTTTAAAAACCAACCGGTTCTGATCAGCAGAACACCTGTTGTGCTGCAACACGATAATGACATCTGCATCCGAGAACTGTCCAAGAAAAAATAAAGCGGCATAACTATACCATTTCCAACGAGACGAGGTACATAGTAAACGTAAACATAACCGCTCGAGTGCGATAGAGGTCATGTTACCATTCTCAGACAGGCAGGAAAGAACGCGCACGCTGGTACTTTTTACTACCTCGTCTCATTGGAAACGGTATAGCAATCATTTGTTCTATGCATTCTAACAAAGTTTTGAAACTTTTGGGCTGTATGAGTGACGCACCCAGGATTGAATAGCCTTTTTTTGCAAAAGTATCTGTTAACAATAACCGGGGCTATTATCACACAATTTTACACATGCTAAACATTTCCTGCTCCAACCGCGGGGCCTGTTGCATTTGCTACTTCTGCTATATTGCTAATCCCGGCCCTGTACATTAGAAGCAGCTGTTCTACGGTTAAAATTAATTTTCTAATGTTTTTTTATTTCCTTTTTCTTGGGTGGAGGAGGGGCAAGGCCCGCTGACCACTCCTTGAGTGCGCCCCTGATCAGCATACAAACATACTTGTATAATCGCTCGTATTATTGAACGTATAAAAACTTGGTTAACCCCTTTGACCTTCATGATAAATACCCTTGTATAGTAGGATATTATGAAATATCACAATCAGAATTTCTAAAATTTCGTTGAAGAACAGTCTGGAAGACAAGAATACTCCTTTAACTAAAAATTATTAATCTTGACGTTCGATGGTATTTTATTGCTACTGCCACAACGAATACCTCTCATTGATCTAGGGGTTCCTTCATCGTTAATGTGTTCGCTGCAACGCAAATTCTCTGCGGTTCAGAGTGGTTTGACATTGGTAGCTATTTGGGTGTGTGAAAATGATGATGAAAAGTGCGGGACAGTAAACCGAATCAAGAAATTATTTGCAAATTCGCAAGACGAAAATCCAACAAAAAACAAACCATCCACGAAATCTCTAGGTTAAAGCAAACTAAGCAATGAAAAATAGACTGCGGATTTATTATGCAAAACGAACATTGTCAGCATTAATTTCAATCTACACGAATTGCCATAAGCTCGGTGCACGATAACCGAAAAACTGTGACATTATTTTGTGTAAAGAAGAAATGTTTTTTCAAACCTATGATTAAAGAAATGTAACGATCAACAGCTAATTATAAATCAAATTTTGTTAATTGCTTGTACAGAACACTGTAAACCAAACTGTTTAAATTAATATAAATAATCAAAATATCCTTCAATTTTCATAAAATGTGCTTTTGCATGCCCAAACTTTTCCATGTTGTTTCTGCAAATATTTTCGAACCGATGATAAACGAGCAACGAACGTTTTCGCGCGAATATTGAAATTGAATTAGGACGCGAAGGGTTAACGAATCAAATTAATTTCCTGTTCGAGGAGAAATAAATTTGTTCCTATACTATACCACTCGATGATCTCCAAAATCATATAAGGTGAACGTAAACAAACAACATGGCTGCCAGCATGCTCTATCGTTCACTGCTTGGCTAGCATAGCGGTAACAAACGTGGCCATTCTCATCGACGCGACGCGACGCGACGCGACGCGACGCTTAAATTGACACCCACCTGGGTCTGGATGAGCAGGAAATTATGTACAAGTTCATTCGATGGAAATAAATGTGCGAACACGTTGCATATACATACTAATCGAGTTGTGTCAACAAATTGTTTAGTTTATCCAAAAAAAAAACTTGAACTGTAAACAACACTGTATTTTATTAGCACACGTTTACAAGAACCACTCGATAGTTTAATAAAAGAAAAAACTATTCGACAAATATTCCAAGTAACCATGAAAATTTTCAGTGATTCATCCGCCCCGCAATGCTTAGTGTCATCGAGTTACAAAATAAACGTGTTTCGAGTAGCGTACCTAAACGCTCCCCACATTTCCGCGCAATGTACACGGCAATTGTCAAGAGACACTATGTCAACGCTCGATCTTATCCGCGCGTTTTATTTCCATTAAGCTCCCGGTGAGAAATTAAGGTGGCGAAATTAAGTGCGACGCGATCGATAGTTCGATCTATTGGAGAGGAGCGCGCATGAAACCGGGAACAGTCATCAAAGGTGTAGCCGAGAAACCCGAACGGCCATCGTAAATTCCTCATGCCCGTTTGTTGCCCAAGAAAACTTACCCCAGCTGCTCGCCGTTCTGCCCATGAAGGCGCCAGTCTCACGATTGTAAATAAAGGTCTTGAAAGACTGGTTGGATGCCACATTCGCCGGGTTCAGATAGGGGTCTGCCTCCGGCGCGACCATCTTCGGGTTCTTGCTGACCATGGTGTCCGGCAGGTGAGAAATGGCGATGATTTTACTTCTTTCGGTAATGTTTTTTCAAGCACACTGATCACGTGTCGAGCGACAGAGAAAACAGTTGGAACTGTTCGAAATGGTCCGAACGAACACGGAACGATGGAACACACAGTAAGGAACGCGAGCGAGCAACACGGCACCGCAGGATCCCTCGCACCGAAACCGTGAGTTCCTCGAGGTCGGCTGGCAGCTTCTCCGATGCCGACAGTTGATTCTTCAACGCCACCAGGTTGACTAAACACGCTTCGTTTGTGCAGCCTTCTTCTCCGTCTCGTTCCCTACTACCGGTTTCTTCTCGCTTTCTCTCCCCTCCTCTGCCCCTCCACTCCTCGCCACACCTGCCCCCCCCCCCTACTCACGAACCCCCTCCCACACCGGGAAACTGTCCAGTGTGCGAAGCGTCTACCATATACATACGTGTACGACCACGCCGCATTGTCTACGCTGTATTGTCCATTGTCTTCGTTGTGTGAGGCTCGTGGTGCTGCCGATCATCAGAAAAACACCGGAGACTCCGTTTACTTTTAGAAGAATTTTCCCCCGGTATCGTCGTACCCTAATTCCTATTCGACATTCTTTCTCGTTATGGTGTTCTCCGTAAAAAGTGTGTCGCAGGACTGCTCGAACATGCTGTTTCGTAGCGCACGATGTTTCCAATACTCCCCCATGAGCCACGCCTAAAGTACGGATCCTTTGTACTTGTTCCATTTAGCGTAGTTTGGATTAAACTGGTTTTTCGTCGCCGAGACGAACGGATACGAAGATTTGAATGCTCGAAAGGAACTGACACGAATTACGCCTGAACTCCGTAACGTTATATGTATGCACACCGAACGTAATAAGTTTGTACCATCTCGGATTGCGTTATTAACAGTCAAGTTTTGAAATTCTTATACGGTAATTAGTGAAATAACGCTTGTTTAATCTGGAGAACTGACTGAAGCGTAGTAACTTGCACAGTGACTCGATCACTGTGATAAAAAAAATATAGGCTTCGCTGGAATTGGAGGAGTGCTCGTTTTACCATAGGTTTCAGGACAACGATAGGTACCAACCGAGCTATGGGGCGCCCCATTATTATTATGACGTGGCAGGTTGCACCTGTCGAGGTGTACGGAACGTAAGTATCCGTAGCTCCGATAATACATATATAATCGATATCCCATATTTCAAATAAATGATTAGATCTGGATTGATTTGATTTTCACTATTAGAGAAGATACAATTGTCAAAATATTTGCGTGGGATAACACCAGTGCATATATGTATACGCAGTATACAGCGATAGCAGTCTACAATCCTATCAGCGACGGCAACTCCTGCATTCATCGCTAGAGGGCTTCGAAGATAATGCCTTTTCCGCTGTTACTTGATCTGACACTTGTTTCTGCATAAATTTACCTTTCTTATGTTGAGTATTAAGTATCAGAAGATAAAACTATCGACGAGATAAATTCACACTGGGAACAAAAAGTACTCCTTGCGATTCTCTCCCGGTCTGCTTCCGTTATTTCGCTCAATTCAAATTGTTAAACTGCGGAGCAGTGTGGCGCAGTCTAGCGTCCGCCATTCAAACTAGTTCGCGCGAATGGACTTTAAATAAAACAGGCGGCGGTTTCAGCTGGCTCCGAGTGGTTTGACCATTTGCATTTGAAGCTATTGTTTCAACTCCAAAATCAAAACAGTTTTTTTTACCTAGAGAATGTTTTTTACTATAACGCATTCTCGACTGGTGATTATTGCGTAATTTTGAAAAATCTATATGGTACATGGCTAAACACTTTTTAATGGAATCTCCAATGGCAACAGCAATTTTCATCGTCAACTAACAAATAGTTTCGTTCTTAAACCTTTCTAAAACCTTTGTAAAATATCATATTGATAATAAGAACGCTGGAGATGGTTGACTACTGGAAAACTATTACCCTAACGAAAAACTTTTGCGTGAACTTATTTCGGTGCACTGGTTTGCCCGCACGTGTATACGGCTAAGAGGAGTAGAAGATAACGACCGGCATTAATTCACCTGCATCAGCTAGTCATTAGATGGTCTTCCCGGTGAAGAAGGCTGCGAAAATGATTTCCTCGACTTGATCGTCGAGAAACAAATTGGGGGGCTAAGGTCAGATCTCGTGTGTGTGACCTTAGTGCCTGGAGGCGACACGTGTGTGCGATTCACAGCACTGTACCATTGGTAGTTACCTCCTCCCCTCTTTTTGTAACACCGAGATGAGTCGCGCGCAAGCATATATAATGTGAGTCACACACGACGACCGATCTGAATTAACCACATCCTGTCCACTATGTCGTATGACATTAATGTCATTGCCGTGTGCTATCAGACTGAGAATATCAGGCAAAATAGACGGAAGAATCGTCTTAAATGTCTCGGCCTCGCGCGACCATTTTCTCTTAAAAAATAGAAATTACAATTCGCCACTTATCGAACCTATTAACCGGCAATCCTAAACGTATAAAAATTCCTGTAACGTTTACACAGGCCGTCGTCAATCTCTCGATCAAGTTCGTTGAGCGAACCCATATCTGCACGAACGTGCGTGGATCATTTTCACAAAGGGCCACTGCACACAAATACAAAAACGTAATCGTCCAACGATTACTTTATTCAACATTTTCATCTCGCTAGGGCCCCAAACGGGAACCAAGGTATGCATGCACGCATCTGTCACTTGATACGCGACTGTCGCGCGCCTCTATGACGTACGCGCAACGTACACCTCTGTTGGCCGTGTTGCCGCATTACAGGCGAATTTTCTCATTGTTAATAACTAAATAAAGAGGCTGAAATCCTAATTCTTTTATTCTTCGTCTTCGTTTGTATTGTCATGGAAAACCACCCTAAAATTTTCTGATTTAAAAAAATCTTGACTTTAATTCTACACTCGATTTGATCATTGGACTTTTGATTCTATTTGAATTTACTTAGTTAGTCTACAGCTCTGCGAATGTGTAAAGCATGAAAGGGTATATTGTTCAAATGCATTTCTACTGCATAATTGAATGATTTATTTCGTTCTTCTTCGTGGCAGGCCGCAGTAAAAACCAAACGAAACAAGTTTTTGTACATTCTGTTTATTTTTCATAACACATTTCAAGCATAATGATGTCAACAGCCATACCATTTTCTCTTGAGTCATTACCAGGTGTCCATGATTAAAGATCTCGATGCCGATTCGACGTTCCGAGCTTCGAAATCGGGGGCGACATCGCAAAGAAATCAAACCGAAAGCTTGTCGATATTAATTGTCTTGAAAATGCAAATGTCTCGGACGCGTTTAGCGTTCAAAGTACCATTATGTTCTCCACGTTTACACGCTTGACGTTCGATGTTCTGTGGCTGACAAGCGTTTCTTGTAAATATTACCAAGACCTCGTGTGAAACAGAAACACAATAATCTACGTCAGGGGTGGGCACGGTAGGGGCCCCTCAAACTCCTGCTTCCCCCACCAACCTCACTTTCATGCAGCTCTCGCGCATTCTTCCCCCATGGTAAAACGAATGGATGCTGGTGAGGGACATTGGCCGTTATGGTGGGGAACGATATTGTCTGAATCCAGACAAAAATGCCCACCCCTGATCTAAACGTGTTCGTTTGTTGCTGCAATCGTTTCGATAAAATCATCGTACACGCCACGATCTGGATATATTCGCATCGTTTTCTCTTGTAAATCAGTCGCAACGGTCTAGCAAAGACTATGCGCGTGTTCAGTTAACGATCGTTCGGCCTGATCGCAATCACGAAATCATAATCTATCAACCAGTAGTCAACTTGGAATCATCACCTTCTCGCATATATATTTATATCGACAGGCCTCTCGACGGTTATACATGTCGCCGTAGATCGACGTTGTTAACAATAACATTTCCAAGATTCTAGCACTCGACGACAACTTAATGCCGTCGTAATGAATTTAAATACATGGTACCACTTTTACGCGATAACAAATGTAGGCACACGGAGACCCAGATACAGCAATGCTTTGGAACAGGAAGTTCCAACGTGCAGCTCGCGAGCCACGCGCGATTCCTTCCCCGCTTAGGTGGTTCTCCCCCACTCTTTCACTTTGTCCCCGTTCCCGTTCCCGTACAGCCATACCGGCCCACTAACTCTACGGCTGTAGGTGGTAGTGGGATGAGGTTTGACTAATGGTGGGAACCTTGCAGTTCTCGGAGGAGAACAAGTTGGAGCTCCCTGCCTTGGAACATGGCCGTCTCTAGTAGATACAGAGCAGAACATGTGATCTGGCAATACCCCCTATAAAGAGACAGAATACAGAGACAGCAAATTCGGGTCACGTTCCGGCCTGTACTAGAGGCGACCGTGCTTCGAACCTTTCGAGTTCCTGCTGATACTAAACACGATAACTTGAGGTCGTCATGGATCCGTGATAAAATGCGATCGAACGACGCGCGGTGGAATTCTCGCGTCGTGACATAAACGAGTCTGACAATGCCTTTATGACGTTACGATATAGCATCCTCCGTTTTGCGAGGCGCGCTCCTTCGCTAATCAGTTTCGAATAACACTTTTGTTAAGTTGTGTCGTCTTGACAGCACGTTCGGTTAACTTTCTTTGATGATCCTCTTCCCTCGAAAAATCGAAAGCAACGATGCTACGAAGAATAGATGCAGCCGTACACGAACGGGTACGAAGCGTCGTTTTCTAGGTATAGGCGTGGTGTCCGTTGCTTTCCTTTTTTTCTCTCTCGACACCATATACATATTATATATCTCGTAACATTCCTTGAATCATAGACATTTCTTGGCTTCACATAGGTGATTCTCATTCGGGAGGAATACTTTGAGACTTAACCGTTTCGTTAAACACTAATAATAATTAGTCGAAAATTGTTAACTTGTGTCAGGGGCATAGATGCAGGCTTGCAGATGAATCTATAAGGATCGATAATAATCGGATGCCTCGATAAAGAAACTCTGATATCACTTCATGATCACGTGTACAGTGTATCAAATATATTCGTTCGTTTCGTCGGCTGTTCCCCTCTCAGAATTGTGTATGCTAGAACTTGTTTACTTTTCTTATTATTTCTTTTGTATTTGTTGGTTCTTTCCCGGATTTGTCACGTATGTAACTGTCCGTATCGATAATAAATGAATATCTTCAGCAGAAATGAGCGATTCCCAACGCGTGTATATAATATAGGATAACCCTTAATTATTTTATACATACACGTGCGTCGTCTGATATTCAACAAATAATTATATAACGGGTATGCATGCGTATACAGGTTGCGGTCGAAATTAATGGCACGAACTCGGCAAAAGAGATCACTCCTTTCTTAAAAATAAATCTCAACCGTTGTCCGAAACGTTTTCATCCGAATATTAGGTTTCACCGCGCATCTGCGCGGCCAATGGTAATCGAGCAACAGTACAATTCGTGTTATACTTTTATAGGATGTGTACGCGACTTATAAACTGGTGTAAACAATCCTAATCGATTGATGTAACGTTTAATTAATGTTTAATTCAATGTAACAAGAAATTTACGTGGAAGTCTCTCGACAAACATTTTTCAATCGATTCGAAACAAAAACAATTTGTCATTGGTAATATGACTAGACTGCGGATTTTATGTATTTCTAACGAAAATTGTTAGGTGTAATTTTATATTTGCTCTTATGGTATTTTCTCAAGCTATTAAATATAATAAGAGAAGTTGATTCATTTCTACATTCATTTGCACTCCAGGTTGTTGCTACTCGGGTAGAAAATGTTTATTTTTCATCCGCTGTGTTGTAATGACTCGTTACTAGATCGCATTGATAGTAGAAAGCAGAAGGAAAATAAAAATTGATTTTATCCCCTAATGACTTTGTTACATTGAAAACAATATGTTTTATATTTCACCCAACCAATTTTCTCATAAATGCATCAAGATCCACAGTCTACTCGTTACGCTTTCGTCGATCACACGTCGCCACAATTGATAAAAATCGCATGAACAGTGAATAGAAACACAACAAGCAACGTAAAAATTGCTCGATTTTTCATTCAGTGGAAGCCTAAACCTCGACTAAAAAGTTTTATTCCTCGGTTTCAACGTATTTTTGCAAAAGGTATCATCTCGTGTGCTTGTCGGCGTCATATCAAAGAGAAAACGAGAGTGTTCACGGCCAGGGTGGTCTTTTCTGCCAACCACTTTCCTCAGTGTAAAATCCTTATGCCCCCTATGTAACATACACATAATTTTTAATATTCAACAATTGAATTTTTTCACTGAACAAATTCAAATGATAGGCTTCAGGGCCCTACGAATTACACCCAGTGGGGCGTGGGCGTTCTCACGTTGAGAAACACTACTATAGAAAGAGTATATATCCATCTTTAGCATGGAACAGTACCTGTACTCGTGCTTAGCTAAAAGTGATTATAGGTTTTGTTTCTTGCTAAATCCAAGTACACTCTATCCATAGTGACGAAAACCGGTGGCAGAAACGACCTCGGGGTGTGAGCCCTATCATATCCTCTCTGACTCTCTGATCATACTTCCGGTCGCATCCTGTACACGTTACAATATACGAATTCCACTTAATCATACACTTACTAAGATTAACTTTGTTTTTAATTAGAACAATATCTTTGTAATCATCTCTTCGTCGTTAGTGTTCACCTTCCGTACGTTATCACGGGTTCTGTCGAAAACATCGCTAATTAATTTATATCGATTACTCAGAAACTCTATCTTTGGTAGTAATATCTTACGTGTATTTATAATATCGTAATTAATCACGATAATACATATATCCACCGCATCGAGTATTATACGTACGTGTACATATATATATACGCGAATACATATATATATACATATTAGATATAATACATATATGTATCGTATGTACATCACGTGCGTATGTATACTATCCTCGATACCTTACATGTACTGTTTCGTATAATCTCATATATCTTTTAAATATATTTTACAGCATACAGTTCTGAGATTGTTTTTTTTTTATTTCTGTTCAACAAAATTTTTCATTTCTACGCTCATACGCATTCGTCTCACGTTCATACTTAAAGCGCTAATTGAGTCAACAATTATCACACAGGAAACATGTCCCAGATAGAACGTCTGGAAAATGAAAGTAGCTTGCGGGATAGCGGAGTGGTTCGACCGAGTACTTGGACCAGTTCGGATAACGGATACGCAGTGTCTTATGTACCAGCTTCCTCTATCGTTTCTCTGGATTTCGCCCGCTCTCGATCTCGAAAAGCGAACGCTTCTAACACGGCGACCGAAGAAACTTCAAGCATGGTTACCCTCTATACAATACTGAGTCTGATTCGATGACTAGTTTATTCCCCTTCAAATACCAAACTATCGTCCCCTGTCTTTCTCTATCGACGCTCTCTCTCTCTCTCTCTCTCTCTCTCTCTCTCATACTCTCTCTCTCTCTCTTTCTTTCGACGACGCTTACGCGAAGCCATTCGCAATGATGAATATTATATGGTCGGTCTCGATCGGTGCTCTATACACGTGTAATAATTCCTAATAGAATATTATACCGTCGTGTGATTCATCATTATCGTCAACATCATCAACACGTCTGTATTTATCTTCTGTCTGTCTCTTTACTTTTTTTATTATGCGCTCCGTTCTCTTCTTTCATTCTCGCTCGCTCGCTCGCTCTCTCTCTCTTCTTTCTTATTTTTTTTTGTTCTTAAAAGTTAATAGTATCATTGACGAATAATCTATGTTAAGTTTTTTTTCTTATTTCAACGTGGCTCCGGGCGAGGACCCAAGAAAATCATAATAACAATCGCTCGTTTACAACAATTAATTAAGTAGCAATGAAATTATTGATTTCTTCCGGCAGCGCTCACAGTAGAAGTCGCCGCCCGTTCGGATCGCTCTCAATCTTGAATCTTTTGTACTATCGTTTCGTCCACTTACTGTTCTAGCCGGAAGTGGAATGGCCATTTTTTGTTTTTGGTTGTTGTTCTTGTTGTTGATGTTGTTGTTGTTACGCTCTCACCCTAAAATCTCGCTCGAGCTCGCTTTGGATGTTTGTTTAATTATGTGTGTACCGGCATCGTCGTTCATACTATCAGGATCGATCGCTTTCGAAAGAGCAATTCCAAAGGAAGATTGACGGTAACGAGAGCCGCTCTCGGCTGTATGTATATTTTTTTCGATTTCTCTATTTCGTATAGCGTTACAATATACGAAGGATTAAAACAACATAGAGAGAGTGCAACGAATACTAAAATTCCCAATAAAATATTCAAGGACAAACATCGTACATGTATGTATGTAATAGGTAACAGATTATATTTGGTAGTGAACATATTTGGCAGTATGATTTCGGTAGTGAACGTATAAGCGTAATCTGGACAACAATTATAAAGAGAGAGGAGTTACGGTTCCTCGATTTATATTTTATTTATTTATTCGGTTAAGTATCGAAATCCGTGACGTAGCCGCCCCCGTCGGAGATTGCGTTTCCATTGCGAGTAGAAAACGCGCGAGCCAAGGATCCAGATATGCAAAAGGGGCGACGACCACCGCGTAAACGCTGTCTTTCGAAAAACGAACAAGCTCTCGGGACAACCAGTTTTGTTTTTCTAAATACAAGCCACACAGACGGGAGATCAGGAAGCAGATATTCCATATAGCATGTTTTTGATCGCGTGACACGAGTAGTCGCCGTACAAAAATAAAACAACGAAACGAATTGGTGTCTTATGCTATATAGGCTGCGGATGTTGATGCGATTTGCGGAAACTCGAATCAAAGAAAATCTCATTTTCCGTGGATGGAGAGTAGCCTTTTCGGAATAGAAATAAATGAAAATCGTACTAAATTCTGTCCGTGTTTCATATCCCAGCAATTTCTCAATATTTTCCAACAGCCATAACCGCATAAAGTTCCGCAGTCTACTTATGGATCATCGATGGTGCATGACGTCGTTCCGCGTGTCAATTCGAAAAAGTATCGAATGGATATTCGCTCCGATAAAACATGTAAAGCAGTTTCGATTCATCCAAGAATAATTATGATAGATATATACATGTATATTTATGTATATACATATCATCACACTGTCGATACAGAATATGATTCCTCTGATCTCCAGACTGTATGATACAACCTATCGACTATACGATTGCGTGGACTAGCACTAGATATTATCATGCGGTACAATATAATCATAAATACATATTCCATACGGTGTCGTACGGTTATCACTAGGCTGATTAATCTTTTCCCGTGCAGTCTGCGCGCTGCTTCTCGACAAATCGAAATCCAACCAAACTTTGGTATATACTTCTTCTCACAGCTGTTATTTGCTATTGATTTGACTCGCGCACACACGTGAGCCTCTGCGTTCACCGAGACGCTATGTGGCGGTAACAATACACATACGAAACGGATTCTCACTGAACTCGATCAAATTCGAAACATTCCCCGCGTTTATCGGTTTTTTGAGCAAATTTGTTGTAAACGCGAAAACAAGGACACCACACGGATGTAACACGCAAGTATTGCATTCGATCGTTCAACGACGAACAACAGTCACCGCACATCCGTTGACGTTTTTTAATAATCCCGATTACTTAGAATTTCCGTTTAACAATACTGATTTACCGTTCCATTCTGAAGAAATCAATTCGCAATCTAGTTTCCGCACCAGGTTACCACCATCGATTACGCTCTCGCCGAATGCCGGTAAGGCGGAACTTCGAATTCAAATCCAAAAAAGATACCGTTTCCCCGTCCGTCGAGTAGTGGGGAGGGAGAAACCGGCACTCTTCTTTTTTTTACCACTCTAAACGATCTCGTTGGAGAAATGTTATCGATTCCGACGCCGTTCGTTCCAGCTGATCGAACAAAGACTGCAGAGCATGTGACAAACGAATCAAGGGGGGTGTTTAATTATAGGATTTCCAATCAAAAGTTCCACCGCACGAATCCACACAAATCTGCCGAATCGCATCGAAATCAATCTCACTCGATCAATCCGTCCCCCTCCTCGTTCTAGCATGCCGATCATGAACGATTGTATTCGATCCTATCGACCCACTCTCTCTCTCTCTCTCTCTCTCTCTCACTCTCTATCTCGTTATTCCCAAACGCGTCTGAATTTCGATTGTTCGGGTGTTCATCACAATCCGGGCCCGAGACGGCGGAACTTTCGATCAAGATTCGCCGAGAGCCGCGACCGAGAGCTTCTTCGTGGAATTCAAAATCAAAAGTTCCACCGTGCCGGGTGCACCGTACCGACGGGCGTAAAGACCACTAATTTTTATCTCTCTTGTTTTCGTTTAATACGTCTACGTGGCACGAACTAAGAGTATCAATTATCCTCGGTGTACCCTACACGTTAGCGGTCTCTCGTCAACTAGGCGAGTACCAACGAGTTCGAGAGAAATGAACGTCAAAATAGAAATACATATCGGAATGTCACACGCGTCCCGCTCTCCCCCCGATGTCGTCTCCGACCAGACCGAGATAGGGGAAAATCTAAAACGGTCAACGCGACGTAACGTAGCCTAAAACGTAATCGTTAACAATGTAACGCGACGTGTTAAAAGAATGAAACGATAACGGAACGGAACGGAACGGAACGATACGCGACAAAAACGAATTCGTTTTGGTGGTATACCGAAAAGCGAAAAACTCGCAAAAGGGGCAAAACAGTAAGGATAAACTCTTACGCGCTCCAACGGATACCCCGAACGATACTTAGATCCTGACAGTACGACCACTCCCCTTCGCCCCCGATAGAAAGAAGGGATACCGCCACTCGTTTTGTGCAGAATTTTTCCGCTGAACTGTGTTTTTATTTATTTATTTTTTGTGCATCCCGACACATACGCTCGCGTATGCCGTACGTGTATTATCCAGTGTCTACAGCTTGTGTATAGCCAATTTTGTACACGGATCCGTTCTACCGTTCTGTGATAAACCATTTGCCGTGGAAGCGTCGATCGATAAGAGAACTCCTTATCTGCGTGTGTGTATAACCGGTGTCTGTCGTCTGTCTATCTTTCCTGTACGTATATGTCCTCTGTGGTGTGTACGTGTGTGTATTTGTCGCGTGTCCTGCGCGTGAACGTGCGCGCCTGCGTGTGTGTGTGTGTGTGTGTGTGTGTGTGTTTGTTTTGTGTGCCTTCGTGAGAGAGAAATGAACGCGAACAACGATTTCCTTTGAATGGTAGTAAGAAGCGCGACGATGAGTTAACGACGTTAAAGATCACAATGAAGAGAATCAGTTCGACGATGAAAATGGGGTGAATACATGATTATGAGCGCGCCTGACGGATCTACGGTAAATACGACGAGAAGAAACGCGGCTAGGGCGGTATCGTCGGCAGAGATATAACCGGAGGAAAGAAGGAGTGGTCACGATCCGCCAGCGAGATTGATTAAAAAAGAAATTTGTCTTATTCTCCTTCCCTCCTACATATTTCGTGGACGCAGTTGGTAGTGGTCTTGCAAAAGGTGGCAAGTGCTGCGCTTAATCCACCATTAGCTCGAAGTGTACGGAGCCGCGTCTGTCATATCTGTCGTGGACGATGTTGTGCGCCCAGGCCTTGCACTCGATGTTGATCAATACACCATCTGCAAAATTCAAATTGTTCGCATTAAGAGTTTAACACGGGAAGCTCTTAATTGATAGGCAAACAGTATACAGTGTTGTATGTAAGTCTTGTCAGACGCCGCCATCTTGCTTACTAATAGGTTATTTTTTTATATTTATTTTATATCGCTTTCAACTCTTTGTTAAGTTTATATCGCGACAAGACCTACAGTTTATTAAAGACTAGATCTCAAATGTTTCGTAACTCTGTATAAGTGTTGCTACTTAAACGTTACAAAATGGTGGGCGATTATTTGCATTGAAACCAGAGTTAGAAATAGTTTTAATATCAAGGCGCTAAATTCATTTCTACAGCTGACCATAAGAAAGGGTTCTTACATTTGGGTCTCTCGAAGAAAACAGCTACGAGAGGGCTCAGATATCCGGGGGTGTTTGTGAAGGGGAAGTAGAAGCCAGGGAAGCCACGACGTGGAATGTACTGAATTGCTCCCATGTTCTCAACATCAGCTGGATTTTCGCCAGCACACGATACCCAAATGGTATCCAACCTACTCGCCTGTTCCTCCTGTTTGATGTGTTCCTGAAGATCGGATGGCATGTGGCTTGGCAGCTTTTTCGTGTCGTTATAATATTGTGGCGCCCAGCCGAAAATCTGCAATTAAAATTTAACAGCACCCGCCGCTAACATTTTCTTCGCTATCCCGCTTAAAATTAGAATAGAACACGAATAATGGCGCGCGCGGCGTGCTTTCTATTTAATTTTCCTTCGTTAGTCTTCTTTAAATTAATGTTTGGTAAGTTTGACACTACTTGAACAATTATTATCAAATTTTCCGCTTAGAATGTAGCTAATTTTTTACGCGTGAAGCATTTCTGAAAGACCATACGCTTGAAATTATACAATATATTGTATATGTGGAACGATATTTTACTCGCCAAGTAAAATTATATGTTCTTTTCTCATGATTATACTGCAATCTAATAATGTTATCTATCAACGAAATATGTATAAATTCAAAATCACTTTCACTATGAAACAGAGTGCTAAAAAGCAAACGTTTTAGCATGCTAAGGATGGGCAACGAGTCTAGCTAACGATGGAAAATACATTGAATAAAATATTCTGTATTTTTTTATTTTTTTATTGAAACAGAGAATTTCCGTTTTCCAAAAGTACGATAGAGACTTGTGCGAGTACCTACGAAAAAGGAGAATCGATCGTTAGAAATATATTGGAAAAGAATAAACGTACCTTGTTAAGTTTCAAGAAAATGCAAGGAGCAGATTTATTATAGCCGTATTTGTTTTCCTTCGTGCACTGTCCCCACGACGTCATGTCTACATCGCAAACCCTGCCGGGCGCTGGTGGTTTCCAATAGTCGCAAACCACCCTCCTCTTAGTGCCATTTGTAAAGGTGGGAGACCTATGGTACTCTGAGGAAATCCGAAATAAATTCTTTAAATAACAGAATCGTTCAATTCTAACATCATTTTTTCGATCGTGACTTTTATAAATAGTTACAATACAATAATGTTTACAAAAACAGCGGATATTATGCATTTATGACGAAAACGAGTAAACGAATTTTAAAAGAATAAATACATTTTAAAAATCTGAAAATATGGAGACGTTGTTTTCAATCGATAACAAAAAATTAGGCGTATAATAGAGAAATCTTGATTTAGCTCCATTTCAGTGCGATGACGTATAAATATTTTATTTTGCATGAAGATCCGCTGTATAATTATTAATGATATGCTTTTAAGAGGAGAAAACTTCTGTACTATATTATCATGTACAAAAAGCAGAATTTATTATGTTTAAAAAATTCTTGTAACTTCTACGTTACACATGAATAACGTTATTGCTTATTTAGATTATATTTTCATTAAAATAATTTCCTTGTGTTCAACTTCTTTTTATTGTAAACACAAAAGATATCGTATCTAATCGAACGCAATTAAGTTGCGTAAAAGTACCTCGTCTCAATTAATCATAATTAAGCGTTATATCCGTTATTCGTAGTAAAACAAAAAAAAAGAATGTCAATATGTCTTCCAGGAACGGTTTCAACAGCTTTATAACTGTTGGCAGAAATTTATGGCAACACCGAGAAAATATTTTGAAGTAAATTGAGTATAAATAGCGATGATACCATCCATTTTTATCACACGCAACAATTTCATGATTTTGTTAAAAATACTGCTTCTATGTGCATGTCAGTGGAATCACATCTGGAATCGGATATACTATGAAAGAAATATTTTTATTTGGAGATCAACATCTTCACTGTTGCAAGAGCGTTTATTGTGTTATTGGATGATAGACTTTTCTAGGATATTCATACGCTGAACTTTCCGTTCAGGCCGATTGGAATTCTCATTGAAGAACGAACCATATGGTGTTTGTTAAAATAATTCCTTAAAAATTTAATATATTACTTTGTTATCTAATGCATATTAAACTATACACTCTTCTTGATAATTATGATTTTGTACTACTGAAAAATTATAAAGCATACGTCACACAAAAACAAATTTAATTAATCCTAAAATCGTAAAAGTGTGGTGCGTATACGTCCCACGCCGCCTGAACAGAAAACCTCCAAAAATCGGTCCGGCACGGAACATTTTAAATGTTGCGTGATTTTTGAAATAACAGATGACGGAATGAATAAATTCACTTAATCATTTTCCCGTAAAGCCATCTTAATTCTGAAATAAATAAAAAAACATCCGAGACCAGTAATTTTCTTATCCTTGTATACTTTAGAAGAGACGATCGCGCAACAAAAATAGTTCTCGCAGTATAGTCATGTTTGAATACTATTCAAATGGCGTAGGAGATTCAACGCGGTACACTACATGATTAATGAGATGTACGAATAGTGTTTCCGTATGTGAATAAACAATTGCCTTATAAAACGTGACAATATTCAAAATGCGTTTGAAAACTTGGAATTCTAGATTCGAATGCGATATAAAAAATAGAGAAAATTTGAGGATACCAATATTTTGCAGTAATTTGCAAGAAAATGATACCGTTAGAAGAAACTGCGAGCGAAAAGACGTTCTAAAAGAGTGATACCAAGATTGATGTCACCTTGACCAGATTTAACACTCCTCCCCTGACGTAACTGCTTAGTTAGGACAAAAGAGATGTTCGTGCTTATCGGTTAATATTAGCATCTTAATATACATACGGAATATACCTGCACAAATTTTAGACGTCAATGACTTCTTTTTCAATAAATAACATTATCAATAAAACCATCTTAGATTTAAAAAATATTGAAATTCTAACAGAAATACAGAAAAATTGTTGCGAACACTTATCAATTACTACCTTGCCTAATTACCTTCTTTCGTGTAAAAGAACAATAAGCAACTGATTCGTTAAGATACGCGTGTTCTGCCTCGTATTAACCCCTTGCTTTTCAAACGAAACTGCTAGTGTAACATAACGAAATCATTCCATTAAAAAGATCAATAAAAACATCGCTCTAACGATTATATAACACGACTTTGATTATTTATATTAACGACCTAGATTTCTTTCTTGTTTCACACTACTGTTTAGAAGAAGATAACAAACTTACTAATCGTTGTATCGAATTGACACTGTCTAATTGGATTGTTAATTTCATTGTTACATGTTAATTTGTTAACGTTAAAGTGAAATCTGATGTTGGTGAAATATTGCAGGATGAAAGCTGTGCTGGTGATTTTCATGGGATGTCATACTCAACAGTTAAAAGTACTACGATATTGTACAACACATACATAAAATAAATGTGAGAAACAATGTAAATTACCTTCGAGAAACTTGTCCAATTCCCTGGTCCAGTGCAAGAAGTTACCTTCGTCGCTGGCTTTGTACCAAACTAAGGTACTCTCGACGTTACTCGCAGGCGGCATAGGCCTGAAACCGAGTCCAGGGTTGCTTCCAATTAAAGAATTGTCCAGCTGCCATTTCGGTTCGTTCGGGTCTAACGTTTGATAGAAAACGGTCAACATTGCGCCGAAGAAACCAGCGAGTACGGCATAGAAAATCACGTAGAATAACAAAATTTTCGCTGCAACAAGAATAGAGAATGTGTTAATTAATATACTGAAACATCAAACACGAAAAACAACACACAATTATACAGTATTTTCCAATCACTCTCCTATCCCTTTCAAATATTGAAAATGTATTTTCTATTTTCAGCAAAACACCTTTGGTTAGAGCTAGAGAAAATTGAGATAGTTGTATATAGTAAAATGTAACAATGATGATTGAGATTTAGTTTACAAATTACGCACCTTCTCATTCGTAATTTGTCGAGTCCTCGGTTTTGCTGCTATGTATAGTATAGCAGTTACACTATACTATACGTATATATCATTATACCATAGTGAGACCACTAAATCTCCATTTATGTGGCATGTGCATCGGTCATGATTCGGAAAGTAATTAATTGAGACGCCCCAAGGAAGTCTCAGACATTTTTACGGTGACAAGGAAAATTCTACGATTTCACACAGATATGTGTGATATAGTTTAACCAATTGTTGGTTAAGGAATTGTTAGCCGCAATAATTCGTTTGCGGGCACGCGTTGCAACCGAAGTCTAGACATGGTAGCAATTACGATTCAAGGTCTAATTGGCCTGAATTGGTATTGAGTAAGCGATACCACGTGTTTGTTAGAAGAATCATTGGTGATGATGCACCACAGACACATGCAAAATAGAGTTTTCTTGTTAAAATAATTTAAAGCATTTTTTTTATAATTGCCAACTATACATATAAAAGCGGAAGAAAGATTTGAAAATCCTAAAATTGTTTAAGAAAAAGAACTGATGGGACGTACATATGCATATGTTACGAGTTGCGTAAATGTTCAATGTCAATCTCGTTAGCTTTATACTCGATTCGATATATTTAGAGTGGCGAATTTTGATCGACACTGTCCCGTATCAAGTATAAATATTTGTTAACTAAAAAATAGATATCACGCTCGGTAAAGAATGGTTTTATCTTAGAGTTAATTATATCGCAAAAGTAAGTAGTAAGTTATTAACGGTATAACAAATTTTGTTATATTGTACATCGTCGTTTATTCAAGATACTGTTTTGCGAACAGAGATTAACATATCCTTTTTTTATTTCAAGGATAGAAATAACAATAGCACGCCGAGATTTAATAATATTATTTATTTCCTTCTTTTTTAGTAGAATGTAAAATGATAAAAGAAATAACAATTATAGGACGAACGCGTGTGTATGTTAAAATAGTATTAATTTTGATTGAATTATTGTATGATATTTATATGGAAATAATAACGGGTCAAGAAAAAATATGAAACGGTGTAGAAGAACGTGGGGACTATGTTGACGCTACGACCTGCCGCTACTACGAGAAAAGCAGAGTAGGTTATTGATCCCTGTGTGTAAGACTCGCTACATTAGACAAATATCCGCGTCGTTGGATTACGTTTCTCTTCGTCTGAACCATCCAACCAACCCTACAAAAGTCTTACCCTCGTTCGAAGAGGACTTGTAGGATATCAGATTTCTTCCGATTGCTCACAAGTTAGTTAACCCTCTTGCGGTAATTTTCTCCTGATTTCGTCCTTTGTTCCTGATCAATAGACACCGGACTTTTATGCAAACTAAAAACTTTTTCAATTCAAACAAACCGGAGTTAAATAGAAATTTATTTTCTTTCTCAATATGTTTAACAGGTTGAACATAATGAAACTGTATTTTTAAATTCTTCCAACGTTTTTACTATTTTAAATTACACCTAGTCATTTTTGTTTCGTTTTCAGTATTTGTTGCATAAATAGATCCACATTTCAGTAGATTCTCATAAAAGAGTCTAATATAATAATTCATCCATTTTAGTTATACACTTTAACTGAACTAATGATATCACAATCTTAAGGAAATACTTGCACAACCGAACAATCATTCTACCGTCTGTAGAAACTGGTGTATTTTCACGCTGAGGAATTTGATAAGAGTTATCAGACGAGCCCACGAAATTCGGGTGAACCTCGTGAAAATTGTCGTGACGATCGAGCTCGCGAACACCGAAACCTTCGCGGGGGAAAATCTTGTTCGATTAGTGACGCGTGCCGCTGGTTTTCGAGCTAAAAATGGCGACGACGAGTGTCACAAAGGGTGTCATTTCCTGCACAAAGAATCGAGTGTAGACGCAACAATATCAACGACCTACTTCACGAAAGAACTGCGGTGGCTTCTAAGTTTGTGGCGCCGTCGCGTTTCGCGTACGGGGTGATCGATACCTCGAAAAAAAAACCGTGAAAATGTTACGTTACTACAGCAACCGCGCCAACTGTTCGCATTTCAACGAAAGTAAAAATGAAATTTGCCTCTCGCAGCACCGAACATTTCAACGATATCTGAACACTCCTTCGGCAATCGTGTCCCGAAGTCTCCTTTATTTCGTCTGCGACTACTTGTCCGGAGGAAATGCTTTTGCCAGTAGCACGACTGCCGTTTAAATCGGTTCCAACAATTTTTCTTCCATTTTCTAGAAAATATCATTCATGGAAAAGAACATCAGTACGGTAGATCCCACCTTATTATTAACACTGCGGATTTTATGCATTTATGACAAAACTGGGCAGGTGCACTCTAAAGCAGTGGACATATTAAAAATATTTAAGGAAACCAATCTGTTAGAGTTTCAGCTGAATAGGATAAAATTAAAAGAAGAATACAATTTTTATTAGGTTCCTGTGTCCTGCAATCAAAATCCGCAGTCTACTCTTATTATTATTATTATTATTATTATTATTATTAATAGATCCCAGATCTCACAAACTAATCAAAAAATTATTTACAGAAATCATGTAATACGCCTGTTCTGTTTCAACAATTCATTTCACACACCTACTGTATAGAGTCAAACGCGAACACAATCTTTTCAAACATTTTTTGTTGTCGGTTGTATTTAAGACGCAAGAATCCAAGAATTCTTCCTTGTTTATATGTATCTGATGAACCAACTAGTTCCAGATCAATACATTTATAAATAGACCAAAGGTGAATATTTCAACGGAGAACCTTAAAGAATCTCGTACACAATTCCGACGAGCTATTCTTGCCGACTAGTGAAATGGAAGTTAAAAACTTGGAGCACAGCTAGTATTAATGAACTGGAATTACGGAGCAGCGAGAGCGATGCAAGAAACATCGAGACATCGAGTTTGTTGCTTTTTTTCCAGAATAAAAATGGCTGCCCGGTCACGCGACGAAGTTCCGTGAATTTCGAGCAGCCTGAAGATATATTCGCCTCCAGTGCGGGGCACGTTCGTGCGAGCGAGGGATAATGAAGTTCGACAGAAAATCAAATCGCGAATAAGCGAACCGTTTCGAATCGGAACAGGCTATTCCAGTGGAGAATGGTATGACCGTTGTATTGTATTGATTTCGGCGAAAATCGATCAACCAAGGGGCTGAAAGTGGGGAAAAACAGCAGAACGTGTAAGGAACGTAGCCTGCTCAACAGTGCTAACGTGATAACTCGAGATCGAGTTGTCATCGTTCTCAGATGCTCGGATGTGGTGTCGTAAAATGTCGATGAGTTTACAACAAGATTCGCCAAAGCAAACGTTTGCTCGCCGCTTATTACTTCGTTGTAAAAAACCCATGTCTGATGAATAAAAAAAGTTTCAACGAGATCCGTCAAGTAGTTGTTGAAATCATTGGAGGAAACGGTTCCGGATTCCGTTGCACCCACGTAACCTCAACAAATGAAAATAAAGCTGCGATCCGGTGATCTGTGCAACAATTTTATTACAGATCCGTGCTAGCCATCTACGAGAGAATTCAACAGGAACTGTTACAATTAATTAAAAAAATATACGAATACGATCTTAATTGCTCGGAGCAAACAGCTCTCTACAAGTCTCAACCAAAAATGTCTTCTCCTATCTAAATGAACAACCCGCTGACGAAACACGATGACTTTCGGAAAGTGAAAATCTCAGAAACTCTCAATGCATTTAATGGTAGGCGGCTTCACCCGATTTCTGCGAGAACGTCTGAAATCTGGGCACGTTTAAAAATCGTTCATCGATCGGTCACCAGGGGATCATATAACCGTATTGTGTAACACTAATTATCATATAGGCTACAACTTATTTCGTTAAGCGTACCGCAACAATCTTTATCGGTCGAATCTTACCGCAATTGGGTTACATAACACGGCACAGTACGAATTGTTGGTATTGTATATGTCACCGGATTAATTACCAGAAACCGTAAATCCCTAACTAGCACGCTGTATATTTCGAAATTTCAGAATCGTCGAGTATATGATGTGCAACTATTGCGTCTATATAGCCAGAGCCTTTCGTTCAATACTTCTTAAGCAATCGTGTTGCCACCATTTAACTTTGAGTCGCGACTATAACCGGGCAAAATTGGGGGGCTCACACGGGTGCTAAAGAAGCACAGAGAGCTCCTGCTCCGTGAAAAGTCTTATCCTCTTGGGGTCTCGTATCCCGGCATACAAAAATAGGGCAATGGGAATCATGAGGGTTACCGCCCCTCCGTATACTATTTAGAAACGACCAACTTGGAAATCGTGAAATTTCAACGTGTAACGTTGACAGAGCAAGAAAGAACGATATCGGAACAGGATACGTGTGACGTTAGATAAAACGCGGACCACTTGGACGTGTCCTTTCCACTCGCTCGAAGGCGGCCGAGTGCTCGACCAGGAACAAAAAAGAAAATTGTGAACAACAGGAAAAAATGAAACAAAGTGCCTCTAGAGGAAGTAGATTGGTGGTACTGAATCGATGGGGGTCTTGTCGCGACATTTAACACTGGCGATGTAGACTCTAGAAACGTTCTCCACTCCGTAACCGTGGTACATCGACGTTAGAAATGAGAAATCGATTTAACCGAAGCTAGAACGCCTTCGCGTATTAGAATGCAGCACGGAAGATCTTTACATGTATATGGCATCGCTGGCGAGCTGCAGTGCGCGCATACATTGCGACACTGCACGTCTCTAACGACATGAAGCTCTGATTAAATGTCAATAGAGTGAATCCCGATCTCGCGAACCATAGCCGCTCCCTTTTTCTCGCCATTCATGATATTCGGTTACGAATACGGAAACCCCTCTGGAGACCCCGAGCCGAGTTACGTATATCACGATATACGTAATATATAGGAACGTTCTACACCCGATTAGAAATGTACACGGAACTTCGGGTTGACCGAGTCGGTTTTCGCCAAGAGGATTATTCTCGGGAGCAAGTCGGGAGGCTATCGTTGAGAGGAACGAAGACGGGGGTCGCGATCTAGGACATAATCGAGTTTCACTAGGTTCTACGATTTTACGGATGGAAGGAACAGCGAAAGACTTACCCCAGCTAGCCCCCGTGCGCCCGAGGAACTGTCCCGTCTCGGAATTCCATAGAAAGATCTTGAAACCCTCCCATTTGCCAAGCTTTGGCGGCGGACTGTAATACTGCTCGACTTTTTTGTCCTCCATTCCGATCGGTTGTAACTCGAGCTGGAATCAGTGGCGAGAGCGCGTCGCAAGCTCTCTCGCGTAACACCACGACCGTCGACGTGCGAAACCCTTTCTCAGGTTCTCTTCTGGTTCCTCTCCCGTTGATCTTGTCCGTCTCCTGAAGGAACAGTGGCGCGGCCGAGGACGCAAAAGAAGGAAGGAAGGGTTGATTCGTGCCCTCGTCTGGAGCCGCTGTTCTCGGGCGCACTCGTCCGGCCAAGGGATGAATATTGAGCGATCGAAGCCACCAGCCTGGCCCGAGCTTTTCAGGCCGCCCCTCCTTCTCTCGTGCTCTCCTCTTCGCCTTCTTCTCTCCTTCTCTCTGTTACTCCCGCGGCGCTACCTCTCTGCTCCAGAATCACTACCCTTTTCTACCCTACCGCATCAACGTAATCGCGCAGTCGCGTCAATACGCACCCCTCCGAACCAACCAACCCCCACTTACCCCTCACTGGTTGGCCCCCCGTTTATCACGACCAGGTGGCACTACCGGCAATGACGACTACTCGCTCTCTCTCTCTCTCTCTTTCTCTCTGGTCGTTTCTTCTTCTCGCTCCGACACCCGCTCTATTCTTATCTTCTATCTCCTATCCTCTGGTTCTCTCGGTCTTCTCTCGTTCTCTCGCGTATTCGATCGACCCCGCTGCGTGAAACGGCGCCCCCTCGCGGCGGAGTTTATTCGAACCGCACACGACAGATGCGGAAGAAAACGATTCTCTCCGAACGAACCCACCTAGATACTTCCCTCTCGCAACCCTTCGAGCACGCTCCGAAGAGATAGTCGAGCCGCGGTGAACTCTCTCGGTGCACCCCCCTCCCCTTCCTCGACGAACGGTTAGTAGGGATACGCGTTCCAGTCGCGAAACAAAAGAATACTGCCGAAGAAACAGATGAATGGAGGCAAGATCAGGGGAAAGATAGCTCGAGGATTCTCGAAACGTGTCCGACAGCCACGGAATCCCCGGCGAGAATGACTAAACGGTGGGAGAGAGCTTTTCGTACAGCTTCCTTCTTCCCGTTCTAGCGCGACCGGTCTCTGCCGTGTTATCGCTTTATGATACGTACGAGCTCGGATAGTTGTGACGCTCGGATTTTTTCCACCGCTTTGACTCCGACTGCGATTCAATACCGACAAATCTTAGGTCGTTTCCAATCGATCGAGTCGGCTGGTCTCTCCTTAAATTGTATTCTGTACGGTTTTCTATGAAATGTTCCATTGTTAAAAGCTGGCAGTCGCTTTTTCAAAGAAACAACCTCTCCAAGACACGCGACGGATCATCTAAATCTACATTTACACCGAGGCAACGATAGTTTGTTGCTTGTATCTTGAAAGTGTCACCGCTTCTACCGAATAAAAGGTCACTCGATGTTGCTCCGGTGTGGACATAGCTTTATAAAACTACGGTCACACCGAAGTAACATTTAGTTGCATGGATTTCGGAAATGTCGTCATTTCCACCGAATAAAAGAAGAAGAACATAACGACAGGCGACGAAAAGGTTGCTCGATGTTGCTCCAGTGTGCTCATAGCTTTATTAAACTACGTGCACACTGAACTAACAACATTTAGTTGCATGTATCTTGGAAATGTCGCCGCTTGTACCGGATAAAAGAAGAACAGGCAACAAGAGACGACAGAGAGGTTGCTCGATGTTGTTTCGGTGTGGACGTATTTAGCTTTCCGTCGAACGTCTTAATCCTACACTGTAACACAATAATGGTGAGAGGGAAATAAGAAATAGGGATTAAACTGTTGGAAATTTTTGTTTCGTGGTATACCAATTTTTTAAAGAATTGTCGTTTTCTGTAAGGTAGAAACGTCTGATAAAAAAAATATGTACTTGAAAGTTAAGCGTTCGGAGCCAATTCTATATAGATACCTCTGTCGTTTGTTCCACTTTAATTGTACCGATTAACGTTCCATTTTCTATTACGATCCGAGGACACAATCTAATCAGATCTGAAACTGACAGTTAAGGAAATACGATAACAACATATCTTTCTCTCTTATATTGTTCAAGTTGGTTTCTGCAGTTTATCGTGTACGTAGAAAGTATAATTAATTTATTACCTGTGCGTTTCAGCCATTGTGTCAGAGTCGCCGCGAACAGTGTATTATAAGCAGGAAACTTCGTGTAAATATAACTTGACGAATTTCCTTGAATATCATACCACATCCGTACAAATGTCGATAAGGCATAATGCATATCCATTAAGTGCCATTACGGCTGAAACAAATTTTTTAAATTGCAAGCCGTCACAATAAAATATGAAAATATATATATATATATATATATATATATATATACATACCGGGTGGGCCATTTAAATGGGAACACCTAAATATGTCGGTTATTATTAGTCGTACAAAAAATCT
>CM052330.1:189280-214099 GCA_028455615.1 Lasioglossum zephyrum | reverse complement strand
TAATTACTCAACTGTATTCTCTTGAAAATTTCAGCAGCTAAGTCGGGCGTGACCGATTTTCCAAAGTTGAGCCAAAAATTTCTTAGTTATAAGTAGAAGACATATATGGACCTAGAATATTTCCATTCTCTATTATTTTTTAAATATGGTGGATATGAAATTGATACACTAAAACTACCTCATACAATGCTTAAATGTTTAGTAATTAATTAGATACTAACACATCTATTAATCTAAACAATAGTTTAAATATAATGCTAGAGCAATTTTTAGTGGGGGGGGGGGGGCGCCTCAGAGTCACCACTCGAGTGCTAAGAGTTAAAAACTATTCCGGCTCTTCTATTTCTCGCGTGAAATACCTAGAGTCGCATTGCCACCTAAAGTAATCTAATGAATACAATAACTTTCCAGATTACATAACGCCAGGTTCGGTCCCTGGTCTTGGTGCAAACATTAACAAATGCGACTACAATCAACCTCCACCTCCCGGTAAGGTTTGCGACGTCGACGTGAAGAACTGGCACCCTTGTACTAAAGAAAACAATTATAACTACCACAAATCCGCTCCATGTATTTTCCTCAAGCTTAACAAGGTACGTGCTCCTGTGATTTCGGTCTTTTAGAAATATTAATTAATTATAAATACAGTAAATTCGCGATTTCTTAATTTTCTTTCAAATATGTTAAAAATAACGAATTTTATTTTTAAATAAACGGATTCAAATAAACGATTAGGAGATATTCTTTTCGGCGAACGATGATTGAACGTGTTGTGGCTTGTTTCAGATATACGGCTGGAAACCGGAGTTTTACAACGATACGGAATCGTTGCCAGACAAGATGCCCGGCGAGCTCAAGGAGCATATTAACGACTTAAAAAGAAATAATTCTTTGCAACTTAATACAGTTTGGGTCTCTTGCGAAGGCGAGAATCCAGCGGACCAGGAGAACGTAGGACCAATTCGTTACATACCTCGAAGAGGTTTTCCTGGTTATTTCTACCCCTTCGAAAACTCTGAGGGATACCTCAGCCCCTTGGTGGCTGTTTATTTTGTGCGTCCTCGCAGTAAGTATCAGAGTTGGAATTTTCTACACACAAGGCGAATTCAGAGGAAATTTCGTCGCGTATTCTCAGTCAGCCAAATTTGCTTCGAGCAAATTCTGATTAGTAGTTGTAATCGTGCTGCTTTGCGAGCAAAAGGCAGTCGTCTTGATGCGAAAACCATGCTTGAAGCAAAATTTCCCGACAAATTGGAGCCTATGGCGTGACAGATGAGTCAAAATTTATTGTTTATTCGTGTTGCATAGTCTAATTGCGATATTAATCCTTCGCACTCCGAATTATTTTTCAATTTTGTTGCCAACAACTTTCTACTGTTTCTAAATGCTTCATTTCAAATTTACTTCAAAAGACAGTCCCTCCATTGTTACTTATTTTAAACAATTTTGCTTACTGATTATAGTAAATATAGGTCTCAAGTTTTGTTGTAGTTTATATTTGTGGAACTTGTATTTGCATGGAACTAAAGAATTAGACTTATTGTTAGATAAATAAAGCAAGAACCAAATAGATATAGAAACACGTTCCATTTACATGTTCTTTTCTTCGACAAAGAAGTGAAAAGGGTTGAACTGAGAATCGTACGTCTAGGTATGATTTATTTTTGAATAAATGTGGAAAGGATTAATGTGTTTTGTTACAGCTGGTATTTTAATAAACGTAGAGTGCAAGGCGTGGGCGAAAAACATAAAACACAGCCGCCATGAGAAAATAGGTGCAGTTCATTTGGAGTTGATGATAGATTAACAGCGCTGCCTACCCTACCAGGCCTCTCCCTTGTTAGTGTACAGAAGCTAAACGCGAATCTCATATTTTCTGACCCTTCGGAATACGTGGATGCTTTTCAATCAAATCAAGAAGTTGTGTCAGAGAGCTCGATGACCGCTGCCAAAGTCGATGAAAATTTTCTCAAGTACAAAGCTAAAAGGGTTTCTTAAGTTTGTAACAGTGAAAATTTTTTGTAAACAGAAGTTGTGCCTGTGCACCGAGAAGGAAAATGTTAAATTTTACAATTAGTTTTACGCAGTGTTCAGACTTTTATTCGATTGCAATGGGCAAATGAACTTTACAAATGAAATATTGTCGATCAAATAATTTCGAACCAACCAAATATATATGAAGAACCGTTTGTTCGTCATGCGTCGAAAACATAAGCGTATTTGTGTATCGGTAGGGCCATATTTAATGATAAACATAAAATAAAATTCTGTGTGACGATATGAGCATGTTATTACATGTTTCCACAATTTTTAATAATGCAAATTTAAATATTCGTGTGACTCGGTCCAATTTTTATATAAGGATTTTCGATTTTAATTATGCATATTAAAGAGATATATACGTATATCTGATTCTTTTAAAATGGTTTCATTTAAGTGTAACGCAAAAATATTTAGATGTCCTTTTCGAAACTTGGACATAATGAATTTACGAGAACAATTTGAATTAGTTGAAGTTATCGTTACCGTATTTCGGATGCCCATCACGAATAGATCTCTTAAACGATGCAAAGATAATATATAAATATATATATATATATATATATATATATATATATATATATATATATAAATGATGTATGTAAATGTATCGTATGAGTACACATATATTTTTATAGATAAGATTTTATTCTTTCAAATCACTAATTGTTGTCATCTACTTCACTGCGTACAATAGTGAAATCTTTTCGAAAGGACGATCTTTTATATTTATTGTATCAATTTGATTATTATTTAATTGAATGAATTCCAGATATGTATTGTGTAACGATGAAAGTTAATCTCAGTGTCATGAAATTACAAACGATATATAAACGAAAAAAAGGAAAGAAGATTTTCTTCAGTTGTTGCGATTAGTTTAATTTATCAGTGCATTTATACTACAGTGCTTATAAAAAAAATGAAATAAAATACTATTACAGTGGAAAATTGATCAATGCAAGGTTATTGATGTATGAATGTGGATAGTAAAAAAATATCTCAGGATATATGAAATATTATAGTTTAATAAAGAAAACTGACTGCCTTACACTACTTCCTAAACTTGATGTTGTTTTTATTAGTTACTTTAGATGTTTCGATTGCGGTGAAACATCGGTACAGTAAACTCTGTAGACTCTCGCTAATATTCAGACATTTCCTTCAAATAGATAATAACTTTTCAAATATTAGTCCACATACGATTTCAACTTTTTTAAGAAGTTAGAACAATTTTGCTACACAACGTGAATACAGCTTTTGAAAAAGATTGCATAGTGTAGATATTTTTGTTGGAACATGTATTACAATAGGAGCCGCACAAAGTCTGAATAAAATCAAGCTTGTAATTTTTCTGAGGGAACATGTTTAGTATTAAAGTTCCGGCAGGTTCGCGTGTGTTTAGTTTTTAGTATAAGCAGAAAGTAGAATCGGTTGATCATGGTCAGACGCGCCAAACAATTCCTATGCAATAGCACGTAGATATATTAGCTGCATTATCAAACTCGATTTTCTCGAAAACGAGCTGGCAAACGAAAAAATGCTTATTCCTTTTTATCGACTTATTTCTTCATTTAGAATCACCCCCTGCCTGGTTGGTATTACGATTTCATAAACACCCTCTATATAATTCTAATACAGGATTTATACGCCATATATTTTTTTTATTTCTTACTACATTAAATTTTGAACGATGGCTGCTATGAACTAATGGTAGGAACAGGTTTGGCGAAGCACATGAAAACCGGATGAAATCACTAAACTGTATAATTATCTATCGATTAAGGTAGTAGTAATTTTCCAGGATTGCAAGGATGCGGGATTCGCGTTCTCTTTTCTCGATAATACTTGGAGAAAAATAAAGTAAACGATTAAAATGTCGCGGTGGACGAATTATACTCGCTGCCAATTCTGGAAACCGAAAATCTCAACGACAGTATACAGCGAATCCGTGTGCAAATTAAAGATATTCGTCAGTATTAAAACCGCAAGTGAAATTAAAGATTTTTAAATTGAAATCAATAGTTAACTACTTTAATATGAAATTCTTAACGATTTTACGATATGTACGATAATGAGACATAGAATTATTACTTAGAGCTTGTACTCATCGAGAATTGGTGCAGTTTATTCAACAATATAATAATATTATGTATCGACACAAAGTACAACCACTCTCTTACGGGAAACGCTATTATACAACAATATAAGTACATACGTTTACTTAAGTAGCTACTCCGAAGCATATATATATATATGTGTGTATCTTAAAATTACTGACAACTGTGTTAATGCTGTCACATTGAGATCCTTTTGGTACCCTAGTTCTTCATCATGATTGCACTCCGTTGGGCAGTTACACTGGGTTTTAATTCAGCACAATTCAAAGTATGTTTAATGTCACGCGTGTTTATATTCCGTGACGGAAACCAATGCGCTCTACTCTTTCCCCCAAGATCTTATTCGAGAACTTTAATCTTTCAGTTTTATGTTCTACAACCATAAAATTGTAACAGCAGCACTTAATAAATTAAACGTCCGTATTCGCGTGAATACTATAACAACGGAGCCATTCTTTAAAATAAAATCTCTTCCAAAATGATTATACTTGCATTTTTGTTCGTTTCAATATAATTTGATCAATTCTGGAAGCAATTTGTAATATGAACATTGAAATTGTAAATGACAAAACGTGATTTCTAGACCGCGGATTTTCATGCAAAATAGAAATTGTTTGTAAATTACACGATACAAGAGTTATTATACGACATTGATTTCTATCTTCCCTTAATAATTTTATCGAGATAACGATAACACGTAAATGCATAAAATCCACAGTCTAGTGATTCCCTTCATTTTATGAAAAATAGTGCAATGTTATTAAAAATACAATTTTGTTATAAAAGGTTGTAAAAAGTGATTCTTTATACAAGCTCGACTCGTTTTCATGTTGCTTCTTAAATCTAAGTCTACTTCAAAAGAATCCACAGTTAAGTTTTTGACGAGAATTGAAAATTACATTTTGCCATCTGACTATATATAATAATAATATAGTACACTGTTTCTCAAACGTGAGATACGATAAACGTTTAAACCGTTGAACAGTTTGTTTGCTGCTTACATTTATCAACAGAGGAAAATATTTCGAAATTATAGCTAGTGGAAACGACAAATATGTAGCTAAAGATAATTTCATCGTTTAGTTTTACTCATCCCGAGTGAAAGACAACTTGTTAAGTTGCAACATACTACACTTATACGCATAGTACAACATAAGTAAACAATATTAGAACGATAACGAGGTAATATGTTTCTGTGTTCCGTTTTTTATCACCGTGGGTCACGAGTGTAAGAATATAAAAAACAATATAATTGTTTCGAATATAATATATCATTATCCATTCATTATCCGTTCATTTTTCAATTGGAAACAACACGTTAAGTTTACAAGACTGCTCAGTTATATTCATACATGTAATAAGTACAGGTTTGTATATTTTTTCTTTACGGGACGCAAACACATTTTCAATTTCAACATTTACAAAAATATTCCACAGTTCGAAATAGGGAAAAACGTGAGAAATATTAACCCTTAGCACTCGAGTGGTGACTTAGAGTGGGGGAGAGAGAGAGAGAGAGAGAGAGTCACCGCTAACAATTGCTGTACCATTATTTAAAATATTGTTTACATTATTAAATATGTTGCTATCTAATCAATTACTAAACAGTTAAGTATTGTATGAGATATCGTATCATTTCATAACAATCAAAAGAAAAGAATTGTATAGAATGGAATTATACTAGGGTGGAAGAAATGTTTAATTTTCGAGTTAGAACGGCTCCGAGTGCAAAGGGGTAAAAGTGAAAACAAATACCAGAGAAATTTGAGAAAAACCGATGCAAGTAACGCGTTTACAATTTGTAATTATTTCACATAATAGAACTAACTGAAGGGTCAAATAGTTGGAAGTAATTTCGATGTGACACTTGGCTGAATTCAGCCAGCACAGTGCGCGGCAGCTATCACGTTAGAAAATTTGTTAGAATATTTATGGCAATGGTTACGAGGTATTTACTGTGAAAAGTATGGATCACTTAATTTTCAAAGATCCTGTGTAACGCTGTTTTCTCTGTTTCGTGTCTGTAATTTTGAACAAGTGCCAATTATACACGAGTTGTTAACTGTTACTTTTTACAGGAATATATTCACCAACACGTCCCGCAAACACGTAGGCATACGAACTTCAGCTTGCCGAGCGGCGATAGAAATGAATTCTCCTATAATTGCAGTTACTTACACTCCCATCGTAACATTTCGAATCGTACCGACGTCTCCGAGAGCGTCGACAAAGTTCGAGGATTCGAATTCGTCTGATATCCCTTCCCTATGAACGTTACCATCGTCTTACAACTGGAATCAGCTTGGAGTGTTTGAACGTACGTATTCCATAACAGGCGAAGTTTCGTTTTTTAAAGGCCAACATCGTCGTTCGTCATTCGTCGATCATAAGTTCGAAGCGTACCGATCCGGTTACCTCCTTGGTCGAGTATTGGTATTTTATGTTCGCGGCCCAGGCTCGACATTCGACGTTAATTATCCTGTTCCCTGGAAAGTAAGTGAAATTTTTCAGTTATACTTTTCCTAGACTAAAACTGTCAATAATAAGAGGCGTTTATTGCAATTACTTGCTGGTCGCAGGAAGTGTACGGCAATGACGGGGCTCAAGTAACCAGGAATGTTCGTGTACGGATAATAATACCCTGGGAATCCCTGACTTTTCGGATAGTAGTCCAGTTTACCTATACTCTCTTCATCGTGAGGATTTTCACCTCTGCACGACACCCAGACGGTATTCAGCTGAAACGTTAAGAGAAAGATTTGTATATATTTTTATATAATAATTATTATACATTTATATACTAATAATTATACTAATATAGTAATTATACATGCGAAATCGAGGGCAAAACGAGGGCAGAGCAAATGTCGGACAAACTCGGTGTAAAACTTATTGTAGGAGGGAGAACCGAATTTTATTTAAATATGTGTTTCATGTATCTTCAATCGTGTTCAATATTGACGTAAGCTTAAAATAATGACATTAATGATTTTGCCCGATATTTATATCTAGTAAAGCTCCAATCTACAATATATTTATATTTATGTTGATGAAACAAAAGTTGAAAAATCTAGATGTGTGATACTGAAAATAATCTCTTTTTGCATTTTACAGAATTCAACCAAATTCGCAACATGCGATACAGCGACGGTAAAATTTATTTATAAATCCTGAAAAAACAATTCCGTCTGCCATTTTTGTGATGATGATTGAAAATTCACATATTTACAGGAAATATTGTAAAAGCAAAACTCATGTGTCTAACCGTTGTTCTATTGACGGTGTTGATATGATTGGTCAGGCTCTCTGGCATATCTGGTGGCAAGTTCTCGGTGTTGTTATAATACGCTGGTTCCCAGCCATATATCTGTAAATGAAGTAGTCATTGATTAATTCGTGTTTCAATTAAACAACATTTTTCAATAATCGCAATTACAGGAAAGTGTATGCCTACTGTTATAATTTGAATTTTATTTTCAAGTCAGGCACGAACTTATACAATCATTTGTTACATATAAACTATGAATATTGAAGTCTAATTTAATTTAAAAAAAAAAACAATACTTGAAAACTTGTTTTTACCGATTTCATTGTTCTTCATTTTTTCTAGGATTGTAATCCTACTTAATGTCTATTAACGATTCGTTAATTTATTTATAAGAATTACTCAACATACCCTGTTCAATTTTATGAAAATACAAGGAGCTGAATTATTGAAGCCGTATTGTGCAGCAGGCGAACAGGGTCCCCAATTATTCACCTCGACTGCGCAAACGTGTCCAGGCTTCACCGGCGTATCGTAATTACAAATTTGTTGATTTCTGCCACCGTTTGGTAGGGCTGACGAGTTGGTATACTCTGTCGACAATCAACAAATTATATTATGTTAACAGTTACCAACATTAAACGGATATTACGATCTACCATCTTAACTTACGTAAAGTATCATTTTATTATTCAAGTACAATAAGTATTGATTAATACTTAAACGAAGAATTATAAGACATATCCTTTCACCTTCTAAAAATTTATCTAATAAGCCTGTCCACTTTTCGATCGATGCTGGATCCGACGAACTATACCAAATTAACGATCTTTCCTCTGTGTTGTCAGAGATCGGTCGAAAACCTAGACCTGTTTCGGCAACAAAAATATTTATAAATATCAATCATCTTGAGGAGTTCTGATGGGGTTTTTACAACGTTAACCCGAAACACACACGAGATCGATTTTTCTGTTATTCCTGCTTCCCGCGATCAATGCAAAATATGTGTATTTATTTTGCATAAAGATCCACAGTCTAGTCATAAATATAAGATACGATTAACGATTTTACCTGGATTGGTTCCTATCAAACTTTCCTCTAGAATCCATTTTGGTTTTCCAGTATCTATCGTGGCCATCAAGCCCTTCATGCAGACGGCAAAGAGCAGAGCCAGCACCGTGAAAAAGCAAAAGTAGAAAATTCCAGTTATAGCTGAAAATAGAACAGAATAAAACGCGTCTATTAATAAAATCGTTTTCTCCTCTATTGAGATATGTAAAATCGCGTCAGTATTTGTTTTTAATAAAGCACCGACTCGAAGTTTCATTGACTATTACAAATATTTCTATTATAATATAGTAGAAACTCGATTATCCGAACTGAACATGGACATATGGGAGTTCGTATCGTGAAACAGTTACTTGGTTTAGTAATTAGTTGCTAGATTAAATTCATCATGGAATTTTTGCCATTTTTAATGATTTATAGCTCGTAGCAACCATAATCAATTGTGACAAAACTTTGTGCATGATATAATTTACTTAATCTACAAAACGCATGTTTTAAAGTTTTATTATCAAGATATACATTAAAAAAATCGTCACATTTACCTTCTTCATCGGAATTTCGAAAAATGATTATATTTCATTAATTTCTCTTTTTTATAAATTACTTAATAAATCTAGTCTAATTTTAAGAAAGGTTTCTAAAGAGTGTCTACTTAACTTTCTCTCTCAATAATTCTCAAACAATAGGCTCCGTTATTTTCAAACTGTTTGTTCAGTTTTTGTTATCTATCTAGAATCTAGATACATGATTTGCAGAGTGAACTGAGATAATGGCCTAATCCAAAAATAATCCAACATAACAGATAATACGTTTTAAACGACTTTAGTAATTCATTCAGACTCGACCGGAAGTTCTAACGGTTAACCACTAATTACAAATCCACGTAGTTTGGAAAATTTTCATCATTTCGCCGATTGAACGGGAAATATTTAAAGACTGGGCGCTGAGCCAAAGTCAAAGCTAAATATAGGTCCGTTTTCAAGAGTAGCGTACACTGTGATGGCCATTCGGTGCTATCTACTCTTTTATCGCAATTGAGTTTTAACAACGTAGCGATCTCTAATGAGAACGATATCGAGGAATAGAAATATATCTTAATTTAAATTTTTTCTTACGAGCCCGCATTGAATTAATTGTCTGCTATCGTCTGTAGTTTTGAACATCTCTTTAATATTAATCGATAGCGATAATAATAAATAATCGTAAAGATCGGTAACAATAATTTCTTTGCACTAAAAACGTAGGTATATGACGATAACTAATTATTAAGGTATTCCTATATGTATAGTGATACACATTGTACATTTCGTAACGAAACAATTGGGTCAGCAGGAAAGTAATTTCGGTTTTTGAAGGTGAAATAAAACCGAATTTTTTTATTCAAGCGATGTGCTTTAATCAATAAAATATTTTCTTATTTACTCTTATTGGCAAAAGATCATCGAATAAAAGGGAAAATATCTTATTCAGTAAAGTTCATTGCTCGAATTTGGAATAAAGGTGCAGCAAGTTTTAGTGGCGGCTCTCTCTCTCTCTCTCTCTCTCGCTCTCAGAGTCACCGTTCGAGCGGTAAGGGTGAAGAAGGAAAAAACCAAGAGTGTCTCGCTTATCAGAGATTATAATAGCTGGAAATGTTTACACTACTATCGCTTCGTAACGCAATAGGATAACGTAGCTACGTAAGCATGTTTACCGACATATAAGAACTTTAGTATGGACACTAAACCATCCTCCTAGCTATACCACGTTCAAATTATACGATATTTGTAAACGATTATGTGTTTATCTCGACATGCGTGCAGAATTTCGAAATAAATTTTAAATAAACGGTATTCTGTTCAACAACTGCTACGAGCTGTGCAAATTAATTCGTAGCGCAAGTAAACGAGATGCATCTTGTATCATGTTTGGTATCATTTTAATCGGAAAAGAAGTCGCGAACGTCTTGATGAATGTTTCACAAGAATATAATTAACAACGAACAAGCTATCATTGAATTTGACCGAACATTCACTGAAGAGAATATCTCTGTAACTATTTACTTTCTCACACTATATACCTGAATACCTTTTTACTCAGCATCCAATACTCCTCCGAATCGCATGTTTAAATATCACACATTATAGTACAATAACTCAAGGTCACCTTTACACCTCAATCAACTTTCGTTTCAACCGAATAGTCTTCAGGATTACGATCGCGTCTGATTTGTTTAATTTTAGATCTGATACTTCTTACGGAATATGTACCGTGTCTCTCACCATATATTTATCTCTGCTCTGACAAAATAGACTTTGTTTAAAAGACGCGATAAGAACCGATCGTAAAACGACTGTTGCATTTGTTGAGATCTGACGGAAAATTGCATTCGTTCAGATTTCACGTAATATTGTATTGTAGCATGCTAACAATCATTTGCTAAACAATCAAAGTACAATATTTTTCCCGTCTATCATTAAATAATACTTCCATATATTATACTTGACAATGCATTATTTAAAAAAAAAATTTTAAGTATTTTAAAAATTTGTGATTGTGAATTTTTAATAGCTATGAAAATACTTGTAAGATTTCAAACGAAAAACGTGGGCCGCATGCAATAGATAACTGATGCATTTTACGTCCCACGTTTTTCGTAGTATTTTCATAGCTATTAAAAATTCACAATCACAAATTTTCAGGTCTATCTGTACAAGGTTAGGAATCTGTATAGGACTAAGAACAAATTATTTTATAGTTTTTAGTCCGTTTTTTAAAACGTGGTATTTTAAAAAATGTATTTTTATTTGTTATCACTGAGTTAGTTCGACATCGAGGGACAGATTCAGTTGATGAAATGCGGGACGGATGATGGTCAAGGTCGCGCCGCAGGCCCTAGACACCCTCAATTAGCTTAGGGCTGGCCGTGGAGGAGTTATTGGACATGAGTGATTACGTTCGCAGAAAGGTCCCCATTTTATGCAAACAGTTTCGTGCGTCCCGGAATTCTGAAACGGAAAGACCGCAAGAACAGTGCGCGGATGATGTCGGTAAAAAACGAATGCATTAAGGTAAACCAGTTTGCGACTTGTTAAACGAACGCTTCCTCTCGCGATCACTGTGTTCGACTGTCAGTGGCAATGAAAAGTTGTTTTCCATGTTACTACAACAACTGTCCAACCGTGCATATTTATTTTCCCCGTGGATTGACGGTAATTGCAGTAGTTAAACTCACTTCCTATTTTTTTCCTTCCTGCACAATTCCAGTTTATTACTTCGCCAGCTACATGAGAATTCACCGATACCAAATACTCACGTGAATTTTGTCACACGAAACTCTCGCACGAGCGAACCGTGTCTCTTTTTCAAACGCGTAATTGTATTATTAATCGTGTTATTAAAAGTAACGGAAATATTCAAGGTGGACAAAGTTATTGCCCCACCCTGTATAATTATCTAGTTCGCGCCTCTGTTAAGCGACTTCGCATTTGCGCGCCGCCTGCGCTTATCAATATCAATTAATAAAGACAGTTGCTTCCGCTCTAACAGATCTCATTCTTCTCTTGCCTCCCACACTTTGCTGCTCGCTTCTTTTTCTTATTGGCATCGCGATAAAAAACAAATCTGATAAAAATGGGACGCAAACATCGTCATTATTACGATACGTAAGTATATTATGATTATATACTTCCTTCCGCCTAGAACTTTTTCTACGGAATGTTCACGTAGACTAATTGTTTTTCAATCTTATTGCCAACAATTCCCCACTATTTCCAAGTGTTTTTCATTTGAAATTTAGTTGAAAGGACAGTTCCTTGACTGGCGCTTATTTTTAAACAATTTTGTTTACTAATTATATGAAATACAGATCTCAATCGTTTTCACAATGGGCAATACAATGGACAGAAGACATTGTAGTGGCACTTGGAATAAAATTGATTCGCTTGAACACTATTGTTCTAACCGTTTTTAAATGCCATTGTATATTCGTTGAGCTATTCGAAGGTATAATTACATTCTTTTAGGAACATCGTAACACAAAGCAGTAAACTACAATAGGAAAACGTTTTAAACTGCCGTTATCGGCGACACGGTAGCCTTATGCACTTCGGTAAATTATGCGCTCAAGAAAGACACACACACTTCCTGCATAATATATTCCGTAGCCTTCTAAAAAGGAACGTTTTTTCCATTATGAATACTACTTTTGGATAGACTGAATTGCGTAGTTGAAATAATGAGTTTCTGTTTCGTAATTCTAGCAAAGATATTAATACGTTAAATGCCTTCCTTCAGGAGCATTTGTACTTCCAATTACCGCGTTTTTATTAGCTTGCTTTCTGTTTGGTGTCTGTTTGGTGGCAAATTTTGCAATTGATCTTAAACTAACTTCCTGATGAGCTAGAGACTTGAAATTGCATTAATGGCTCAGAACTGGATGTCAATGCATTATTCAAAAGAAATTTTTTTTTAAAGCTATCCATTTCGGAGAAATAACAATTAAATATTTACCTCTTCACACCCCCGCGAAACTACATGATCGCGTTCAGCGATCCCCACACCGCGCGACAACGCTCCCCACTCCACGGACCCACTTCGGCCCAATACGCGACGGAGTTCAGTACATGATGCTACGTCGCCGCGCGATGATCGGTAGTACATCATCGTTTTGTTTACCAGGTGAAATTTATAGTGAGCTTCGTGAATATAAGTATTATAAGTGAGTATAAGTATTAATAAAGAGTGATACAAGTATTAACACGAGACTAAACAGCAGAAAATAATTATTTAAATACAAATAAATTTTTAAAAATACCACGTTTCAGAGAACGGACTAAAAAGTATAAAATAATTTGTTCCTAGTCACATACAGATTCCTAATCTCTCGTACAGATAAACCTGAAAATTTGTGATTGTGAATTTTTAATAGCTATGAAAATACTTGTAAGATTTCAAACGAAAAATGTGGGCCGCATGCAATAAATAATTGATGCATTTAGCGCCCCACGTTTTTCATTTGAAATCTTACAAGTATTTTCATAGCTATTAAAAATTCCCAATTTTTTTCAGGTCTATCTGTACGAGATTAGGAATCTGTACGGGACTAGGAACAAATTATTTTATACTTTTTAGTCCGTTTTTAAAAACGTGGTATTTTTAGAAATTTATTTTATATGTTATGTGGCATTGACAAATGTACAATAAAATTACTAGTTATCGTCGTGTTTTATCATCACGACTGGAAGAAACATTTAGTTGGGACTGTTTGTTTTGGAGAAGACTGCATCGATTCAATCGCGAACAACATTTTCTTCGCCTGCCAAGACGTTCGCAGTCTATGAAAGCTCACCTTGAGAACTTGCTACGTTCAGAGTTACAGTCAAGAACCGGTGTTTTATGCGGTCTAAGGCTATTGGCCTCTCAACTTTCCTTGTATGTTTCCTTTTATAGTTTTCGAAAGAATTCCATCTTGTATTATTACATCCAACTAACACACGTTGCATAATTATTAGACTATGTGTTAATCATTAAATACACAAGGATTCGAAGAATGGCAATGCACTGTGAATGAACTATTCTAGGTCGTACTATCGTTGTTTTATCTCTTATTTCTATTATTTATCACGGAAATATCAGGTCACTAACAATGAAAGCGCAAATCAATGTTTCAGTAGTGAATTTATTACAATGGTTTATAGCAAGTATACCTATAAATATTTAAAAAATTATTCAATATTATATTATAAATCAATTATAGGTGTATTATAGATCAATATTATATATATATATATATATATATATATATAATTATATATAATATATTATTGTAGGATTTAAGTCGTCAATATAGGATTTAAGGTTTAATTTCAAATATAATAGATACAAAATCTTACACGTCTATTCATTTAAACACGTCAAACGAGAATGAATCAAACAACAGAAATTAATAAACATGAACAACGCCAAATAAATAATAAATATCGAATGGTCGCGTCGCTATCGTTTCTAGCGAGGCGACATTCGACGGAATTCTCGTCGCTCGAAGACGACTTCGTCATTTAAGGTTTAATTTCAAATATAATAGATACAAAATCTTACATTATTATATATTCAATAGAAATTATGTTAGTTTATTTGTACAAGCAACGACTGGAAACATTGACTCGAAGGCACCAGGCAGAAAGTAACAAACATACTATCAGACGAAACAAACGAACGAGAATAGAATCATGTAACGGCTTAAAATTAGTTTACGATTTTCCAAATATTCTTGGAAGCGTTGAAGCGCGTCACTAGTGTAGATTAAACAACCACGCACGCTACACGCACAAGGAACTTGTGCCAAAATGTACATCCAGTTTTATAGCTGGCTTTCGTCGGCATTCCAGCCATCAAGATTTACCACAGATTCGCGGGCTCAGAGTTGAACGAAAACCTAGACACTCTTATTTCTATGGGATCACAAACAAAATCGAAATTTGGACAGTACGACGAGTGTCGGGTCAGCTAGCTAGTATGGAATGAAATATTTTCATATGATACTTTGTTTTTGAGATAATCGACTTGGAAAATCCGACCGGTTGTAAGAAGTAGAATCGGTAAGTCATGGACAGACGCGTCAGGGGTGGACAGTCTACGTGAGACGGTAGGTCTCAAACAGTGTTGGCTCAGGGCAAATCTATGGATATCAATTCTGTAGTTGCAAGGAAAAATTCCACATGTCACAATTTCAAGAAATTTTAGTTTATGCATTAATTGAGCTCTGTATTATAGGATTGATGTATTTACCAGACTTAACCATGAATACAAATTCGAAATTTTGTTTATTTTCTCGTTTCTCTGTTACAATAAATGGATGCTTATGTTATTTCAATAAGCACCTTTTGATTTCCCATCAGTTTTAACTCCATAAAGTAATATTTTATACTTGTAAATTATGGATGTTTTCGAATTGTGAAACATTGTGCCAGGGGTTGTACCTCGAGAAAAAGCAGAAGTATGTAACGTGCGGCATTCTTCCTGACAAGCACAGAATTAATCTGTCGGAAAAGAGATCGTCTCATGGGTCGTCTTTGAATCATGCACAAAGAGCAATCCCTCGCACCGTGATTCTATTGCCTCTCTTGAGCGCTATTTACCGTGGTCGATATTTATTTCCGGTGCCCTTTCAATCTGTCGCTGCCGAAACACGTGTCCCCTGATGGTCGTTTCACAACTCGGATAAGAATGAAACTCTAACCTGCCTAAGTAGGCACGTGTGTTTTTTTCCGTTTGTCTATTGACATGTTAAATTTGCGCGCCCGTTACTTCGCTCCGTCAAAGAAAAAAAGATGGTTCAGATCTTAAACCATTTACAGGGTGGTGCGCCTGCGATTTACACCGAAAATACCTCCGTTGTTGTTTCTATTTTATTAAGCATTCCAGATCTCAACTATGACCTATTTCTGCTGCACAAAGGTAAATTACAGTAAATTTCATACATACATAGACTATATTAAATCAAATTAAATTCGTAATGTAGAGTTTTTTAGGAAATTCAAAATAAGAAAACAAGCTTTCTCTGTGCTTAAACTAACATTTTTAAGCACAGGGGTAACTGACGTTTAATTTTACGCAGTTGACGAGTTAAATATCTCCGTTGTATTTGGTAATAGAAGAAAATGTTTGGTTCAGGGGGTAGAGGCAGATTAAGCCAGACGGGGCGGGGCGGGGCGGGGTGGGGCGCGGCGGGGCCTGTGGCAAATATTAACAGGAGGACCCCAGGTTTTGTATGATAATAAAATAAAAGGCAACTTTTACAAGTAAAAGGGGCACCCAGAAACGCGGCGCCCGTAGCATTTGCTGCTTCTGCTGTGTGGCTAATCCGGCTCTGCGGCTCTGCAGTGGGCCAATTATTCTGACGGAGATTTTTTTTTACGAAGCCGGTCTAATATATATCTGTATATGGTCTAAGGTTCGGAACGTGCTGCAGGGAAGAGGCCGAGTACCGTAAGCTCATCCCGTTAGCATGCAGCAAAGTCAAGGAAGACCTAATTCTCGGTACTTGATTTAGGCGTTCAACGCTGTCTGATGATGAGACTCTCATCCTACCTACCTCGATCACACAGACGCCAACGATTCTAACCCCCTTCTGGTATGATTTTCTCCACGATTGTAATAATCAACGCGTCTTTGTCTTTAACCATTTTTTTTTAGAAAAGGAACATTTATATTTATCATATATGTATCTACAGTCAGTCTCATAATTGTTGGCATTAAATCAGAATCAATTTTTTATTAACGCACCAATCGGTTTCAGTGCCTAGGTGGATTTTATTGTTATATTTTGTTCTACGCATCTTCACTCTCTTCTCATTACATCTAATTTCTCTTTAATACTTTTCACGTAATGCTATCAACCCTTTGCATTAGAATATTTCCATTCTCCGTGATTTTTAAATTAGGTAGATATGAAATTGAAACAATACCTCAGGCAATACTTAAATGTTTAGTAATTGATTAGATATATTGTATATTAAGATATCTACATATATTAGACACATATAACATATTAGTTAGATATCTAATAATGTAAACAGTATTTTAAATAATGGTACAGCAATTTTCAGTGACGCTTAAGAGAAGCCAATCGAGTGCAAAGGGATAACATTTGGAAATGATTATGATCGCATGAAATGTTGGCGAGGCTATGTTTCGTGGCCACCGCGAGAAATAAACACAGGGCTTGGATTTCTTAATGTAATGGTGTATTACACGAACTTTGTACACTTGCACTCAACTCAACTATACATATCAAATGTCATAAACAATATTAAGGGAACACATTCCGAAAGAAACTTTTCGGACAAGCTAATAGAGGTACATGTGATCTAAGAGAGGACCAAACCGGTTCCAACCAAGCACGCTAAACATCTACGCGTATACGCACACAGTCGCTCTCACTCGACAACAATAATTCGAACGAGCACTTGGAACCGTTGCGCGTTGATGCCGATACATTTCAATTGTATCGATATTCCGTATCAATAGAAAAGTTTGATTACATTATCCAACAAATTCAAACTTTTCCGCCGCGCCGTATCCCGTAGAACGCTCGCTCTAGCGGTGAGCGTCACTGGCGGCGACTCGTGTTCCGCGATGACATTTTGCTTTCTGGTTCGGTAAAAACGTCGACGTTCGCAACTTGACAGGGTGGTTTCTCAAGATAAAAGTCTGCTCTATCGCGTGGTGTAGTTCAATTTTCCGCGGGACCCTTATTTTTTCCGATACATTAAAAAATATCCGCAAAAAACGGTGCAAAAGTGGTGCCTCTCCGTCTTTAATGATTGTTTAAACATGTTTAGGTCAGGTAAAACGATAAGTTTTTGTCAGAAATGCATAAATTCCGCAGTCTGGTTATTAGGTTATTAGGTTTTCACGGATGAGAAATCTTAGTGTATCAACACGATTTAATCACAAGGCTTCAAGAGTTTCATTTTATATGAAATAAAAAATTTGATTCGTTTCTAACGAATATTCAAGCATTAAAATAAATGTAACCATACACAGGAAAGATACATTTTCTTTTCCCTTCTACGACATTTTTCTGCATAAAAACGTTCTAATCGCTGTAACTGCAATAGAAAATGTACGACACGGGATTAAGACTTGAACACCCGTGTAGTCGCATTTCATTGTCCGTCTATTCGATTATTTTCATTCATCATCTGGTCCGAACGCGGAAAAGATACGAGCGAATCGAGAAGTACCGATGGTTCGGACCAACGAATGTGTCATCGCCGCGGGAGTACCCTAATCACAGCAAATTAAGATGTAATTCGAATAAAAAGGAATTACCCCATTTCTTTGGCGGGTGGCCGCAGTAACTGCCCTCGGCGGGGTTGTGAATGTAATCTTTGAAAGACTGCCAGTTAGTTTTCGGCTCGGGGATTCTGTTGTAATCGAACTCGTAGGGTTCCTGTTGCATCTTCTGCTTTCCAGTTGCGCTCATCGTAGCGGCCCTGCGTTAGCCAGGGTTTTCTCTCTCGCTCCCTCTCTTTCTCCCTTTCTCTTTGTCACTTAGCACTGATATCTCTTGGTGAGACGATTTTTGAATTACGGGTGATCGAACTATCCGGCGCGAGACGGGATATCGCAGACGCACGTGGTTAATTTTTAGACATCGAGTAGAAGACTTTTTCAGAGAAGTTGACAGTCTCCCAAGTTAGACGAGCCGCTGCCGGTGCTCGGTGCCAAGGAAGACGAAGCGAGACCGCACGCAAACAAGCTCGGTGCCGAGACCACGATCGACTGGGTCCGCGGCCAGTGATGCTCTATAATCGTGGATCGTGGATCGTGGATCGTGGGACGTGTGGGACGAACCCCTCCGCTGCGCTGCAATAGTGATGCCAGAATTGTGGGACGTCTCCCTCCGCTGGTTCGGCTCCCCACTCTGACGTGCCTACCGTCTCCTTACGTTACTTCTATCGCAAAGCGCAAGCGTAGATACCTCTACTCTGTCCGTAGATAGAAGCTGCCTGTTCGACCGTTTCGTGCGTTCCTTCGAAATTCACGCTACAACTCACTTACCGAACTTTCGAACGCACCAGTCGAAATTTCGAGCGGTGCACAGTGGGCGATTCCGATGAATTCGCTGCAAAAATCAAACGAATGAGATTGAACGATGATCTTTTCTTTGATCGACACTAAACCCAACACGATCGGTAAATTGACCGGTCCCAGATTTTTCATATTCCAACTAATAAGCATATAGGAACAATTCTAGGTGAAAGTAGTTCTTCTTTCGAGAGAATTTATAACAACCGAAAAACTTGTAACTCGAAAACAAGATCACCTAGGTCTTTTTTCATCATTTTCATGTGTAACAAAAATGACACAATGATATTTCCTATTCGCATTTATCTCTAAGAGCAAACTCCCCTGCGGCAACATAAATTATTTAAATACTCATTTATCAACCGATTCAGTGCTTCAATTATAAAATTAATGTGGCATAATGCACCGTAGCATAAGCCGCATTAAGTTCGTGGAGCCATCAGATTTTATCTCGAAGATTGTGCATGCAACTGCCGCACGGATCGGAAACGCTCAAGGTTACATTATTTCGCATGTTTCTTGTCACGATGTATAAACGCGCCGAACATCGCGCTTTACTGTAAATTGGATGTCAGGCATTCTAAGGAAGATGATTATTTACGGAATGATTTTATATAATACGTTACTCTTCGGAGTAAACGTTTCGGGCTTTACCGTTGGAATTCGAGATTTACGACGAGAAAATCTGTTCCCACTTTAACACTTTTATTAAAATATAAACGATTTAACAGTGTTAGCCGGAACTTTTATTCAATCCAAACTAAATAACCCTGTATTCGCTAATAGACTATTCATTTGGCATAGTTATAAAACGCAGGAACTAAGTAGGACTTTTTACACATATATAATAGATATATTATATTTTATATATTTTATAAATTGCTTCCAATAATCTCGGGGATTGGCCCTTTGAAGAAACATTTTTGGGACACCCTGTAGAAATAAAACTGAGAAAAGGCAAATAAAAACAATACCATTTAAATAAAATTACTCTTTAATACAGTTTTGTGAACTAGTCGACATATATATAGAGCATAAACTCTCACAATGTTAATTAATAGACTGCGACTCTTTCTGCAAAATAAGAATTTCTTAGCTGAATTGCACCAAACTTCCCTATTATTTTTAGTAGGTTGAGAATAATGTAATAGTATGTTTAAATTTTTCTAATATTTTACACCTATTTATGCATAAAATCCGCAGTCTATTAATGAATTACGAAGTATTAATAACTAATTTAACTCTTCTCTTTAATTGCACATCAAAATAAGTGTATTAATGCTCTCAAAGCAAATCAATCAGATACTTCATCGTTGAATTCTTCAAACTGAGAAACCAAATTCTAAATTCAATCATCTGTAATAATAAGAAAATGATTAAAGTGATTCACAAGCATGGATCGAATAACAAAAATTTCAAAAGCTATTATTTTTCCAAGATGAACATATTACCTATTATTATTTGGAATTCCAACGAAAAACGTGTTCGCTGTTCGATATTCAAAGCCCATAAATTACATTCAACGGTAACCAGTCTATTTGCTGCAATGATTGTATTTTCAGGAGTTGTTATACATATGCTGTACGAAAATGATTTAATTATAAATAAACAACGGATGTAGATGCAAATATAAATTTGCAACCTAAATTACATCAAACTGGAGTGAAATGGAAATTTATATTCTTTCTTAACACATTAAATAGGTCGAACGTAATATAAGAATATTTTTAGATTCTTCCAAATGTTTTAACCGTTAAATTAAATCCGTTGTCTAATTATAAAGTATATTGTTCGACTAATAGAAATTTATCTTACGTGTCAGACTTTTGAAATGCAACGCAACAATGGGAGAGAGATAGTCCGGCTGACCAATAAACGGGAAATATTCAACTGGAAATCCAGGACTTGGAATATATTCTATGTCTCCAATGTGCTCTTTATCGACATTGTTCGCCCCATCGCACGATAGCCAAACGTAAAACTACAATGACATTATCTTCCGCAAAATCTGTTTTATCTCGCTATAAAACATAATTTCACTTGTGGCTAAACTTCACCATATGGTGAAGGGTATGTAAATTTTGACGAGAAAATGCCGAAAATTCAAGGTTTAATGTTAGCAATGGTACACTGGTCAGAGTAAAAAATTTTTAGTTCTGTAAAGTGAAGTTTAACCATACTCATAATTTTTCTATTCCAAAATCTACCATTATGAAAACACATTTACAAAGGTGTGCCGAGTTGTGCCAACGTACCTTTTGCGACGTTTGTATTATCTTTTTCAAATTATTGGGAATATTTTCCGGTAAAGGTGACGATTGATTAAAATAATGAGGCACCCAATCGAACCGCTGCAACACATTTAATTATGATGTAATTGTAATTCTAAATAAATGTTGTAAATATTCTAAAATTACCTTGTTGAATTTAATAAGGACACAAGGTTGCAATGGATTTGAATATCCATATGGATACTTGCTACAAGGTCCAAGACTCTTTATGTTGAAATAACAAGGCTTGTAAAAATTGTTTTGGCAATTGACGTCATAATTCGATACATTTGTACTGTACTCTAAAATGGAAAATTAATATTCCATAGCTTCCTTATTCGTACGGTTTTCATAAAATTAATGAGAATAAAAGAAACAACCAGAATACTTATTGCACAGAGTTTCTGAAAAATGTCGGAGAACCTTGAAATGGATGGTTCCCGAGGTCACTCGAAGTAACTTTTTCCTTTGCAAAAATGTTCTCCATAATTTTGTTAAGGAATTATTAACATGTGGAGAACATTTTCACAAAGTAAAAAGTTACTTCAAATCAGGTCAGGAATCACCCATTTTAAGGAAGTACAACATTTATGGAACTTCAATAATGATTAATCTCCCCGATCTCTTGACATGTGAATTAAATAAGTGTTATCAAAGTTACCAGTTATTTTTTAACATATCATTTGTGTAAGTTTAACAATGAATCTCCAATGAGTTCCATTAATTTAATAATTTGATGATTGTAAAATAAAAACGTGAAACCGATCATGATACTTAAGCATAACTGTTTTATGGAAAACTTTTTAGTAACATCGGATTGGAATATCTAGAAATATAAATATCTCAAATACCTTTCAGAAAATCGTTCAGAGCTCGAATATATCGTTTTGGTCGAGATTTGATGTTTGAGTGACTCACCGATATGATGGGCGAAACTGCTGAAATACTTGTCGGTTTAAACGCAATTCCTTGAAAAAAAATGAACACGTTAAATACATTTGCAGCGAACTTCATTCAAAATATGCGAAGCTAAATAAGTATCAAATAGTGATTTACTTTCTTGATAATATGCTTTGCTTACCTGGACTACCAAATTTCGAAGGTGAACGGAAAAGTGGAAAATTTGATCGGGCTATAGGCTGACTATTTGCGTCAAAATATTGAAAGTATGGTTTGTCTAACTGAGAAGCAAAATCTACACTGATCTTCATTTGTATCGCGAATATTGCTCCCAACCCGGAGAAGAAACATATGTAAAATATTATTAACTGTACTAAAATGTGAAGAAATGTTATATGTCAACAATAAACAAATAGATAACGCTGTAGGAAAAAATCAAAATAAACAAACAGTTATATTAGTACACACAATATACATGGTGTCCCAATTGTGTACCTTCTTGGAAAGAGTGATTCCCGGGCGAACGAAAAACATGGACCAATCAGGGCGCGGTTATAGTACGTGTCTATAGTTTAAACACAATATTTTTATTGTATTGCATTATCCGAGTAATTTAGAAATGTGAAGATAGGATTTGGTCCGTTTTGTTTTCATTAATGAATGGTTAACAAAGCCACAGATAATATTTTCGCAAAGAAGAAAGTTAGTTCAAATGACCTCAGGAGTCACTCCTTTCGAAGGAGTACAGCATTTTTGGGACACCCTGTATAGCCTCAGCGTCCGTATCTATCATATACACGCTACACATGTTATCATATCTTGTACATACGCATTGTATGAACAATAATATGAACCTGTGTTATCAAAAAAATTGATTCTAAATTATGTATCTCTTATCGCAGTATAATAAACATGTCAAATATTATATATATATATATATATATATATATATATATATATATATATATATTATGCATGCTTGTTTGATAAACATATCTCGTGTTATTATATTATTTAAAAGTATAGAAACTAAAAATTTCAAAGTATAGGAAAGTATTCAATTTATACGTTTTTATAATGATTTTCCACAAAATTTAAACATTCTCTACACAGAAAACTTTATTGATAAGACACACAGAGATATTATCAGCATATAAATTTAATCGGAATATTACCCCATTCTTTAAGTGTTCTGTCGAGAAATGCTTTTCGTTCTTTATTCCAAATGAACCGCAGGAAATTTTTAAAAGGTCCTAAATCAGGCCGAGGTAGTCGACTCTGGTAATAGGCGTCGTCGTGTAATATGACCATATTAAAGTGTGGTTTTGAAAATTCAAGTAACAAATTGAATGAAGGTTAATGTTTCAGTAATTTCATACGTTTTGAAGTTAGTTAATACAAATCAAAATTCCATGATCAATCCATCTCGATCTCGATACATATATATATGTATTCTTTGTGCTACCTGTCCGACACTGATCTGTATATACTATGGATTGGAGATGCCTGAAAAAATTAGAAGAAGATTTTGCCAGTTTTCATGTGGCTCCACCATAACTAAACCGTTCAACTATGTACTTCTCTCCGCACCCCGCGATCACCCGTGAAGCTCGACGCTTTGCCTCACATCGCCACGCGCAGACGCACTACTGAAATAATATCAGTACGCCGACGCGACACGAGTGCGACACATTACTTTAGTTTTTTTAATATTACATTTATATATTTATATTACTATTTTCATGATTTTCATTTGCTCTGGCTCTGATTGACTTTACTGAATTTCAACCATCATGTATCAATTCGTATTATATAGCGCTTCGCGCTTTCTCTTTTAGTACATTGGTTTAGATATGGTGGCGGTGGCATCGGAAATGCCTTCTTCTATTTGTTTCAACTGCTGTACAGGAGCCTTACCAAGTCGCACGACGCTGTTTCCGCTACAGACCCTATAGGGGGCAGCGCTTGCATATAGACGACACATATCGATACATTTCTGACATTCTTTCCCCAACGTCCATGTAATCATCGTGTGCTAATTGTGTTCCTTTCTGTTCTTAGTCCTTCAGTACGCAGCAACTCACACTCGTCTCTCGTGCAAAATTTCACGTGAATTACGCTGATTCAAGTAGAAACTAGCAGCCGCTGCCTGGGAAGCAGCCACCTACACGTAGCCGAACATTTATGTATTCGCTTGGACATTCGTAGCTACATACGTTACTGCAATCCTGCAATCCTGCACTCGTTCTTCTCGTCACGATACACATTTAATATAGTGTAATCTTTTGGTGAAAAATAAATAATATTAGTTACAACAATTAATGTGTTCTTTCTTCCTTACCCTACACATGCACTTTCTTCCTAACCCCACACACTTGCGAAAATTTTCGAAAACCTCGCAAATCGAACTTTGTATTAGGAGAACATGATATCGAAGGAGGTATCCGAATTTCAGTAGTACAACTCAACGGCAAGTCAGACGGTCGAAAATTGGCGAAAATTTTCGAAAACCTCGAAAAATGAACTAAGTATTAGGAGAACATGATGTCGAAGGAGGTATCCGGTTTTCAGTAGTACAACTCAA
>CM052330.1:150782-189180 GCA_028455615.1 Lasioglossum zephyrum | reverse complement strand
TCGAAGGAGGTATCCGGTTTTCAGTAGTACAACTCAACGGCAAGTCAGACGGTCGAAAATTGGCGAAAATTTTCGAAAACCTCGGAAAATGAACTAAGTATTAGGAGAACATGATATCGAAGGAGGTATCCGGTTTTCAGTAGTACAACTCAACGGCAAGTCAGGCGGTCGAAAATTGGCGAAAATTTTCGAAAACCTCGGAAAATGAACTAAGTATTAGGAGAACATGATGTCGAAGGAGGTATCCGGTTTTCAGTAGTACAACTCAACGGCAAGTCAGACGGTCGAAAATGTCGATAATTCTGTGGTGGAACGCAACGACAAATCGGATGTTTGGGAAAAGATTGGGATTGAACAAATAAAACGGCAAATACGTTTACCACACTCTCTTTATTTATTGATTCTATATTCATGCAACAAGTGTTTGTTTTGTACATGTACACATAAATTATATTCTAATCATGTATAACAAGACTGTCGAGTTGCTCCGCGAGACCCGACTGGTCCCGACACATCGTCAGACTTTTATTACTATACTGCAATAATACCTCGATTGGGCTGCAGAAGCCTATGGATAAATCTGAAACAGCAATATCATAAAGATAAAAAGGTCACGTTGTTAGTAAATAAAACTATTGTATTGTCGTATTTTTTTAAATTATCTACAAGTGTAAATATTCGAAAAGTAAGCGGGAAACTAAGAGTCTGAAAGGTTCCGATTAACCCCCAAGCGTAGACGCTGTCGATGAGCATAGCTTGTACATCTTTCGGGAATGTGACGTCACGCGGTTCGTTATCTTTGCCGAGGGCAAAATTATCTGCGCCAGGTCTATCAGTATATATGGTTTAAGGTTTCGCTCCTGCACACTCATAAGGATGCACCGTAAGTGGTAAAAGCAGGGTTCTACAGAAGCAAAACCGTAAAACGCTACAGAAGATAATTATATATGTGTATATGTGACTGTAGTAAAATACTTATATAGTAAGGAACTAGTATAGAAGTGTGTAATGTAGCGAAAAAAATATATTGCTTGCTGAAACATATGTGATGATATTAGCATGATAATATTAGATATAAATATGTGTGACTACTATGTATTGTCTTCATTTTTGTACAGATCAAAATAATTCCACACGATTTATAAATACAATATCGACAAAGCGCATTTACAATTCACATTGTCGTACGACGTGCCGTAACATGAGAATCCTCCTTTTTGAATATGGAGTAGTTTGTAATTTTCGATTTATGGTTCGCGTCTGTTTCGGATAGTCGAATTATTACGGTATGGCTGATGCGGGCCTAAGTTTAGATGATATAATTAAGAAGTTCAAGACGTCTGGAATGAGGAGCAAAGGCGGAGGGTAAGGCAATTTTCAAAAATTCATAATAGATTTACGTCGTTGCGACTCGTGTGTTATCGATTTCTCTATAACCTTAAAGAATTCGACTTACAGTTATTAACGAAATTTACTTGCTATTCGTCTGACAATATATGCAAAAGAATATCACTTCAACCATGGTGGTTCTTTTTAAATACCTTGACGCTTATAATAATTTGAGGATTTTCTTGATTGGAGTCGTATAAAGAACATATAAATCCTTTTAAATGGAATATTTTTGCTTAACGAAGGACGTTATAGTATTTCAGATACGAATTTTTTTTCGTAATAACGCTTGTTTTTCATTGCTATCACAAACGGCTTGAAATATTCCAAATTTTACTGCTAGTTTGTTAGAAATGTATTTTTTGTAAACATTAGTTATATCGAACATTGTCAATACGACTGATGCTTGACTATTAATGCGATTTAACAGTAGCCTCTATTATTAGAACTTGTACATATGTACAACATTACGATGATCCAATTGTTACTTTTAAAAATAATAGCGAAAAATGAAATAGATTTAATTACATTCTCTTAATTTCTTATATAGCGTTCGGCGGAGGGTCAATAGGGGAGCGCGTGCTAATGGTTCTGTAAGGGGACAAGGTTCGCAAGTAATTACAGATGCACGCTTTAAAATTATACAAAAGAATCGAGAAAAGCTAACAGATGCAAGAGACAAACTCGCAGAAATTGCAAAGCAAAGCGATGCCAGATTAAAATTAGACAAAATACGTGCGTCTCAATTGAAAAAGGTAGAAGCACCGTTGCCTGGAATTTCTCGAAAGACAGGCCGTAATGGAAGGTTATCGTTATCAACTAATAAATTGCCTCCGCTTATGCCACATCCAATGCCGCTGAATATTCCAAACAATTATATACCTCCACCGACAAGAGCGGTTGGCTACAGACCACCTCCTCTCATGGAACCTCATTACATCGGAGACATGAGCATGGACTACAATGATGGTAAAAAAAACATGTTTTTAACAGTTGGATTCATAACTGGACAGTGGATTTTATGCAATTATGATAAATAGGTGTAATTTAAACCAGTAAAAACATTTGGAGAATTTAAAAATATTATCATAAAGATCCACTGTTTATTCATAATCGTTGAAATCATTTAACGATTTTGCATCTTTTAGACTATTTAATGGAAGCAGCACCTTTACGAAGAACCGTGAATAACGAGTATGCTCCCACACCACCTCCTCCACCTCCTGTGTTCAGTATTAAGCCTGCATCTCCGTATACATGGGTAAAACCATCGAGTAATAGCGTTTCAAGAATTGTACCATCTAGAAAGCCTGATGTCGATAGGGAACGAGAAAGAGTAAGGGATTATAAAGTCATCGCGCGCTCTTCAATGGTAAATACTTTTATACACATTTTAGCGCAACCAACTGTAAAACACTACTGCCTGTATTTATACTAATTTCAGGCAAAAGCTGTCTCCCCTACATACAAAGATGATTGGAGTTTCGGCACAAAATCACGGTACATGTGTTTGATTGTACATGTAACATCTGCATTTGTTAAATCTTCTTCGTACAATATCTAACATTAATGTTATTGTTTAGTACCATACTAGCGGAAGAGCCTATGGAGCCAAAGTATTATGATTCAAGAAGTCACAGAGACATGGGGGTAAAATCAAGACTGGATTCGGTCCCGACTAAATCACGTACTATGGGCGTTTTATCTAGACCCAAAACTACTTCTAGTTCGTCATCACAGTCTACTGGTTATAGAATTGTAGTGTCAAATTTACAAGCAAACGTTACTCAAGAAGATATCAAGGTATTACACTGTCGGGTTAATGACTCGTGAAGAAAGATTGTGGACATTAGTTTAAGTAGATATAAATAAAATTGACATTTTCTATTTTAGGAATTATTCGAGGATGTAGGAGAATTGTTAGTATCCAGATTAGTACGACCGGGCACTGCAGAGGTCATTTATAAGACATTAAAGGATGCCACTAAAGCTGTTGAAACTTATCACAATAGGCAGTTGGATGGACATCCTATGAAATGTCTCTTAGTGAATCCACGACCAAAAAATAATCCAACAGGACCTGCTGTTAGATCTATTACAGAGTGAGTATATCATTTGATGTTACACGCTCGTACATATCAAAGTATTTCTGTAACATCATTTCTACTTTCGCGCACTTTTACAGATCCAGAAGGAGTGTTAGTTCAAGTTACGTACAACCAAGTTTAGGAGCAGTGCACCGTGCATTGTTCGACGATTCTTAATCAAATGTATCAGTTTTGACAAAAAAAGCCAAATGTAATGGCAATGAATTTTATTCCAATATTTCTAAACGGGAATAAATGTGGGACATGGGGAGTTGGAATCAATTGTACGAGAAAAACTTAACATGTAGAAAATGAAAAATGTTCTCTGTGAAATAATTAGATAATGGATCATCACTTATTTTACTTTAATTTGTATAAAATATAGTATGCTTCGGCAGTTGAAGGAGGATGAGCACGATAGCGAATGAATATAAATTGTAAACGGCAAAACCACAAGATGCTTCTTGTACCTCTTTCATATACACCAATAAAACGAGCATTTAGGAATTTTTAATACTTCGTTTTGAATAAGATGTCGACAAACGGAAGAAATAGCTTCGCATGAAAATTGAATTGTAGAATGTACAATATTTTTATCAGATTAACCGTTCATATAGTCTGTGAACTTGAGAGCTACAACATTACAAAAATTAAAACTTCCCACGGGCGGGTTTCTCGAAGATTTCCCAAGAACAATTACTTTGAAATTAACAATGAGTATCTCGGAGAGAAGGAACCCAGTAGTAGATACCTCTTCTTCGTATTATCTGCGGTTTAATCATGCTTTGCCGACCAATCAAAACATTCATCGGTGGAAGACTAAAGGGACTTATTATGCTGAGAGTAAACAACACGGAGATGCCGGCGAAAGGATGAAGAATGGGAAAACTGTTATGGAGGGAAACTGCGAAGTGCAGCATTCCTCTACCGAGGAGGATCGCCAAAACTTGATGTTATCGTTGCGAAGAGAGATACTCGCGATTTCCATTAATTTCAATATAGATTATACAGAGTTGCGAATAAAATAGTCTCGATTCAGATCACATTCCCATTTTCATTACTGTTGAAACAATGTTTAAGAAATAGCAATTTTATAATAGTTTAAAGTTTGTATAACTGTTTCGGACAAATTGTAAAGTAGTCTTTTGGATCTCTGTGTTTGTTGAATTCGCGTTGCGCAGCAAAAGGATCGCGTTTGCGTTCGAATCTTTTGAGATTTCAGACGCCCATGCTCCAGCTGCAACGAACCACCGATAAAGTGGTTACAGAGTTGGGACAACAATAATCGTTTTGATAGGACTCGTGTCGCAGGTACCCCTATGAGGAAAAGTCGTTGTTACGATAGAATCTACTAAAGATTTTATTTGCTCGGTATAATACGATCACAATATTTGTAGTTTGCAACTACAAGATATAAACGCTAATACATCGTACATGTTATTACTGACATGTACCGAGTTCTCTCAGAAATAGGTTTACCTAGGGAATTACGAGCAAATAGCTGACAGTTAGTTGACAATTGTAATTCGACGAAATGAATGGCACATAAATAATTTTATTCCGTCGTCATGACGAAAATTTCCGAAGGGAGAGAACAAACAGATTTGCGAGACGCGATTCCATTTATCTTGCTGAATCAACGAGGTGGATCATCTGACAATATGTATATATATATATTAAACGTTAACCTTTGTTACCCTCTCACATCCACTTGAAAAGAAGATATACATTTTACAATACAAAATAGAATAAAAAAAGTTAATGTAAAATAGTTTAGTAGCCGGCATATAAGAACGCTGCACACACGGTCGTTTCACTAAAAAATATGTACAAAATACATTTTAATTAGCACTGATTGCCAATACTGAACCTTACGATCTGAAATAATTTAATTTTCCGTTCTAAGTATATATCCGCACGACGATTAAACTTAGGAAATTTCGAACTAAATCTCACTTGACTATGTTTTACGTATAGAAAGTCTCTCTCTTTTAATCCGTCTCTGAAAACGCTCGTTCGTATCAGTCGAAGGATATACAATATCGCGTTTAACTTCTACGATTTCTCGTTTTCGACTTGTTTGGCAACCGGAGGACTTCCGCGTAGGACATCTCTAAGCGTTTCAGGCGGGCGACTTCTTCCGACGCGGCGCTCGGCTTATAGTCCCTGTACTCGAAACTGTTATTGTGCTGCTCGGTATTGTTGCGTGTGTAGACGTTCGCGCGCCTGCCGGTCCGCGGCGACTCCTTCGTCCTGTTCGCGTAACTCAAGTCGTTGCACACGGTGTTCTGTTCGAGAGCGTTGAACGGCCTGAACTTTTTCTTCCCGTTGCTGTTCGACTTGTTGGAGGCGATTTTCGGGTTTGTCGTTGGGATTACGTCGGGCGTGGCCTGCAGCTCGTTGTGCAATACCCTCCTGCCGGAATGTTTCCTCGACGATTTTTTCGAGATGTGAACGCTGGTGGTCAGATAGTCCAAGTGGTAGCCGTGCTTCTTGCTCTCGAGCTTCTCGTGTTTCACCTGTTCGTGACGAGTAGACTCGTTGTTCTGTCGTTCGTTCATCGCGTTCATCGAAATCGGAGTCTTTATCCTGTACGGGGGCTCGGACACGACAGAGGCAATGAGAGAGGACACAACGCTTTGATTATCGTCCGTGGTTTCGCTGGGCAGGTCCTCCTGCGCCAATGCCGAAGACTGTGGTTGTTGCGAGGCGACCGTGCTCGTCGAGTCGTCCAAAAGCGGCAGTTTCTCCCCTTCGTCTTTCGCTTCCGCCGCTCGCTTCAGAACACTGAATATTTGGCTAAATATTTGTCTGTACTCTGGCGTTTTACGGAACCTGCTCTCGATCGGGCTGTTGTCGTCGTAAATGCTAAACTTGCAGTCTTCGCCGTCGGCGATGGAACAAAGGAACGAGCCAGGCCTTCCCTCGGTCTGCGTCATCTTGTTGCTCGTCTCGTCCTGGAATCCGGAAGACGAGGTCTCCGCCTCGGAGAAGTCTGTCGGGGTGGCGGAGAACGGTTTCTTACCGCACATCTCCGATTTGGCACGTGTACCGTTGCCGACAACCGATTTCGCCGACTCTGCTTGCAAATCCCCCTCCAACGATGGGTTCTGGAAATTGTTGAACTCGCCCGACATCTCGAGCTCCTCTTGCAAGGACATTGGCGGCACGCCGTCCTTCCGTCGCGGCGTAGGACGTCTTTGGACTTCTAACAGGGCTTGATATTTCTCCACGAGAATTCTGTACGGATTTTTCAAGTCGATGGAACTGCTGTCTTCGTGATTCAAGTCCTGCAACCAACAGATTTTTATATTTCGTATGCGTGCAAAATACCGAGCAAAATCATTTATAGAGAACGTCATCTCAATAACTCTGCTATAGGGTGGTTCTTTTCATTTGAAAGATGGAAATTTTTCCATCTTTCCTATGGCATAATCAATTATATATTCAACATTGTCAACAATTTTACAATTTTAATTTACAAGATACGAGTGAAATGTGAAAATGTAATTTCTTCTTATTCAATTGATAATTTTCGTAATCGTTTCTTTTTTTTGCAAAAAAATTAAGCTGAATCTGATTGGTGGTTGTTCAAGAATGAACGGGTGCAATTATTAAAATTTGAGTAGTTATAGAAACAAGGATAATTGGATTTCAGGTATAAGGAGTCGCCAGATTTATAGGATATTAAATAAGAGAAAGCAACAGAGAGTGTTTATTGAAAAAATATGCTTTATTTAAGATCATATAAATCTGGCACTTACACCTTACAACGGAGTTTTAACAAATATTTCGACTAGATACGCAAACTATATATGTCGTCATGTTACAAGTCGATTGAACAAGTTATAAATATTTGCGACTAACTAAGCAAAACTAACTCTACGAGATAACGGTATCACCAAACGCAATTTACTTAGGTTTTACATGATTATAGCGAACGATTACATTACGACACACACACACACAAATAAATAAATAAATAAATAAATAAATAAATATATATATATATATATATATATTTATTTATTTATTTATTAATTACTTTCTAGATTTTTAATTTAAAGCAGTCTTATTACAGAATTTTTGCACTAACTCACATTCCTCTTTCATACTCATGCACGCCCTCTAACCAAGTCCCAAGCAGTCTTATTATGTCTTTGGAAAACACACTTATACAGGGTGTTCCGGTAATTATGGTACGACAGTGGACGGGAGATGATTACATGAGCAAATAAGTCGAAAATATGCAATGAATTTTTCGTTGTTTCTAAAGAGCAGTTGCCCTTTTCAAAGATTATTTCATGTTAGAGAGTTTAACATTATTTTCTTTAACATACGTCATACTAAATTCGTTATTATTTCGTGCTAATGTAAGTGTTCAACTATGAAATTCATCGTATTTTATTTACACCGTACCTTAGTCGATTGTATGAAATCATTTTTTAATATATTTATCGCGTTATGTTTATTATTCCGACGTTTTCCAACTTATTTTGTGGATTTATAAAATATCGGTATAACGTAAAAGAAGATTGAGCCGAAAGCGTCTTTAATATACTATAAAAACTATATAAACAATAGTAGTTGTTTATTCAAATTTAATTGTTCAATTAATCACAAATAGGATATACCAGATATTCTAGAGAAATTTTACGCGCTCTCTGATCGTAAAAATCTTTTTGAGAATGAAGAACGGTATTCGAAATGGTTTCAACAACAACGGCATGACACACTCGTTCTTTATATACCATATCGTGTGGAAGAAAACAAAAATCAACGACGGTGCTTTCCATATAGTACACGCGATAGTTGTCCATAATGAGGAACGAAATTCTTTAGTCTCTCTTTTTGCCTTGGATTTCATAATGATTCTTGCAAGTCTCCCCTAAAGCAAATAAAATTAGATTACTACCATTTGTTAAAAGTATCATTCGCGACACACTCGAAGGATTTCATGATTCGAAACTCGCAGTGTCCATGCTCTTGGTTTTGTTACCGACGTAATCAATATATCGTTTCTTCATCTTTTTTTTTTGTTTTTGCTCGTTTCTTTGCTTCAGTTCAGTGATAGAACAAGATTTGATAAATTATTTTGATTCATGTAATATGGTATGGGTCCATTTCAGTCGAAAACGGACACTTTTCGGAGTAAAATATGTTATAGTCTTTAGCGACCTATGAATGAATCTCGAAGGATTTTTTTATCTTAAAAATGGGTAATTTTAATTTTTTCATTGAATTTATAAGTCTAGAACTATCGAACCGATGAAAACGAGTTTTTCGGAGCTTTTAGTGAAAATGTAATTGTAATCTACTAAAAGTGTTGTCATTTAAAGAATATATTCTTTTCATCATTTATTTAGCAATTGTTCTAAACAAATGGCGTGTTCTCATAGCGGGGCACTTTTTAAAAAATTGAAAGAAAGCGAGGATATGCAAGTTTTGTATATCATGTTTTCATATTATTATAAATGATGGAAATATTTAAGATGGACAGAGTTCGTCGGATACACTGTATGTATACTGGAGACCGACAACAACAACTAGTTAGAGCATCTGTTCCGTGAAAAGTTCCCAAAAATAGCTTGAGAAGCGGAAAATCAATAATAAGACAGATGAACGAGTTAAGTGGAGGAGACAAGTTTCGTGCATGGATTGGGATCGGCGAAACGATCTCTGTAATGTAAAAGTATATGCAAAAAAACGTTTACCTGCGTTAATGACTCGGTGTCGCGTTGACTATCGCTAATTAGCGACTCTGCCATACTCATGACGTCGCAGTCTTCGTGATCCAACATTACAGAAATTTCGTCGTGCGTTTTTGTTTCCATTCCCCGCAAGCATCGTCCACATAAATGCCCTCGTCTGCAAACATTTAAATTGCATTATGAGTACGAGGAAAACAATAAATGTATCGGGCTTTACGCGTTCGAACCTTGCAGATTAAACCTCGTCTGCGCGAGAGTGCTTTGTTAGACTACTGCTCACCTGAGTAGTTTTATCTCAATTGATATGGGGCTTGCCATCTCATCAACATTTTCACAAAATCTAACAAATACGAATGTTATCTCTTTCCTTCCGGATTAAATAAAATTTGAATCGCTTCTAATCTATATTTAAGAATTCGAATAAATGTAGCCGTACAAAATATATAAATTTTTTTTCTCCTGTATTTCTATTTTTCGGGACAAAGACCTATTTCACTGTAACTGTAATGAAAATGTTACAGCAATGGGTTAAGAGAAGAAATATATTAGATATATTTAATAATATATTTATTTCTACGCGGGATATTTTCTTTTTTTGGATCATTAATTTTGGTGTTTCGCAAATTTCTAATATAATCAAAAGTGTTCTCTGACTTCGAAAAGGTTAAGAACCACTGGATTAAAGACAGAGTGTTGATTTGAGCTTAAATGAGAAAATTGAACGAAGAAAGAAATTTTTATATTTGACTTCTCTATCTTGCAATCAATTTACTTGCAAACGTTTTTTTATTTTGATTTGATGTATTTAATAATAATGCACATCGTACCTGACTTCTTCGAGCGCATTGATCTCTTCCTGCAGGTTTTTGACATCTTGCGCTTTGCTGCGTAAAATAGCTATCTGCTCTTCCAGAGCAGTGTTTTCCTGGAGCAAGTTTGCAAGTTGTTGACCAAGGTCCGCTGCTTTCTTGTGCTCCCTCGCTCTTTGATTCCGCGCTTCCTGCAACTGTCTCAGCAATTCGGTCATCTCTTCCTCAGGTTTGGTAGCGTTCTGAAAATATTTTCATACTTTTTATAATGTGGTCTAAAGCAACAGCTTTATCTACAAGACAACATATTTAATTTCGTCTGGTATTTAAATTACAATTGCAATTTCTTCAATTGAATTTTAACTTTGCATTTATCTTCTTACAAGTTCTTACATTGTGATCATTTCGTCTAGACCTCTAATAATTATGAATGATGACTGACGGAAAAATATTTGTTTCATATTCTTTGAAAATATTCAATTAACTATGAAGTTAATTAATTATGGAGTTAATTATGAAGTTGGAGTCGTTTTTTAAAAAGTCTTTTTTAAGGCAAAATTTCTTTGCAATTCGTGATAGCCAGTGTTCAATTACTGTGCATATACGCTCATGTTATTACCAAATTAGAAAATTGATGACAAGATTAAATTAACGCGTTAACGGTGAATTAGATTCCGCGAATTATAGACAATTGCATGAACACACACACACACACAGATTTAATTGAACAGGAACTCTAATTAAATCTTTCCTGCGGATAATAAATTTAATGGTTATGCAGGCGATAATTTGATCGAAGTAATCGGTTCAGATTATACAGGTTGTCCGAGGTTTAAAGTGTCAAACATTGTCAGTATATTCTATGGATCTAAACAACAAGAAAATATTATACAATATTATACAATAAGAAAATATTTTGTTTCAAGTCGAAACTAAACAATGACTCCATAATGGTGAACTATACAATATGCGATGATGACGTAATATTATGCAATTGTATTGTAAGAATTTCAACGTGGACATGTTTACTATGGATTAATACGACGTTAAGACTCGTGTGAAAGGAGATCGTCGTTAGGAGAGGTCGTTAAAACGGAACAGAATCGAAACTCTACGGTGGCTATTTAGATTGCCGTGTGATTCTCTTTCCGCGATGAAACCGAGATTCATCGTCGTTTAAAGTTCAGTGGTAAACGGTACACTAGTGGTCGATAATAATCGGACGAGTTATCTGAGATTCTGCGAGATCAGTTCTATGAATATTAAATACCTCTTGTGTGCCGCCACCCGGCGTGACCGATGCTTTCCATAGTGCTGTCTGTGTTTGAGCGGTGTTCTTCGATTGACTCGTGGTCTGTTGCCGAAGTCGATTCTCATGCTGTTCGTATAATTCGTCGATTTTCTTCTGGAGCTCTTCACACCTAGCCTCTAGTGTTTCGATCGTCGAACATTGGCTGTCAAACAATTACGAAAACCATACGTTATTCTGGCTCGGATAGACTCAATATCTCTCGCTCGTAACACTTTTCATGGCCTACATCAGGCCTGGGCAACTGGTACTCCGAGACCGAGACTCGATCATAGTAGAATTGGCTACCCCCACCCGGCCAGCTGGTGCGAGACGGGAATACGGCCGAGTGGGGGTAAGCCGATTTACATCATCGACTCCCTGAATACCAATTGCTCTCTGGCCTGCCCTACATCAAAATGTTAGGTACTTAACACTAGGATTACGGACATTTTTCTATACCTGTCTAGGATTACGGACACCCGTAAAATTCACGGATAAAGGAAACCACGTATTTCCTTTAACTCTTCACTGCATGATTTTTGTAATTTAGGGGATAAATATTAAAAAGAAATCAAAACAACATTTTCAGAATAATAAACATATAAGAAAACACATTCCGAGTTTACTAAATACCAGATTTGTTAACTGCATCATCAGATATGGATACACTATGCAGCGAAGGGTTAAAACAAAACGATTAATTTCATTTAGAAACGATTACGATCTTATCAAACTTAAATAATGAAAAACAAACAAGTTCTGTTGTGTTGGGTTAGTTAGAGAAATTCAACGAATATAAGTACAGTAGTAAAAAAGTGCTCTAATAGGTTATGCGTTCGTACCTTTTGATAAGTTTTTTGTCGCTGGTGTTTTCTATTACAAGACGATGATTAGCTCGTTCCAAATCCTGAATGCTCACTTCTAACTGTTCGTAAATTTTCAGCCGTGAATCATTTACTTCTCTCAGCGCAGCGGTTTGTTTTTTCATATACTGAAAAACGAGAGAGAAAGAGTTCATGTATTCGGTTCTTTAAATAAAACATATTATGATCGACATAAATAATATTGTAATGCAGTTAACGTTTATTTACCTCGATTTCTTGCGCCTGTTCCTCGACGGTGGACTGGTGTAGTTTAATGATGTTCTCTAGTTCTTTATTCCGTTCCAAGAGTGTCTTGCCAAGTTCTGCCGCTAACTGCAGATCTGGAACAGAAATAACGGTCAATTAGATACACGTATATAACAAAAAGTACGACTTTTTCGAAATCTATATTTCACTCGAGAGGTGAGCTGGCGCCACTGCCGGCAACTCATGTCGGCCGAAGATATTTTGCTTTCTGGTTCGCTAAAAACGTCGACTTTATAAACTTTCAAACAAGGGTTTCTCAAGATAAAAGTCTGCTCCATCGCGTGATATAGTTCGATTTTACGCTGGACCCGTATTTTCTAAGATAAACTGAAAAATATCGGCAAAATTGGTGCGAAAGTGGAGAGGCTCTCAATTTCTAATGATTGTTTAGACATGTTTAAGTATTCACAATGTATTAATATTGGATATCACTGCATTCGGAAAAGTCTACAGATTTTTTTGTCTGTTGGACAGTGTAGTCGCGATTATACATATAAAAGAATTAATTGCTGTCCAACATTGGCTTCTAGCCACTACAAATCTTGTTGAGGGTAAAAGATGGCACACGCTACGGATAGGCCGAAATGGGCGGAAGATGGCGGAATTTTCCTCGAGGAGTTTCCGCGGCGAAAAGCCCCGTTAGGGTGGCTAGCGAACGGACCGGCCAGATGTTGGTGACCTGGCGCACTACGGTTCCATCATTTTACTACTGGAAACCTTCCTAGGTTTCGAGGAGACTGGAGATGCACGCGATAGCCAACTACGTGCAAATAACAAAACACTTCCCAGGGTCCTAGCCCGAAATAAATCTGTTTCGGCTTAGCTAAGGGGCTCGCAATAAAGTAATCAACTTCGTGTAACAAAAGGGAGAGAGAGAGAGAGAGAGCTAGTGTGATCCAAATCTAATGTTACGGGGTCAACAAATTTATTTATTAAAATAAAAACGTGGTTAAGATTCGGTTAAGAGGTAACTTTAACCCTTCGCCGTGTCATACAGTTATAGCGATTAAAACACATCTTTATCCCAAAAAATGAAGACAAAGAAGAGAAAGGAAAATTTACATTTTTCGTATGGCTACATTTCTTTTTACCTCTGGTTTACCTTTGGTAATTGATTAGATACGCTTAATTGATTAATTACGCTTTTGTCATCAAGTTACTATGTTGTATACGTATTTCTTATCGTGCACGATCGCGGAAGTTGAAAAATTCTTAATCGCGTAAACGGTGCGCGATCAATTTCGTGGTTTCTCTCGCGGTAAAACTGCAATAAGCGTGCGTGCGTGCGTGCGTAGATCAACTGATTCGCGCATAGTTTAATTACAATCTAAACACTAGCATGCTTCTAGTTTATCGTTGATGCTCTTTCTTGGCAGCAGTGTCGGAGCCATCGCGTGCTATAGATCAGATCGAGGTGGTATCGAGTGATCTGAAACGACCACTAATCGGAAAGGTAATACCGGATGATCCGCGAGTACGGGAGTTTTGCTGTGATTAATGTATTTCCTGTCACACTATTCTTATATATAACTTGACATAACTCTCACTCTAACCTACAAAAATTTCATTATCCACGCGTTTACGCTATTTACAAGACCCGTCATCAATAGGGATGGTGTTAGATCTGGGTTGGTATCAAATATTTCAAATATTTCTTCCATTTCTAATTTTGCATGACCTATAAGAGCACTGTGCAGAATACGAATCAATTCGTCTAGACACACGTTTTCATGTGTTAGAAAAAAATATACACAGCATTTTATTTTAAAAAAATTAAAGGTCCCCTTCATATTTTTAGCAAAACAGTTCTACTAGAGGTTGCGCAAGATTACTTTTCCTAACGTTTACACTACTTACAAGAAAAACTAACTAGCAGAGTTAGGCTTTCATCGATGAAAATTTTAACCGAGATTGATCGATTAATGTGTAAGATTAAAAAAATGAATTTTTAAAAAGTACCACGTTTTTAAAACTGTCTAAAAAGTATGAAATTATAATAGCAGCTCAATGGCGACTACTCGCTACACTACTTATTTAGTATTTATTATTTATTATAGCTATACTTTTTAGTCCGTTTTGAAAAAACGTGGTACTTTTAAAAATTTATTTTTATTTAATATTTTTAGACATTATTTCGGGCACTTTCACAAACACAGTCTCTTTAAATTCTAATCTCGTAGTCGATAATATTATTACTTATATCGCACATGCTCCCCATCGTCAAATGGCTTCCTCTTACTTGGTAAACAGAGCGATTATGCACTACCGATCGTCACGCAGCGACGTACTATCGTATACTGAGCACCGTCGGCCGTCGGGGCGAATTGGGGTGCAGTGCTCTTCCAATTGGGGCGCTTTTCAGGCCCATGCGCGCGAAAAACGCCCCAATTGGAAGCACTGCCCAATGGGGTGAATTGGGTCCGTGGATAGGGGATGAGTCAGGGTGCGCACGCACAGTAACGTAGATAGCGTTGTCGCGCGGAGTGGGGATCGCTCGACGCGATGATGTTCGCGGGGGCGCGTGTAATGGTAAATATTTCATTGTTATTTCTTCGAAACGGATAGACTTTTTAAAAAAATTTCTTTTGATTATTGCATTGTCATCCAGTTTTATAAGCAATGTCTCTAATTTTAAGTCTCTAATTCATCGGGTAGTTAGTTTAAAATCAATTTCAAAATTTGTCACCGCACAGACACACAAGAAACCGAACTAATAAAAACGTGGTAAAAAGGTAATCATTGAAAAAAAAACAAATTAGCCAAATCGGTCCAGCCATTCTCAAGTGAAGCGCGCTTACCAACGAACAGCATTTAATTTTTCTTTATATTAGAAGATAGATAAGAGAAGGAGAGAGTGACGAAGAACATGTTGGTGTCGATGTCCCGGCCGATTCGGAATGTTAGGGAGTCGGAACAATACGCGGCGCGTAGTTGAAAACAGGTGAACTTGACGGCGAGCGGTCCGATTCACGGCATTCCGTCGTCGTCGTCCTGAAACTGACGACCTCCAATCCAACAAGCCCACAGGCAACGAGCGTGCAGCAGCCGTGGTGTTCCAGCTAGGGCCAAGGACCTTCGTGCCGAGCAAACGGCTCAACTACCGTTCTCTCTCTTTACCATCCCCTGCTGTCATTATTGTCGCCCGACTCACAATGCTCACCGGCGCGGCGCGGCGCGGCGTTTCGCCATGCTTTATCGAATTCTTCGATGCATCAACCTTTTAACCTCCGATCGTTTATAACGCCGTCACGCGTCGCGTTCCTGTTTGTTAACTGCGTTTTTCTCACGCCAGCTGTCATTGGAAAATTCTACGGCGTTGTCAACAGCCTGCGAAATCTTTATGCAAATTCCCACTTCCGCAGACGACTTTATAACACCTAGTTTGTTCAGGAAAATATGAAAATTCTATCAATGGGTGTATGTGCGCGCGCGCGCGCGCAATTTCTTATTTTAGCTCGCTTTATGCACGTTTCCGTTGAAAAGTATGCAAACTATATTCATAAGGAAAGTAAAATAGTAATGAAAAGCAACTAAAGGAAGGTAAATTATTAGGACGAATCTACCCACCCGAGTACGATTCTACTCAGAATCTATCATTCCATCGAAATTGAGAATAAAATTAATTCACTTGTCAAAAAATTGATATTGCTATGTTAATAACTACACTGCGGATGTTTATGCAATTTTCAAATTTTCTAGACAGCTATATTAATTGTTTTAAATCCGAGTACTTCTACTTGAAACATTTTAACGTATTGTTTAAAATAACGAAAAGGATTCTGATGGATATTCATGGATTTCAGTTGGTACTTATCGGTATTAACATTTATAAGAAACACGTTAAGGTGTATTACGTTTTCTAGACTCATTAATCGTACATGTGTTTAATTTGTTATATGAAAAATGTATGATTAAAAGCAAGAAATAAATATGCGAGCTGTGCCGTTTTAAACGTCCATAGTATGTTAGTTTAAACAGAGATATGGACTGAGGAACAAACTATGTAAAGTCAAGTACACATAATTACATACGAGAAAACGACTGGTTGGTATGCACTTTGTATTAAAGGGAGGAACAGCGAACAGCTAATTTATGGCGAGACATTCTGTTACCTATTAACTTGGCATTCTCGAGATATCAGTGGTTCTACTAGTATCAGGTAGGTGCGCATGAAATATCATTTTTCACAGTCTCACTTTTACCGCGCGATAATACGAAGTCATTTATCGATTACTCTGTAGTGCATTAACCTTTTAACTGGGTACGACGAGTTAATTCGTATTAGTTTATGACCAGTTAAAAATCGTTCAGTTTCAATGAGAAAAATAATTCTTTTACTTTATCCTGTCATGATCTCTGTATCGGTATAAAATAAACCACATTCACAATGTACCTAAAATTAATTTGTGGCCAAGATTTTCTTGTGACAATTTTATTTTCATTACGGTACGTCTCTTCAAATTTTCATTATTATTATTAAAGTCTTCTAATCTTTCTACTTATAAATTGCACATACTAATATTGTCATACATGCCGGCCAATGAAAAGGAATCTTGCAAAAAAAAAAACCAATTATTATGAAACTAGAAGCATCTAGCTTTAGAACGAGTCCGAATTTAATCAATTTAATAATGAGTTCATTTTTAATCAATTTAATAATGAATACTTTAATTAATGGAATAATTCATATCTCTCATATGTTCTTCAAATAACTTACTAAATCATCACAGTTTAAACATAGCCAATTTCTCAAGAATTTAACGTTGAAAAGCATCTTGGACCTAACATCGTCTGAAGGAAATGATTAGCTGCAATTTGCATAGCTGTCTCTCGCGACGGTCGCAGAAAATTTTGATTTCACACAAAGATCCGCAGTCTACTTATGTAGAGTGTGTCGTTGACATTATCGTATGCCATTTAACCACACGTACAACCGCGACACTAACACCCGATTACCGGACCGAGAGCATTGTGGAATTCCTTATGGAAACATACATATATGAGAAATCATTAAACGATATTCACGGTTCACTGTGTGTTACTCCGAAATTAATTGGCGTAAACGTAAACAATAACTGCGGATATGGGTATAATAATCACTTCTGTTATAAAATACATGATACATGGTCGTAGCACTGTGCGACACGATCATCACATTGCGTATTAATTTTCCAGCAAAACTCTCGAAATCGAACGGAGCCGTCGACGTCCTCCGACCGCTTCCGACCGCCTCCTCCGTGTCATCTCCACGTGTTGGCATGCACGTCCTATTTCCGTTGAGATCGAGAAGAGGACCACTAATTAACCAACTAACAATTCCAGAAACTGAGCGCCGCCAGACCACGCGGCACAGTCATCGCTAATTCGCATCGGACGGGGACGATTTGTTTCGATATACCTTCCGGACCTTGAAGACAAGAGAGTTCGATGGAGTAATCCCAAGATTCCAAGGAGTTCATCTGCGTCTGCGGGTCCCAGACGACGTCCATGCTCGGCCCGTTCATCTCGGTGGATCCAGAGCCGCGGCGACAGGTTACAACACGGGAACGCCTCCAATTTGATTCACCTTGCCAACTTCTGTCACACTAGTTGGTTGCAAGTACGCGCGACCGGGAATGCGCACACGGGGAACCGGATAAAACGAGCGTGGAGCACGATGATCACGATCACGATCCGCGAAACTGTTTCGTCGACCCGAGGTCGCGAGCGATGCTTGTATACGGGACAACGTCGATTTTCGGCTCCTTCGGAGAGCGTCCCCATCCAGGTGATACCGATATTCTTCGCGGTGGACTCTCTCGGGTTATCGACCACAACCGGTTCCACCAAAGGTAGCCGGTCTTCTGTGAATCGCTAGGTAGCTGCGGAACGTGTGCAGCCCAAACGCCGAATGCCCATCCACCGCTAACGTAACTCCCTCTCTTCGAGTTCCTTTCCCCTACCACCACCTGCATTCTTACCGGACCCTCTTTCTTTTTCCCGCGCGGAATGCCTCTCCTCTTTCACCTGGTGCAATTCCCTTCCTGACGGCGCAGCGGCGGCGGCGGCGGCGGCGCGGCGGCGGCAGCGGTGAGCATCTTTCCTCGGGTACTCTCACTCAGCAGCGGCAGCCACTTCTTCTTCTTCTTCTTCTTCTTCTTCCTTTCCCTTCTTCCCATTTCGTAAACGCGTATCTGTTTCTGTGCGGGTACACCTCGATGCACGTGCAAAAGCTGTCCCACTTCTGCTACTTTTATCGAGAACCTCGTGTCCCCGGGCATGGGAAACAACGACCACCTTCGTTATCCACCGGTTTTCTTTCCTACACCCTCTCGAGAGAGTTATCGAGAGCTATTGTTTCGATCGAACCAGAGCAGCGGAAGATGCTGTTTTAACGCGGCCGACTCTACTGGCAGATTTGCATCAGTGATGAGTAGACTGTTGCGGACTTTATGCATTTATTACGACAATGGGAGAGCACTGTTTGAAGCAGTGGACACTAACCAGAGTTGGCTAAAAATTGAATCAACGATTGACGAATAAATTTTTCCTTCAATCGTTAATCGCAATTAGTAATTAAACTCCTACTTCAGTCGCGTTAATTGAAATGCGAATAAAATCAGTGCACATCAAAGCATCAGATTTCGTTAGATAATAAACAGATAAATAATTTCGTTCGGTAGACGAGAAGAGGGGGTATAATAAGCGCACGTCAGATCACCGAATATCGTTAAACAATAAATGGACAAGTAGTTTGGTGAAGTAGATGAAAGGCGAATAAAATTAGCGCACGTCGAAGCGGCAGATTTCGTTATAAATGCGGGCTGCATAAATGAAGAAAATGTTTGCAGGGAAAGCGTGGCCCTAAGCCAGTTTTGCGGGTAGGCCGCTCGCTGAAATAGCGAAGCAATGCCCGTTATGCCCCGTAAACTTTCGATTATTTTTCTGAACCATTTGCATTTCGATTTGCAATGTAAAGCGAGCGGCGTGGATGCAGTAAAGGTAGATACGCTCGCAGACACAAGACACACGCCGTTGGCGCGCCGCGGTGTCCTTTCAATGCGGCAGAGTACATACATGTATTGAATGGCGACGCGACTGCAAAGCCAACAAGACCGATTTTCCAGACTCGAAACTCGAGCGATCGGCAGGATACGTTACTTTTTCCGCATCGACAATCATTTTCAGACGCGAGCGAACAACTTTCTCGCGTGTATGCGCGCCTTGTAACCAGGAAACGATTTATTGCTCGATTCGGGAGCGTAAGTATGAATTAAACACATGGAAATCTCTCACGCCGAGCCGCCGCCATGCTGCCGCGAATTCATTATCTGCTACGATATTTTCGTTTTTGGCCAGCGACAGGAATATCTGTCTCGTAAAATACGTTATGCCCGCGCAGATACATATTTGTTTTACGTGATTAAGATACACACCGCGGTCTCGGCCGGCTCCCATTAAGCTTGTAATTATCGCACGATCATTTTTCAGAAACTACAGGTCTGTTCGGATAAATACGTAATTCTTTCGGCCGGACCTATAAATAGTAGCTTAGGCAAATATAAGCACGCTAATTGTTGACGGGCTAACTCACTATGTGAGCCTCTGATCACTGCACAAGCGCGGATTCGCTATATTAACACTTGTCTCCTTCACATGTGTATTATTTCAATTAAGTAACAAGATGATATTATACCCAGATCATATCATTATTTCACATGCATTATAATTTTACAAATTCTTCTTTCAAAAACTAATACATAAATGGCAAGGATATCTGAATTTGAAATGATCGGATTAGTTTATGTATGTATAACAAAATTAACTTGTTAACAGGAAAGAACACACAAAAATTTTTCATTCGGTCCCTATTTCTCTCAATTGATGCAGAACATTTGTATTCTGCGTAAAGATAGTCTACCGATGACAAGAATGTTATTGGTTCGAAGTTGACAGTAACATTATATTATATTAAGTTTGAGCAACGCAAACAAAAAAAAAATAGAAGAAAATTAAAGTATCGTTTAATTACATGAGAATCGAAATACAAAACGATTACAAGTTCGAAGTCGGCGGATCATTGGATTCATCCTCGTGTCGATTTCTTTCACGGACAAATCAATTTTTGTATCAAGGTTCGAAAGTCACTCTTCATAATGAAGTCTCACACGAGTTTAATGACAATGCTTCCCCGATTCCGTGACCTCGCGAACTCGATTCATGCCAGGCACTTATGCTCTACGTGATTGTTTATGCAACTTCGTGCCCCACTCGTTGGAGTTGTAACACTAAATTGGAATGTGATTCAAGCACACACCGATGACCTTGGATACTGCGATACTAAGAAATAGCAAATTCTTTTTATTCACCGTACGATGTTTTCATCACATTTCGACGATTACTTGTTCCAACATTCGTATGGTGTCTGAGAGGTGGAGTCACTAAAACTTGTTGTAGCATTATTCAAAATATTGTTCAAATTATTATAAATATGTTGGTATCGAATCAATTACTAATCATTTCGGTATTGTATGAGGTATTATACCAATTTAATTTCTATAATTTAAACAATACGTAGTCGAATAAAATTGTTTACCCTCGTCATATTTCTCATAGCTTGTAAAAAAAAACATAACAAGGCAAAATAGAAATTAATTAATAACACGTTCCGTGCCACGTGTACCTGTCCAACTTGAGACCGCCTGTACCACTGGTGCACCACTGGTACACACTGACATATTTATTTAACGCGCTAAAGAAAGATATTTTATAACAAGTTTAAGGCTGTCGAATATATTCCCAGCGAAAATAAAGAGAGACATTATAAAAGCAAGGAATGAAAAATCGAGGAAAAACGGCACAGAAGGTGTTGATAAAAATGGTAAAATTGTCGGTGTGATAGCATCTCTCCGATTTCAATGACCTTGAAAAATTGTAATTAAGGTTAGCATTCTGAGATTAGGTTATGATTGAAACGTTGGGTAGCGTCGAATCGCGGGAACAAACCGCGAGGAAGCTTCAGGGCAGAGGCCAGTCGGAGTGGTTCCGAAGCGGATGTTGCACAATGAATCTCGCGGAGGATTTTAAACGAGGGGAGCCTGGTTTGCCGCGAATCGCAGAGTCCTTTCCCCCGCGGGGAGTCGTGGCAAAGACTTCCTAGTGGTATTTCGATTTGAATAACCCCGCACACGACCCGATCGCGCCGCGCCGCGCCGCGCCGCGCCGGCAGGATCGCGGCTCTATTCTCCTGCCGAATACTTTCTCCTGAGAACGCTTCGCGGAACGTTATTAATCTCTTCATCGGCCAAAATAAAAGAGAGGGCCCCGGCCGGCTATTGTTGCCGCGACGGCGCGGCCAGCAACTTGAGCCGCACAGGTGCACGTGTAAAACGTTCGATCGGGCTGACCTTTCGAGAGCGCGGTAAACACCGTGGAACGGTGTGAAACTCTTTGAAAGATATTACTGATATTAACTGGAGTACGTACGTCAGCTAGAGCCGGGCCGGCCCATTATCCTTCCACCACACCTTTCGAGATCGGCCTCTATATAAGCGCCCGGCGAACCAACAATAAACCACCTACCTTAATTTGCTCTAAAATATAATTTCACACTTCGCTTTCGTGCGGCACAGAGTGTGGGAATTCGCTGGCAGATACTAAGCCGAAGCGTGCGCGATCGCCTGACTTCCGCTTTGACGGCCGCACATTTCGTTTCATAATTTACATCACCTACGGACCCGTCAACGCGAAAACGAATTTTTTTCATTTTTTTCGTTTTTTTTCGGTCAGTCCCATAAATAAAGCAAGGCAAATAGAGAACAATGCTATTGCTGATATGGTAAATCACTGTGTAAGCCACCGATTAGTGAACAACTAGGGAAATGCCAGCCGTCAACCGAGAACACGACCAACAAGCGGCGATACAGTATTATCTTTCTAATTGTCCCATTACTTCTCTACTGTAACTGTTCAAATTTTATTATCTCCATCACTAGGGGATCCTCCTTGCAATCAGTTTAGCGCATCAGTTTCTTTTTAGTGAAAACCGACTTCCGTGGTTCTCACAGTTAAACTTATCCCGTTCGGCTATTCTCACCGTCAACAGGTATGGAGCAGATCACCACCACCTAGCTGCTTCTCTTGCACGCATTGGGTTCATCGATGATCCAGACTGTATCAAAACTCTATATATTTAGAACTGCTTGTATACTGGCCTACGATTATTTATATATAATTTGTATTGTATTATAATAAAGTATAACAATGTATTGAAAAATAATGTACAACAAAGATAATCTCTACCTTGAGATTCTAATTGTGCTAAACAAAAAAAAAAGATTATCTAAAAATTACAATTTACAAGATTGCACGTAAATATAGGCAAAAAAGGCATTTTTTAAAACGTAAAATTGAAAATACTTTTTAATAATTTTCATTTGTACACTGTAAAATAATCAGTTGGGCTGTTCGTAATTTTCATACACGAAACTCCAATGTTAACGAATGCGATAATTCGCCGTTTCATTTCCTTTATGTCAGGAACTATCAAAAATTCTGAAATGGTTACAAACTTTCTGCGAATAGAGTGAGATGAACAAATAGGTTAACACGATGACAAGCGTGGTATGTTCCTCAGGATTTACGTACAATGGACTGTCGTGGCAAAGCGTACTTGTAATATTTCTCTCGTGTCGTCATGGAAGAACACGTGTCGTGCTAAATAACATGTAGCGGAATGAGCAGTCAACGATTCGGTGTATTATAATGTTGTTCGCACCTCTAACATGTAATTTATTTTTTTTTCTGTTGCGATCGTGCATGACATTAAGAGAGAAATTGCTTTGTAACACAATATTCTTTAATTTGACAGCACCGTACAACGGGTCTACGCTATTATACTGTGTACGTCAACATTTTATAATGTTAGAAATTAGAAAGTGGCGATGCCAATGTACATACAATACATATTTTAACAACATATAACAGTATATTTCAATTTGGTAAGTTAATGTCTTTCTTGATCATTCGTCATTGTTTCTAACATTTGTTTAAAGCGAAGTCATTCGCACATCACCGTGCATGCTAACATTACAAAGATAACTTATAATCTAGAATTGATAAAATATAGAAAATTTTCTAATACAACGCTAAAGACTAAAACAGTGAGACTTGAGAAAGTGTATATAAAATAGGGGACAAAGAGAAGGTGCGCAGAAAAATGCATCTAATCTATAGGGTGCAAAGTAACCGTTGATGCAAAGTTTTCGAATCAGGGCAACCCTATTATTATCACAGATCGGACATTGCCATAACGCATGATTAGGATCCTGTATCAAACAACCACATGGACAACTTGTGTGTGTCATCAGCAAGTTTAATCTTAAAAAGTTATTTCTTCCCTTAATGATTTTAATAGAAGAGAAATCGTATATTGGCATCTTCAATTCTTGAAATTTTTCAATAATTTTCAATTTCGTCTAATCAAGTTTCCTCTAAATGCATAAAGATCTGCAGTCTACTCGTCAGTTATTAACAAAGCAAATCGCTCAGCGATTTTTACCGCACCTCCCGATTGACACAGTGAGCATCGGTGAACCCTTCTATTCTCACTTAAATGGAATTGTTCGCAAGAAAAAAAAAACATTTGCCATTGGCTGAAATAAATGACTCCACTTCCGTGAGCCGTAGAGATACGTGGGCTTGTTTCCCACCATTGTGCCGGTCGATGCATAAAGCATACGAACGACGTTCTAGAAGCATTTCTCTCGAAGATGCTCGCACCATAAATTCCGAGAGACGCCGTTGTCCTAAATATTATTGTTTATTTTCACATACCGTTTGAAAGGCGCATCACTCGAGTGAAGCATAACGGTGCGGGAAAAACGATCTGTTTCGCGAATATACGTGCAATCATGATGATAAGGATCCTTCGATGGGCAAGTGATCTTCGCGAGAAAAGGTTAATTTTCTTTTTTATTATCAATATTTCGTTCTCGAACTAATCGAAAACGGAATATCCATCCCATAATTAAGTATACTTGCGCTGATATTGATCAGAGATTATTTAGAAGATTAATTAATTAGAAATTTGACTCGCGCACAAATTTTTATCATTTTGTATTATTTTACACACTTTTTCTGTTTTTCTCTGTTCACCAAGTTACGAATCTTTTCTAAGAAATCGAAGACACCGAAGGTCAGATTCAGTTCGTAAAGTAAGGAACGGACAAGGATTAAAATTTGTTTTTACACCTAATAAAGTTTACGATTCTGATGGTAATTTTCAAAGTTACTTAGAGTATCGTTCGCTGGTCTATTATTTCCTTTTTATGTAATTGTCTTATAAATTAACCATGATTACATTAAAGTGACTAGTTTTCTTTAAACAATTGATAAATATCGCTAATCACATTGTCGAATGGTATGGAATTATATTCAGGCGTCATAAATTACACAAACTATAGTGGAAAATCAGTACAGGGTAAACATAGCCGTTTGAATGCGACAGAGTTGATGTTTCTTTTGTCAGGTAGGTATTTAGCAAAGGGCGCACGCTGTTACTTTACTGCCTCATCTCGTTGGACACGGTGTAGTCTTGTCACTAGACAATGGAAGTAAGCATTGCTAGGATGCATTAAAATATACATTGTATCTCATTCCGTCCCAAGACGGACCAGATGTTTTATTATGCATGAAACATCTGGCTTTGGTATACCGGCAGTCTGCCACTTTTACAATTTCTTTAAGAATTGAGGTAGCGGACGGGCCAAGGTTTACAACACCTTCCCGGGTCCGCGGTCTTCCCTATGCCCAATGGGGTTCCATGAAAATCACCGACACAAATTTCAACTACAAGTTACCGACACCAGTTTTCATCGATAACAAAATATTGACCGACGAAAAATTGGTCAGTAATTGGATAGTAACAGCTAGGGGTACGCGAGAACCCGATGGTCGGGACGAATCGGGTTGGGTCGGGTTTCCCGAAAATTTCGAGAATATGGCATATGCCACTTTTGAAAAAAATTCGTAATGTACAACATTCATTGGACGAGAAGAATTTTGTATAATAAGTAAATATTTATATTATAAAGTTATTATAAAAAGTATATTTTATAAAGCATATTATAAAGATTAAAATTTTGTTAATTCTTACTATTAATTTTGATCGTGGAACTCTTCGCTGTGCAACGGGTCGGGAAGAAACGTGGCGGAGTGCTCCATTCATGAACAGAAGAGCACGGGAATGTTAGACTCTCCGAGAAATCTGGTTCTTCTCACGGGCCAGAAAAACCTAATAAAAACAATGCGCGCAACAACGGTCGATCTTTTCCCTGGCAAATAATCTGTCGGGAGAGCGATACGCGCGAAGCTGAACGCGTTCCGAGATAGTATAAGTTCGATCGAAAGCACCGAACGAAAGTCGTTGAAAAGCGACACGCGACAATTACTCAAGCCGCGGATAAATGTCGCCACGATATCCATCTATCCATCTGGCTTGGTCTAATACGATGGGCATATAATAGAATGGCTGCTCAATTAGCGGGCAGCAGCTGATCCGCTAATCTACGAGACATCCCTTCCTTGTTGGTTGTGTGTTGTACGTCGCGTCTTAAGTGAGCGTAATGAATGATCGAACAAGTCGGCCCCTCAACTTTGATCGATGGAACGCCATTTGCACGCACCGGAAAGAACTAAAGAATCTCGCCGCGCCGTGGAGAAAGAGCTAACGATACAGCGATCAGTTGAAATTCATCACGATAAATTATAACGTAAGCTGAACGAGCATTTCTAAAAAAATTTCATAGTGTTGTTATTACAGCAAAACAGCAAAAGTACAGATTAAATCATAATCGAATTTATGAAATCATCACACTAAAGTTTATATTACAGTTTATATTTATATTTACATATACTAAAGTTTTTATGATGCCTCATTCTTTTTGGTGGGAATACATTCTACAGTCTTGAACTTGTTATAAAATATCTTTTTTTAGCACGTTAAATAAATATGTCGGTGTGTACCATCACCAGAGTTGGGCAAAAATGTTATACATATACATAAAAATTTCGAATAAAACGGATTTTTTTCCAAGTGGGTTTTAAACCCACTTTATTCGAAATTTTTATTTATATAAAATTTTTGCCCAACATCACACACACACACACACACACACACACACACACACACACACACACACACAGTGGTACACGCGATTTAAAGTTCAACGTGTACCATCAGTGGGGTAAATTAATCAGCAACAACGATTACTAATTGGATTGTATTTAGCGAGAGGGGAATACGAGCTCATTACATATAAGACAAGTAAGACAGCTCGTATTCCCCTCTCGAGCTGGTGCAAGTTGGAGCTGGGCAGACCGGAGGACAGTAGTAAGGGTAACCGATTCTACGTGGTGACCGACTCTCGGAGCACCAATAAGATGAATAACTTTCGTATAAATAAATCCGTTGATTACAGAATTACAGCAAATGGCAATCTGTTCAGACTAGCGAAAGAAGGTTACGTAGTCACTCTCGACATTACATAAGAATGTTTAAGGTTAAAGCGAAGTAAACAACCGACAGTGCTAGTTCTAGCGTAAAACTATTCAGAACGAGTAGCTGAAAATGCATCGAGTGTTGTCCTGCAACTTTCAACCCTACCAGCGATGGATTGATTAACCCTTTGCACTCGGAGCTACATAATTTAAGTCAAAAATCAAACGTTTCTTTTGATCTAGGATATTTCCATTCTCTATGACATTTTAATATAATACCTCATACGATAGTTAAATGTTTAGTAATTGGTTAGATACCGACATATCTAATAATGTAATATGTTTGTAAATTTATTGTCACATTTAATCAATCTTGCGTAACATGTTATAATCTTCGTGGTCGCTAATGACCTTGTCGTTGATGCGACCTGTATAAATAAATAATATACAAAGAAAAAAAAATGTTTAGCCCTGGGCTAACACTGTTCGGAAGCCTACCCGAACAACCCGAATTATCTCAAATACCAAAAATGTTTGTATAATTGATTTTACGAACGAGTCCATATAAAGCAATGGCTAGATCCGTCGCTGTACCCCACGATGACATAACGACCGAACGTCTCTGCTGCAATTAACCATGCGACAATGAAAATGTCTAGTGTAAACACGGTATACAATTTTCGGGACCCAGTTCCACGTTCGTGGCAGCTAATTGCATCGAAGGAACGAGTCCAGAGAAAGAGAAACTGTTCCCCGGTTAATTGCATACAAATAATTACGGCTTATCATTATCTTCGAGTCATCGACGCATTCAGGACGCAATCGGCCGGCACAACACTGGCCGCGAGAATGGCAAAAAGATTCTATTTTCTAATGAGATACTGGCGACGTTAATTACACACCTTCGAAAGCATCTTTCTTATCCGGCTGTGTTGTTCACCGTTGAACGTTCACATGCAGATGGCAATTCACGAAGACGCTTATGCCCATGCGTTCAGCGAACAGTGTTACGTGAAAATTACTGTCCCGCCGATAAATACCGAATAGCTAGTTGGTTTCTCATCCTTAGGGACCCCTTGTCGCGGTATCTGTGCCAAAAAACCGAATCTTATATTTGCTGATGAATTTCCTGCGAAATTTAATCAGGAGACAATGGCCGATTCGAACGCACTTGCCTTTCGTCACTCGCATAATTGGTTTATGGTAATGAACAAGCCATTTTTAGATGACCCATTTTTTTGGTCGAAATCTCGTAGGCTCGTAGAATCAATTGTGTACAGTCCCTCGCAGAAGGATACGCTTCATGTTTTTGCATATGTTTTAATAGAGAAAGGGGAATGTTTTCAAATAGAATCACCTGTCCATAATGAATGAACAGAAAATCGCCAGATTAAGGTGGTAATACTCGTTTCCAGTATTTTGTTTCCAAATTTTCAGGACTATCTGTACGAGGCTAGGAAGAATTATTGTATACTTTTTACTCTGTCTTAAAAACGTGGTGTACTAAAAAGAAATTCTATTTAAATAATTCTTTTCTACTTTTTAGACGAACAGACAAGAAAGCGAGCGAGTTAATAAAAACCTAAAACGTGGTAAAATAGGACTTTTATCTAACGTTTTTCATTACTGAAAACTCCCATTTTTGTACTATCGAGAAATGAGAACGCGAACACTTGTAATCCTGGAAAAAGGAGTCGCGCGACGAAAGAGAGGTTGAAGGGAAGCAAGCGTTCGAGGGACCCCAATCGTGGCCAGCACTGGTTTGAAGTTTAAGTGGCCGTCTCAGTACTTTCGCTTTCTTCAATAGAATTTTCCTGCGTAACGCTGGAAGGACGCTTTACGCTGCCAGAGGAATGACATTTACAGGGCGCAATTATGGTTGTTGCGTGCTGCCAGTCTATAGAGCGCACCTAATCATTTCACGGCGCACCATCTATTGAATTCCAGAGTATTAACAGAGTGCGGTCAGTACGAGTGATTACGTGCTAAATATTTATATAACGCAATCATTTACAATCAATTGAAATGCCCAATCGCGTTAAACAATGCAGACTATATGCACTTCTTTTTCGTTTAAATCAGTAAAAAACTAAATGTTACAGACCACACATCTGTTGTCATATTCTCTGGAAAAACGGATTTATGTGCAAAGTAAAATCAATTGCAAGATCTGTACCGAACAGACACAGACAAGAAAGCGAGCTAATAAAAACCCGATAAAAAAAAATGGAAAAAATAATAATACAATTCTAATTCCCGGACAGTTGGCAAGCATAGATAGGGTGGTGCATATAGGTTACCCATATTCCGTAAATTTCTATGGTGAGAGTATAAATTCCACAAGAATCTATGTCCATATCTGTGACACATCGAGTCTTCTGTTTCCTCCTTTATTATTGTTAGGTTTACTGCACGACCTCTCACGAAATGAAAACGTCAAAAAACGATGATACTTTCACTAATGACTCTCGCAGTTGGAGTCCTAATGCGAGCATCGTGTTTTTGTTAGGTGTTGCAGGTGATTGTTCACCGAGTCCAGAGACTAGCAAAGTGAAACACTTGCTTTGTTCCCTGTACAAGAAGAAATATGAATAAAGCTAGTACAGACATCTTCTTTTGCTTACTTGCGTATTCTTTGTGGCTTAAATATGTTCACACTACGAATTTCTAACAAAGGTTAAATTTTTTAAATTTCTATTGTTTTCATATACAGCCATAAAGCCTATGCCTAGATCCGCCGCTGAACATACAACATATTCATCGCTATGCAACCCAATAAAAAAAACTCCCGCAAAATAGTACAAATTACGTAGAAATGGAAAGCCTCGTCCTTTTCGGAATCTGTTGAAAAAGAAAGGTACTAACTGAATTTTATTATCGGTTGCGTTTGCCTGTCGCCACTAATATTTTAGTCGGTCCGAGGGTGAACACCAGAACAGCCTGCACACAATAGAAAAGACGAGAAGGAAAGCCAAAAAGGCAAAGACGCCCGTCTCGACCAATAAAAGTGTCTTCGCAGTAATAGCATTTTGGTCATTCAAAACGATCGTAAAATTTCGAACGGACAAATGAACGAACGATGAAATAGCCGAAAAATTTCCGGCATCTGGCGGCACAAGGTCGGTCAAGCGTACGGCACAGTAGGACCCAGATTATCCGAACTAATTGGGACCGAAGTGGTTCAGGTAATCCAACAGTTTGAAAATTACTTATTAAGTACAAGAGTGCTTTTGCTGTGATCAGAAATGAGAGGTAATCATGATGTTGTATGTAAACGTGGTTTGGAACCCACCGTAATAAACAGTAGGTCCTGTTGAACATTAGGCTGAATTTCAGCCTATTTCAATATAGTGGAAGGATGATTGGTCCTGAAAGGACCAAATCAGTCGTATACTTGCAATAATATTGTATGTACAGTGACTCGAATTAATACTCGGACGCTCTGAAAAAGACACTAACCTTTTGTAATATATTATGCAATACGATTTAAACTTTGTTGGGGAGCTAGAGCAATTATTTTTTTCCGCAGGATGTGAAAAGAAATCTTTACCACCTAGAATACTTCGGTTCTCTATGATTTTTTAAATTTCGTTAAATGTTTAGTAATTGATTAGATATCAACATATTTAATAATGTAAAAACAATATTTTAAAATCGGGATCTTCTTTATAAAATAAACAAATTTCGTACTCAGTGCGGCGCCGCGTTTTCCCCTTGTTCGATCGATCTAAAATTTTAAAAGATGGAAAACAGAATTTGTGTCCCGAGAAAAAAATTTGTAAATTTTTTTTGCCAAGAGTAAATAAGGTCCACCGTAGTGTCTAGGACGAGAGACGGAACAATAAATAAAACACTGGCGGAAGGTAAATATACTCGAGTCTACCCGAGCCTCAGGTACAATTGGAAGACACCTCGAGGGTCTAATGCGGGAGAATTGTAATCCTCATTGTACGGAGGCAGGCTAACTCGAAGCCTCGGACAAGAATTCCCAGCAGTAACACGGCACGGCACGTCTTCCCGGAGGACCAGCGGGAGCAACGGTAACAACAATGTGGCCAATACTCGCCCATACTAAATCTTTCCTCTTGCCTTTACCGTGATTACCAGATGCTCGGCTAGACGGAAGGACCGTGGCGGAACCGTTATCCACAGCATTATTTGCCACGATTGCCTGGAGCCTAGAACCATAGAATGTTAGTGTCCAGCACAGATGTCTGTATTCTCGATCTTCGAATCCGTACTTACGGTGTGCTCGACAAAACACACTTGGTACACCACTGTACAAAATAATACCCATATGTACTCGAAGACTATACATATACATATATACAAGCGGGTGTAGAAAGTATCCCAAGAAAAACATTCTGTAAACAAGAGCCAAGTTCCTATGGTTGTAAAAAGTTGTCAGATCAAAGAAAACACGGCCAACGTGCGTTAGCTTAGAAATACCTCTTGCAATACTGAAAAAAACCGTTTGTAAAAATTAGTTTAAAAGAACGCTAATTTAATTTTTAAAGAGTTACATGGAGGGCTAAATTATTCAAACTTGGCTGCTACCTAACACCTTTTATGGACATTGGTTTAAAAAGTAACATCTTTTGAACCGAAGATTGGCGCAGTTCCAAATACTAGCTTATCCTTGCTTCTCTCGAAACCTAATCCAGACCTAAACTTAAGCCAAAATTCTGGATAACATCTACAATGGAGAGAAAAAAAATTATGCGAATAGAGTGAGTTGTGGTTAGGCACGCAGACGAAAATCCAGGAGTAAATTTCACTAAAGATTTTTGCAAATATCTCAATAACTAAGGCCGATTCACCCTCGTACATTTTTTCCGTCACCCTGTCACCTGAAAATTTTTAAGCAGTGTTTCGCTTCTGTCAAAACTAAATATTCAGGATTTCAATTTCACGAACGACGCGGCTATAAAAGCTCCAAGAGTGTACGGATAAAAATAGTGAAACTCCAGTAATGAATAACAGAATTGATACACAACACAAGATTCCAACAGAATTGGAGTGTGAACATTAAATTTCAATCGATGCTTAGATATCGCGCGGGTAACAAAGTATATACAGAAATTAAGTATTCCCTGAATTCATTAAGCATGCCTGTGGAAAAGTTGGAAGTCTACACATATGTATGTTTGTGTGTGTGTGTGTGTGTGTCCTGATACTAAAACTTCCTGAAGAAGGAAAACCTTGTTCAAATGTTATGAAACATCCAAATAGAAGCAAATTGACTGTGCAAATTAAGTATTGTATACTTTTGAGTATACATAATTTGAGCGTACGTAAATTTCATGTCATGTATATATACACTCAGGATGTTCCAGAAATGTCGAAATGGTGCTATAAAAATTGTTTCTTTGATATTTCATGTATTCAAGGTTACTGGAATTGATGACTGTTGAGACAGTTACCGAAAGTAACGGAATTGCTAGAATTTTAATAGAACGCGTCTTGCATTGTATTCCCAGATACATCAGATTAGCTTCTTTAGGAATTCTTCAGATATTTGTCTTTCGAGAAATTGTTGATAAAATATTTCCAACAGTTTTTGAAAGTAAAAGATCCTTCGCGCGCACACACGTACTCTATAATAGAGTTATATGTATATGTCTTCGAGCGGGTTTACAGAACATGAAATGAAATTCCATGAAATGAATTAGCAACTAGAAATGTAAGTGAAAAATTCATAGATTTTTATCAAGTTAAAGAGTCAAGTACGCGTTTTATTATTTCCATATATGTTGGTACACCTGATAATAACCAAATACTGTCGTTTTATACAGCACGTTTACATTTCTTATAGAATCAAATTTATTATAGAGTACATTAATTTGTTAAATAAATTTCTTAACGAGGAAAACCGACTTGGATTCTTTTACAGTGTAGCAGATACGGCAGCCATGACGAAGTGATGTAAATGCAAATTATCTGTTCATGAAAGTTGCGGTGAAATACTAATTGTAAGATTAGATAGGATCTATCATTGTGTTCGAACTATGAATTGTAACATTAACATAGATACATTTTTTAGAATTGCTATTCAATTACCTTTTACATAGCTGCTTGCTTCTCGTCTGTGTTATTGTTCATGGAATACGAATTATAATACGTCTTACCGAACGATTCTTATCATTACAAGCACTTTTTCTTATTACCATTCTAATTGTTCCTATATCTTCCCTATGCCCGTCACCTATACACTTGATACACATTGGACATTCCTGCTCTTTCCTCAATAACGTCTGGATTGTTGTTTACAAAAAATGAAGTTTAGAAATATAATATATGTAGTTGGTATACGATACGGTGAAGTATAATAGTTGAGAAGCCGATAAAACTAAAATATTTCTAGCCTCCGATACAATAATGGCCGCATTCACGGGCCGTTGGAACGTGTGCGATGGGAATGACCTTAAAAAGCAACGTAATGCGGACGATAGAAAATCACAAGACGAGACAGTCGTGGATTTTCTGGCTGGGTCGTTAGATCTGAGAAAAATCAGTTGGCACGACACGGGGATTAATTATAAAAGGAAAAATGGCCGAACTAATGGACACCGGGGACCATTCTTTGTTTCGTTCTATCACGACTCACGAACCGGCTCGCGGCTGTCCTCTGGAAAGCGTACGTACATTGTTCCTGGTTCTTCCTGATCGTTTCTCATTGTCTCGTTCGTGTACGTTCGCACCTAAATCCTCCGGCGGCGATGTTAATCGTCGTTCATCGGCGAGGAACAAATTACACATCGTTTAGAAGGTGGGTCATTTACTTAAGAAGAAAGTAGTTGTAACGATCGAACTGATTTCTTGTCGAGGACTCTCTTCCTGCTACGAAGCCACGCGACCAACTCTCGGACAGAGTTGGTTATAGATTAGCATAGATTGAAATTTTAATCAAGATTGATTGATTAATGTATACGATTAAAAAAGCTAATCATTGAAAAATCCACTTCTGACCTACAGTACTTATATTATTATTGTACAAGTACATATTTTATATCAATATTATTTTCATAAGGAAATACACATTTTTTTCGTGAATTATTGATAGAAGATAACGAAAACATATTTCAGAAAAAATTTTGTGATTGTGTCGCAACAATTTTGCTAATTTTCTTCGAAAACCGTATATTTTATGAAAAAAGGTAGTATGGCATAAAATTTATTTATTGGAATCCTGAGTGTCGCAAAAGGAAGTTTCTTCGGGAGTGTATATACGAGCCACCCTAATGTACAAAGGTAAATAGTAAAGTTTCGTAATACAAAGTGTAAACAGACAATCTTCCAAACGCTCGTAAATAATTGTTAGTATCGTCATCTTCATAAATCTTATTTTCTGCTTGTTTATTGGCTTGCGTTTTATTACTACGAGGACCATGGTAATCGTTGAAACAACACGGGCGATTCACATTGTTCACAGGAGGTGTTCAGGTAAGATCGTAAATCACGAATTCTCCACTCGTCGTCAAATTGTTTTCGTTTACTGTCTAGGCGACTAAACGCAACAGGAGGAAACGTGGGGATCTCCTTTGTGCGTCTTTCCTTGTTTTTTTTTGTTTGAAAGAGCATCGCCCTATAAAATTCATTTAATTTTCAAAGAACAATTTTAAATATGAAAGAAATTTGATCTCTCGTTAACAGAGAGAGAGAGAGAGAGAGAGAGAGAGAGACTCGGGTAAAAATATCACGAAAAGTATTGGCAATAAAATAGGCTAGTTTGTATGAAACAATATTTGTGTTAAGTATCAACGTTTTTGCACCAGTCAGAAATTGAACGCGTTGAGATACTTGTCGCTGCGAAGATGCAGAACAAGCTGGTAATAAGGAAGAAGCACTTTGAATCTCAAGAAATTTTCGAACCGCCACGAATTGAACGTAACGAAATAACTATCCGCGCTTGCAGTTCCCGTAAGTGAAAGTATAAATCGCGATATGTGAGAAGGCTCGACGCGATAATTAGATATGCGTTTAAACGAACCGTTTTGTCCGGAACGTTTTCCGTACGATTTATGAACACGAACCGATCGAGCGTTACGATTGATGCGCGGTCGATTTGTTCGACGCCCACGCGGCTTATCGTAAACATTATTATCAACGGCAAACGTCGATAATAACTCGACCTTTCTGCATTCGTTCAGTTCAATTCCAGCCCGTATTATTGCCTTTTGTTTTTCCACACGTAGGCAGGTCAGCGCGTTCACATTTACTTTGTCCAGTTTATAATCGAGTCACACTTCCTGATACGCGTTCACGTGGGAACCGCGTCGGCTAGCATAACGAGAGAGAACCATCTGCAGCGTTCCATTTCATGACACGATTATTTAACCCCCCTGTTAGTCCTCGGGTGGTGACTCTGCAGAGAACTAAAAATTGCTGTACCACTATTTAAAGTATCGTCCACCAAATTCAAAAAATCGTTGAGAATGAAAATATATTCTAGCGAAGAAGAAATGTTTAATTTTCGAGTGCAAAGGGATTAATTACAATAAAATTGATTAATTCTAAACACGTCATGCGTGGAAGTGCCGCACTCGAATATGATATCTAGTTTTATTCAGTGTACCTAGTTTTAACCGACTTCTAAAAACAGGATTCTTCTAAAGGAATTTGCCTCTCGAAAGAAATCTAAATTGTTGTACTACTGCTGATATTGTATTTGGCTGTTTTGAGTAATGAGTTTGCCGACCGCTGCCCTAATGCAGGTCCTTGCATAACCTGGTTTTTGTGTGTCGGTAGTTCTAGTGTAACGATCCTCAGCAATAGATCGAGTAGTTGATTTCTTTGGCTAATAGCCGTACTCTGTAACGACTTCTTAAAGAATTTCTTAAAGAATTAATATTACACGTATACTGATCGTGGTAGGCGCATTTTCGTGGTCGACTATTCATTCCTGTTGTTTGAAATACGAGTAGCGGAGAAGGGCTGGAAAGTGTTGTGGTTTACGAGCAACCGACGGATAAACTCTCCCCGATTGAGTTTCCCCCGTTTGCAGTAATCACCAAGAGTTGTCTAGCAGTCTTGTCATTTCCGTTTTCTCTCATGGAATTATGCGCCCGTCAATTTCCATGTTTATCGCAAAAACACGCATTCGTTTGTTAACACCAGCACTCTAATCAATTTTCAATCCAGTGTAGCCTGAATGAACGAAGAAAAAAATACTAAAATAAATCTCCATGTCTCTATACGGTGTATTCACTTCGATGCGTATTCATTTGTACTAATTTCCATTTTAAGCTGAATTTTAGTTTTCTTATGCATACCTGCATTGACGTTAATAGTAGCAATATAAATTTTAATTTCATTAATTGCAGAATATATCAGATATAACATCTCGAAACAATCTCCCAAGATAAACAGTGGATTGCATTGCTCAAGTTATGCGAGTATTAAAGTAGATTGTGTCGTTTTTTTTTAGAACAGGCTGTGTCAATGTTGTTGCAGAAATGTGAAATAAATTCTATGGGACGTTAAATGGCAGTGATCTATCAAATGCCCGTAACGTTGGTGAAACACGCTTCGGGCCTCGGCTCTCCCGGCATGAAATAGTCGAACGCTTCCAAAAGTCGAGTGGGAGTATCGTCCAGATACTTCGGAACAATTTTCTATCAAATAACGCCGGTGATGCAATAAATTACTGTGACGGAAGTGAATGCGGCACTTGGTTGACTTCTGAACAAGACCCGTGACTCATGCGCCGCCCTCCTGTGTGGGTTGCGTTACCAACCGACTTCTACAATATTTTAAAAAGTAGAAAAGAAGCGAAGGAGAAGAATACCTCTTCATAGTCCTTCCAACTCATCGCCAATCGTCACCTGGCAACTACACAGTGGCGGACAAAGAAAGTTTAACACTACAACTATCATCTACCACATCAGTGAAGAACCGGTTTTACAAATTTCATTTTTAAATTCTTACTTTGTGTCAAATTTTGTTTCCGCAATGACTTTTACCGCGACAACTAAAGGTGTAATTTATTCAAAATGAAAATAATTTTGTATCGCGGAAATATAAGCGGAAAACTATCCTATAATATGTATAATCTGTTTACCGAATCCGAAATCGTTTATTAGATATTTACTGAATTTAATTTATGAATGTATGCACCGATACATTACTTGTAAAATAAAATAACTATTACTGTCCCATTTGTATTGGTAGAAGTGGTCCAAAAGGTTGAGTTTTACTACACATATCGAAACATGTAAAAAATTCAAACATATCTAACAAAACGCTAATCTTATAATAAATGGTTTGTAAAATATTTGAGGAAACTAGTATATTACTATTATTTACTTAATATTTTGGCATGATACTTTGTTATTTGGCGGTTTAATGTGTATGCGGCGAATTATGCTTAACTAAAAAAGGGTGTATAACGTATTAATAGGTATACGCGTATGAAATTTAATTGGCCAATCATCGGTTGGTCAATAACGATGCACATACTGCTATTCTTTCTTGCGTTCCTTCTCCAATTACAAAAAATTAATTGTGCGTCTGAGGTAGCGACAACCAAGATCTCGAAATTCTCCTTTTGAGATGGTGGTCACACGGAAGGAGATTAATGAATTAACAGGTAGGTACACAGGTATCTACGAACACTGGCAACGCTGAATCACGTTTCAGTTTCAGAACAGAATAATTAAGGAAGTCGTGCCGTGTTTTTGCTTGAAAACGGAGCCATTAATTGCCGCCATCTAAGAATTAGGTATGCAATGAAAGTCTTAAGGCCAAGTGCACCTTTGATTGTACCCTTTCGATTTGCTTTCACCGTGTTTCCCAGAATCTGACTCGCATTGTTCTCCCGATCTGTCATAAAAACCTACAGTGACTGCAATCATTTTACTTAATTCCGACAGGAATTCGGTCTAGTTCAATAATAATGATGTCTCACCGTAATTATTTTTACTTTGCATACAGATTCGCAGTCTATTAATGATGTTAATAATAGTTGGAGATGTAATATGAACGTTAAACGATCAAGTGGAATAAATTAGTTGGCAATATAAAAGTTTAACTACTTAGCCTCTCATCCTTGACCAGAATTCGTAAGGATTCAAACTCACCTGCAACAGAAACAAATTATTTATTAACATATATTCTTGTAAACCAATTGGTGTTGTGCACGCAAAAAAAAATGTACATACGATATATATATATATATAGGAAATAGATACTTGGTCCCCTCAGGGTTTCAAGTCCATACACCACTCTCCTTCTCTTTCCAATTTCACCTATCGCCTAATTGCAACCAATTCCAGCGAGACCTACAGTTTTTAAGGTGGGTTCCGAACCACCTTTGCCAACAACACGTGAAAAGAACCTGGGAGTCACTTCCCGGGTTTTTACCAGGCGGTCACCCATCCAAGTCCGTTCCACGCTCCACATTGTTTAACTTCGGTAATCGAATGAGAACCGGGGTGCTTTCAACGGGACCACGGTCGTTGGCTATATATATATATATATATATATATATATATATATATATATA
>CM052330.1:114282-150682 GCA_028455615.1 Lasioglossum zephyrum | reverse complement strand
GCTGAGTCGGACTCCGTTCGCTATAGCCGCGCTCTGATTGGTCCGTGTTTTTCGTTAATAACTTCTAAACAAAGCCGTCGACGTCATTTTTGTAAAGGAAAATGTCGCTTCAAATGACCCAAGGAACCTCCCATTTCCGGGAACTACACGAATTTTGGGACACCCTGTATATATATATATATATATTATAAGATACGAAATGTCACCCTATATGAATATTCTAATCTCAGTTGTTTAAAAGACAACTTACCCGACTGTATAAATTACATTGTTGAAATATAAAAAAGAGTTTGAAAAATAATAATAGGCTTCGAACAATATTAATGAGATAAGATGAATCTGTGAAAGCCCCGAGGGGGATGAAAAAGGTAACTCACTTTCTTCGTTATTACCTGAACAATTCATATGATACTATTACCAATCATTTATCTGATTGAAGTTACCAGCTCGGCACAACTACTTCGGGAATTTCTATTCTTCTTATGTGCGTTTGTATTCGCAACGCACTCACACATGCAGTCACGTTATTGCCGTAACGTTCGGAATGATCAATCACCGTTGTGCTCTTGCATATAGATACTGACCACTATATTGTTTTGTAATTTTGTTCTGCAAACAGCTATGATACCCATCGCATTGTTAGTATCGCTAAGGGTCAAATGTCATTTCTTGGGATGAAGTCGGTTGTCAGTGACGTATGAATACATTTCAATTGGTTAGTGTATTCGTTAACCGAACGATTGTTGATTGCTTCGTGAAATATGGTTACTTTCCAGCGGTAAGCACGTTCATATTTTTCACACGGTATTAGGTTCCTACACGGAATATGTATGCGCAAAGGCAGTGGTTCAAAACCGGTGTTCCGCGAGCTTCTTGCAAGTGTTCATTAAATATATTTTCGAAAATATACTTAATTCCACGCGGGATGCTTTTCTTTGTTTTTTGGATCGTTAATTTTGGTCAAAGTTGATGTTTTTTTCGCACCGGTTCGATCAATTTAATTGAAAAAATTTTTGCGATATATTCATTATTTTCTCCTTTTTAGTGCATTCTAATATAAGCGTAGTTTTTAAAAAGTTTTTTTCTTTTACAGTCACAGTAATTAGAACGTCATTATGCGGAAACATGTCGTAGAAAGATAAAGAAAATTTATATTTCTTGTACAGCCACATTTATTTTAACGCATAATATTGATTAGGAACTAACCTAATTTTATTTCATCTAAAATGAGCGAGTCTGGCTCCATTCCATTTACAGACTCTGCCGGTACACACTTATTCCGTGCCATTTACCGTATACTTTTCGGTGGAAGTCGGGCAGTTTTCACTGAGCACATTCTTCATGGATCTCACTGTCGTGGAAATGATCGCTGGTGCAGAACGAAATCGTACGAGACTATTCAAGAAAACGTGTTTAATTGCGGGTACAAAGCACGACGATCGCTATCCGTGAGCAGGAGAGTAGTCTAACACACACGGCAATAGAAAAAGTTAGGTTCCTATAAGGAGTGCCTGTAATTTACTTCCTGCCGAGAGAGAAATTTGTGTTGACCACCGAACGCGATCGCCACCGATCGTATCCACCGTGACCTGCGCTTTGTATAATTTTGGAAAGTCGTAGTCGTAATCGACCCCACAGACATTTATCATATTTATCATTTTATTCCTTTCTGCCGTTCGAATGTGCGTTTATCTAATTGCCTTTACTAGACGTACAAACTTATGTTTCTTATTTGTCTACAGCGAATGTAAAAACTTTCAAATACGATTAATTGCTAATAAAGTTAATTCAAGATAATATTTTACATAAAAATAACTGAGGGGGTTCCCCAGGACATTTGATGCAACTGTTTCATTTACCCCTTAATATCATAATAACATAGCAGTCATGTTCGGACAGAAATCGAAAAGATCTCTCGTTTAAATAGAACAGAACACGCATAATGTACGTATTTAGTAATTAGATTGTGTGTTGACATTTCGATCAGAAGTTCGAGCCAATATCACAAGGTAACTGGTTGAAAGGGGAGCTTAAATGGATATTTTCGTTTCGTCGACAGCGACAGGTGACAGAATACCGATTCCAAGTTCCCCGGCGACCGTTAAGATCGCTCGGGCAAGTTAAACCGTGCTATTCTTACCTTTCTTGTATTTTAATTAAGGAAAAGTTGTCTGGCGTTCTACGGATACCGCTTCTGTTCGCGACGAATACGGGAAAAGTGAGTTCGCCACGTACAAGGCTTAGGGAATGTTTTTTTTTACACGGAACGGTATTATTTTCGCGTCGCGTCGTTTTTATTTTCGGTGTGTTCGGCTCTTTGGCGCTTTGGGAATGAACGCGTTTCCGGCGCGGATTGCGATACGACGTTCTCTAGATACACACGGTGGCCATTGTGACCAGCGTAATTAAGGGAGACTTTACGATCCCGTGAGAACCCTGCATTACATTCTGAACGAGATACATATGAATAAATCAGTTACCACGATTCAAATGGTTACGAACGGAGGAATTTTTATATTCTTCGCACGTATGACGTATATCCGCCGCGTAGATACGACACGGCACCTGTGTTCCAGTTTTCAAGGCGGTGCCGCACTTCTAAACTCGATCCAATTTCATCCTTTCTTCTTATACACTGCGCGAGTGTCATTTGTGGGACTGCGAGACATGGGAAAATACGCGCGCAACGTTCTTTCGAATATGTAGTTCCATATTATCAATCGGATCGTAACGATTTCCAGTCTATAAAAAGAATTGAAATAATCACGCGTGTTTTCCGCGTGTTTCAATCCAACCGCCCATATTGTCCCACGTCTAGTCTGTCAAATAATCTTGCTAACTCGCATCCGTTCATTGTGTTAATTTCAGGCATTTCTCTCATGCGCAGCGCACGTTGCGATAAATGCGCAGAAGGCAATGTGTCGCGCGCACACTTTTATTTGTTCACGATGAGAACATCTTGCAAGAATGCAACAATGAAATTGTCGAAAAAACTATTTATTTTTCCATTGTATTTCACGTTCTTGCAAACAATGGGCAATATCACTAGAGAAATGAGGCACGGTGTAATATAATATAATATTTTATGTATGCTGGGGGAAGTACAATATTTTGCACACACCCTTTCACTACTACATTTGTTTCTCAAAAAAATACCAATCACGCTTTTCTCCTTATTATTATTATTATTATTATTATTATTATTATCATCATCATTATTATCATCACGTTTATATTTACTTGTCGTGTTGTTGTATGCGTCAAATCTTTTAAAGTTGTTTTTTCATATATATTTTTTTCATCTCCGTTCCCCGCAATTGACATAGACGCAGTCTGACAAATGTTACGCCAATAATTTGTCTCTATATAACTTTTGCCTCTCCAGAGATTTGTAGTCGCTTTCCTTCCGATCCACGAATCAGAGCTGTCCAATGATTCGTGCCACTTTTGCAGGAGAAATTAACATGTGTTACCAACTATGTCCTAGTGACGTGAATCCGTGAAAGATGTTATAAATAGAGAGCACGCGGGCAAATGATTTCCCGAAAGGGGACACACGATGATGAGATCTCGAATTCGTTAGTAAAAGTGCCTCCCAGTCATTGGATTTGCGGACTCGAGGTTAGAGCACAAGAGTGTAATCTGTTACAATACACTTCCTTATATGAAACTTCTGTCCACTACTGTAACTTATTCTCTTGTTTTGACTTTCACAAGCCGTATCTTATAAAGAGGATTGCTCAGTAGAGGGAACAAAAAGACGAATGCAGGGAAGTTACATGCTCCTGCTCGATACTAATTTCAACAAATACAGCTGCGTTCGTGTTTGGAAGAATGTACATATAGGAAGTACATTAACAGGTGTTAGTTGAAGCGCGTGTTACGAAATAGACGTAAATAAGAAAACGTTCTACCGAAAGATTACTATCCAGGTAACTGTGTGCACAGAAAACGCGCTTTCCGTCGCGAAAATTAAAGAGAAATCTGTCATGTCTGAACTGTTGACCGTTTCACACATACAAATGGCGAGCTGCAAGGCGTAGTGGTGTAGGTCTAAATTCGAAAGAATTGAGTTAACGTTGTTTCTCGAATTACGAATGCACGATTTATTTACAGACGGTGTTAATTGATGTGGAACTTAATAAGGTGTTCTGAATACAAAAAAAAACACAAGTAGGTGACCCCCAAAACCTAATAAAACATAAGAGAATATTAAAAAATAAAATTGACAATACTGCGATAAAACGTACAGCCGCAGCAATCGGTACATTTACCCCGGTTATGCCGCACAGTGTAATAGGCGAATCGGATGAAATAAAAATTGAGTGCATACTTCTTGTATCGTTAGAGGATGGAGGAGCGTTTTCATTATTTATATCGAGGCCGGTAGTTAGTGCCGCCGGTTATTATTGAGACGATTGCACGCCAAGGTTATAATTTGAGTTATTGCTTTTCCAATCAGAGGAATAAATTTCCTGAATAATTCTTCACGGATAGATCTTTGCAATAAGCTGTAATTAAAAATATATATTAGAACCGGACAACACTTTAACGAGTAGCGACGACCCTAGCGTTAAACATGTTTCACGGAGATCGTTCTCCGTCGGCGTCGAGAGCAACTCCGTTCCTGATAGATAAAAACGGACTTTCCATCGTACAAACATGCGGAAAATCGTTTCGATTTCTTCAATTAGACGAAGAAGCGAGCGAGCACCGTTGCGTCGTTATTTCACGAGCTGCCTGCCGTGTGCCGGCTGCATTTCCAGACGCAACACGCGCAGATTTTAACGCGCTGTTACGATGCATCCGCCGAGGAAAAATTTCACGTCGCATCGCACGCGATTTATGACCAGCTCCGGAACATTAGGAAAGGGGGAAAGACTTTCTTTCGGTCGCTTTCGACACATATTCGTTCCTGAATACGTTATCGCAAGTTCTTGTTGCTCCATCAACCGTGGGAAGTTATCGGGACCGCGAACGATAAAACATGAACCAACACTCTTTCACTCGCATCGCTGAGAGAGACTTCTTAAGCCGACCTTTTAATAATCATCCCTCAGACACCAAGTAAGAACCGCGAAATTACACAAACTACAAATTACACGTTTCTTCTCGGTCTGGTGTTCTCCGTGTTAACCGGATTCCTGATCCACCCAGCATGTGCAACGACTAAACCGCGGATTATTATGCAAACTCGAATTTTCTTGGTGTAATGTACACCTCCCTTTCCGAAGTCATAGGTCATCAGGTTTTGCAGGTTTTGCAGGTTTTATCGTAGATATACAAGACAGTCTAATATAAAAATATACAGGGTGTATCAACTAAAGTGTTGGAAACTAGTTTATCAGAATGATAAATTGAAATTTGAATGAAATATAATTTTATTTCTATCGAATTTTACGTTTCGGAATTATAATAATTTTATTGGAAGGTTTGTTGTTAGCTATCAACATAATAGTGCAGTTCGCGTAAAAGTAAAAGTAAAAGTAGGTGGAAACGATTTGCAATATAGTTGATCCAATTACGCACGACAATGACCGTAAATTTTCGAAGATGCTAATCGAGTGTGTCCATTGTTTACTTTCCACTAACAGCCCATTGTAGTAATCCTTATCGGGCGGGAGAGCATGCAAGTAGACGAGTACACTTATTAGGATGGACAGTGTCGGAAGAAAAGGCGAAAGATATTTCCGGACAGTTGATCGCGCGTGCGATGGCGTGTAAAACCGAGTCAGTGTGCCAAACGGATTCTCTACGCGGTTCCATCGCTGGAAGATGAATGCTCTTGACAGAGTTACTTTCACAAAAATACATAAATCTCAATTAATGAACGCAACCGAAAGGAAGAATAGAAAAGCGTTTGACGTATGCTTGATCAAGTGGAAAGCTCCAAGTTTACAACGCTGTAAACGTTCGGTAACGAGCTCAAGTTAATCGATAAATTTCACTGCGAAGTCACGATTATTTAATCGTCAAAATCGTGCACGCTTCCTAAGACACGGTGTTTTTATCGTGCACTATAAAACAATTTTATATCGTCGTTCATTTTCTGAATGCTCGCTGGGCTATCTACCAAAGAAAATACGCAAATGACACGATGGAGAAGCTGTAAATCAATCACCAAAATCAACCATTATTTTCTTGTTGGGTAGATGGAATACTTAAGACTTGTTCATTCCGAACAGTTTGTTGGTAAGGAAAGGAAACGAACGACACATTAACCCTTTGCACTCGTTAATCTCTTCCCCTGAATTCGAGTCAATTCCTCTGATCTGGTAACCCTAGGAAGAAAAGTTACGTAAAAACTTCTTAACCCTTCACTGCATGATTTTTGTGTTTTATTTAAGGGAAAAATATTAATAAAAATTAAAACAACATTTTAGGGTGAACACTAAACCTGTCACCATCGCGCATCGGTCAGAACGACCGGTCCCAGATTTATAATATTACAATTATTGAAACAAAAAAAAAAGATTTTTTCTAAGAATTGATTGTATAAATATCTCTAATAGAACACGTATTATAATAGGAGCCGCGCACAAAGTCTAAACATAATCAATCTTGTCATTTTTATAAAGGAACATGTAGGTACACAGATACCAGTTAGTATTAAGGTTCGGTAGGTTTAGTGTTAATTATTAGATCCGTGAGGAAAATAATACGGCAACGGGTTCGAAATGGCATGAATTCAGCACACCCACATCTGTCCACGCGATTCGAAGCCCGGCGATCAAAGACATTATTCTCGATAAAACTGCTCGCAGACGAAAAAATACAAAGAAATGTGGGGAGAGGTGAAACACAGCCCACAGCAGAGAAGGTTACGTCAGATCGAATGATACACGTCAGCGATCTCCGATAAGCGTTAAGATTAATGGGAGAAAAATCGATCGTTTAAAGGGATCGTGAATTAACGAGGCGAACAGGCGCCCACGAATCCGAGGCAGTGTGTCAAGTGAATTTTTGCAGGCCATTCACTCGCGAACAACAGTCGATGCCTCGATCGATCCTACATAACGCAACGAAACTAGAAAACTGGTAGCACCGGCTCAAATAGATACCGGAGCGGCGCGGCGCGGCGAGAGATCGTGCGCGAAGAGAATCGTACCCGATCGATCGGATTGATTTCGTTTCCCTCGAAACCGCGATCGGCCTGTCGGCCGGAATCGCCGGAATAAATTCAGATCGTTCGATCTGAAATCAGCGTGAAGAAAATTGAAATTATGCACCTACGAGGTCGCGATCGCCTGACCCCGTAGACCGTTACTTTCCAAATCGAAGATGGTAATTCTCGGGTGATCGCCGGTGCACCGTGTCACGTTTTCGATCGTCTAAAGGTTGTGGGTCTGCGAGCAGATATTTCACACGACTTGATAAATGGCGTGCGCAATACAACGAACCGCCGCTATCGGATTCCGATCACCGGAACAACAAATTATTATCCGAGTACATCGGAGTACCGGACGAAAGAAGAAAGTTTAAAATTAAATTTCTCTATGGGAATGTTAATCACATTTTTGTCACTAGATGCTTTTTCAAATGTTGCTCAATCATCCGATCCTGGTCATACCACCGCGACATCGAACAACCAAATTTTCGAACCAATTTTTTCATCAATGCATATCAAGATCCGCAGTCTATTAATAACTCAAACAGTGTTAGACATCGCTGTCCGCAGACAAACCGAATTACAAGTTTACTCGAAAACTGTTTTCCTTCTTCACAGCGGTTAACTAATTCGCAGTTGCGTGTCGCGCTAATTGCTGGCAATGAATGTGCTAAACGAGTGTTAAACACCGCAATTAGGTCAGCCGTTGCCGCGATACCTGACAACTGTAACTTCGTCATCGTTTGCGACGTTCATGACGCGTCAAGTCCAAGTTTCTTTAGCACTTCGGACAAACACAAACTATCTTCACTGTCGATGCTGGTATGTAGATGAATATTTTGCGAAAGTGATATGTGCTATTCTTGGACCTCTGTCCACGATGCGTTGCGTCAGAAACGCGTAGATACACGTACTCGTAATCCAATTTTTTAAACCACTTCTCGATAAGCTAGAGACTTGAAATTTTCTATATATCTCGGAACGGAATAACAATGCAATATTAAAAAAAGAAATTTTAAAACAACTGTAGAACAAACAAGTGCAACAGGCGAGTTCCTGTATAATCGAAGAGCGATTATATCTGTGTCGCGAATCAAGCACATTTATAATTGGCCAGCGTTCACGGTATATGTCGCTGGATGATTAAACGGTCTGAAATCGGTCGGTTTGAGGTTCGTGCAGCGTGATGGTAATTTTGGCACGCTGTTCCATGCGCCGGGAATGCGGGAGACGGTAGTAACCTGCCGCGAGGAATTCCCATTTGTACGTGCGCGTGTACGAGAAAGACTGGCGCGAGTACGCCCAGAGATATTTTCGAGGCAACAAGTGAATGGAGGGTGTATATTCTCCGGCTTGTACATTACGCTCGAGCGTCGTAAAAACGAGGAACCAAGGATGTGCATCAACGCGTAATTAACAGCCGCCGCGCCGCGGAGTGATCTTTCCGGAGGATTTCGCGAGAAATATTCAGCGGCTCGTGTCGCCGGAAGTACGGAGTCACCGCGTCGCGCGTCGCGCGTCGTCGTTCGCGTCTACGTACGGTACACCGCGTTGCTTTTGCACGTAGAACCGTTTCTCATACAAGGTGGCTTGTGGCTTTGCTTGCGTGCAGTACTGCGCAAAATAATAAGACACTGTAGTACTTCACTCTGTGCCTGAAAGAAGACATTCGATACGGCACACTATGGAACAAACCAATGAAATCCGTATCAAAATCAAAGAAATGCCGATAGATAGACTAAAGGACTAAACTAGGAGTTTAATTATTTATTGCGATTAACGATCCAAGTAGAAAATTCATGAATCGTTGAGTAAATTTTTGTCCAACTCTGGTTAGAGGAAAACCGGAAGTTTTGGGGCTTGCAAGTGCAATAGCTGGGTCCGGCCGATAAACTTTCCGAAAGAACCGAAGCGTAGAGAAGTACGGGTGTTAATATGAAACGACCTTAGGACGTTAAAGGATATTTCTGCCGGATACCACACAGACATAGACACAGAAGCAGAACGCAGAAGCACATAGATATCTAGAGTGCACGGTGGATGGGATTACAAGGAGGAAGAGAATTCTTCGAGGAAGGTGTCCGTTGTGACCGCCCACCGGTTACTCGTGCGTAATGAGAATGCCACGAGATTAAGAGTGCTACGAAACACAACGTTTTGTGCTTTGCGTGTATTCATTAATTATCTATGCAGTCAATCTGTACAATCAATCTCGTATACAGCGTGTCCAACGAACTCTGTCCGTCCGAAGCACCTTCGTTATTTTAAACAATACGCGGAAATGTTTCAGATCAAAGTAGTAGCATTTGAAACAGTTTATAATATAGAATAATATGAATAATATGGTAATAGCAATATTTTGACCAGTGGACGTGTCATCGTGATATGATTCCATTTTTTAAAACTGAATGACTTAGTTTTTATACTTCTGTTGAGCCATCTATTAGAAAAGAAAATATTTTCAAGTAAAAGTTATAGTAACTTATAAATAAATATATAATAAAAGTTATATTTATTATTACTATATTTAGCACATATCCACGTATCTTTTAACAGTTGTTCCGTGAATGAAAATGTTGCGCAACCTCCAGCCTTTTTATAGTTGTCCGGTTGAATCGGACATTTCCGTGTTTGGATCTGATTTGAACGGGTATCAACGATAATGAGGCTGGTATGCGTTTAGGGTGGAGCGGCTAGAGTACTCGGGTATACTGCATTTTAATTTCTGTCACCTGTTCCCCTAAGCGTGTCGAATCGGCTAATTCGAAGTGACTTGGCATAAGACGAGTTTGATGGTCAGTCATGTGAAAGATAGGAAAACTGTTAAAAATTTCGTTACAGCTATTCCAAACACTAAGTAGTGCGTTGAAGCAAAAATGTGTGTCAACTGATCAACCGAATTTACTAAAAACTATCCATAGAAAATTGGATTATTTCCCGCACTTTTGTTCCGTGAATTTTTCAGCGGACATGAATATTCGGTTTCAATTCCGCGTATATTTAGAATGCAATTTCTCTATTATTGGCCAGTCATCCTGAAATTATTCAGTTGGTGTTAACAAAACTGATTTGTTGAAATAATCTTTAATTTGTTCTTGGTTTAAAGCATCAAATAAATATCCTTTAATCTCTTTTTCGAACCATATCTTTTCGAGATCTCTGATTCACTAGTTTGGATATAATCGAGGTTCGGATAATTGAAGCTCTACCGTGTTTCAATTAGAAAAGCGTTCGACGCTGCTCATCGTTGCTCGAGGGCAGCAATGGAGGAGGGAGGGAGGAGGGAGGAGAAAAGGGAAAACTGAAAAGCAAGTATGATATCGACGTAATTGAATGCGACTTTAATGAGATTAGAAACGTGGGACTCGATTCGGTAGAAGAAAATATAGGTAATCCGTATCACACGCGCGTGCAACCAGCATTTCTATAGCATCCTAAGTCACGGCGATACTCGGCTCTGGGAGCATTGCCTTTCTTTCCAACGAAAATACTGTGTTTACGTGAGCGAATGTCGATGCTCGGGACGTGGAATTACATTGCTATCGTCTCCATCGAACGTTCAATTGTTTCATTCGGATCGAACCAAACTATTTTCTTCCTTTTCCCTTTAATTTCTGCAATGACCTGCTTTCCTGGGTTACGCGATGCAGACGCGGTTAGGCACGAACAGTATTCTATCAATATAATCGTCAAATAAATTCTAGCTTGCCAAAGCAATTATGCTCTACAAATCATTTTAACTAAACATTCATTTAGTTTGCTCTCTTTGAGAAGGAACGTTCTCCGTGGAACGTTACCAGTGAACAATCGGTCATTTCATATGCAACAATATTTTTTTTCATAATTTTTTTCATAATGTGTACCCAACAAAATTATAAGTTTGTCAAATGCAAAATGGAAAAAAATGTTTACCCAATTTAAGAATACTATTGTATTATTGTAATCTGCATAGAATTACATATTTCGAAACGAAACAAATGTCCATATGCCTGCCTTTTCTAATTAATCGAAATAATTTTTATTGTCCGTAAAAATCCGCAGTCCGAGTAATTAGAGTGTATGCGTATCGGCCGGCTTGGTCGGCGTAGGCGTGAATTTTTCAGTATACATATTTATTCGCCAGTGAGTATGCCTGTAGGTAAACGCATAGGTACACCACACCAACAACTATACATATAGGTAACTCGTGTTTGCCGGTCCGCACATACCTCTGGCCGTGTGTCAGTTAGGCGTGTACAGTGAGTGTATATGCTTGAGCAGGAATGTAGCCAGCATATCTCTAGTTTACGCTTTGACAGGTTCGCCGCATGCTTCTTCGAGACTCTCACGCCTGCTACGCTCTTCCACGGGTTGCCTTATTACGCGTTCGGTTACCATTCCTCAAGAAATACTCGCGATACTCGCTCGAGATCATCCAATAAATCCACCGAGTAATTTTATACTATAAGAGTATCGAATAATACATATGTCGTTCCTGTTACGCTGATGAATGTAATACGCTGTCCTGTGGAGGTCATAAGAGACCGGCGATTGGCCATCAACGTTATGGGAGTTACCAGCGATACTGAAATTAATTGATAGTCTATACGAATGCTTAAACTTTAAACACTTAACCCACGGGGGTGCGCAATCTGTAGCGCATTCTATCTTTGCGCCTACTTATTCTTTCGAAGAAGGCGCCATTAATTGAATTCATCTTGATATTTTCAATTTTCTCAATTTTTGATGCTTCTACCAATAAGTTTTTTTTATCTTTAAATTGATTAGTAATATTTATCCCATTATTATTATTCAATTGATCATACTGATTATGCCCCTGATTATGCTCAGGTTTAGGGATATTTTGATTTTTATTAAATAATGACTACACACACACACACACACACACACACACACACACACACACACACACTATGCAGCGAAGGGTTAATAAATACAAGCTAGAGAAATCTCGCTGATATTATAGTAATAAAAAAATAATAATAAGCCCGTTTACGAACTCTCACCACTCCACCGTATGTTGTGCAATATTTTTGAAGCGAGGTGTACGCACGATCGTCTAAGTGTATCCACGTGTGCATATAGTTAAAGTTAAGTATATGCACGTAATATTGTAGACAGCATAGGCGCATATCCACGAGACCGTCGTCGTTTCGTTCCAGGTCACAAAGTTTCGACTGTATCTCTACCTGGATAGGCATCTATGAAGGCGCACTACGCCACGGCCTCGCTCGGTTATCGTAAATGCACCATGCGCGCTGCACTTTGTACCGTTACCGGGAATATAATCGCTCGTTGCCAGGCTTACCGAGACGGCCTCAGGGACGACTTCATGTCCGATCGAATTCGTCCCGGCTAACTTCGAGATTAACGGTACACGAAACATTATGCTTTTACAAAACCAATTATTAACACGCTCGCCATCATCATTAATTGCTTCGCTGATCGCCCTCGTAGGCACAGTATCCGATTCACAGCAACAGAGCTTGGCTTCTCTTTACGAGATGCGAAACACATTTCAACGAGAAACCACGTACACTGCCGCACCGCACACTGCGATCTTTCAATCGTTTAAAATAATAAAATAATAAAAAACCTTATTCGAATTATTACGAACATTTCTTTTTTAAATTAGTCAAATCGCCGGTTCAGCCGTTCTCAAATGATGCGCTTATCAACGAACAGCATTTAATTGTTATTTATGTAGATAGATAATTTCGAAAGAAACTTTTCGGACAACCTAATAGTTTAAACCGGAAATTAAATTGTTCAAATAATTATTGGATTCGCTGTACTTTACATTCGGCAAAAGAGAGAGACCTGATGTTCTTTGTTTATACATATGTGGGTCTACCTGGTTTTTCCTCGGACGTGCGTGAAATTTATGTTTATCCTACAAGATTTACAGTTTTCGTCGGGTATTGCCGGCTTGTCCATAAGACTGGGCCCGCCGTAAAGTCACGGGCTTATGTGCAATGTGTTCGGGTGACACTTATCCGTTTTAAATGCTTGAATGTCTCGAACCCGTTCAAACGCGAAACTCGCGTTACGTGTGGTTTGCGTAAATAAGGCTGGCGCGATTATTTATTATCCGCGGGGTTCGACATTTGTTTGTTGATACGAATAACCGTTTCGATGCATGCGGGCCTACTGAAAATGACAAAATTAATAATCTCGGTGGACTTTCACATTCCTTGCGGTTTCCCGCAACTGTTAAAGACAAATTTTTATGCACAAGGATGAATCGGTTTATTTACCGAGGATACGACAAGTATTTGAACGCTATCTTGTAAAAAAGAAATTGTACATATTTTACGTCGTCGTTGCAAAAGGAAGGCTTAAATCAGCGAGTAACATATAATTCTCTTGGAAAATAATTCCAGTAGAGTTTCCCTCTACAATATAATTACGATTTATGTATTTCAATAATTCGCTATATGCTGGTGGATAATTTGTCCGCTACAATCCTATATGTAAGATAAAATACGAATAATAAGACATTATAAATAATCTAGATGCGATGATGCACCTTACGTTGCTAACAATATGCTTTCTTGGACGCATAGTGATTAATATTTGCGCGAAATTTACCGTTAACAGAAATCTGCACGATCTTTTCTTAATAATTAATAAGATTACCAAGTTGCATCATTCGGGTATAATTAATAATTAGGGAGATGAGTATCCGCAAGGTCTACGAAAATGAACGGTACCCGAAAAAGAACAGGTTGCGTGAAAATAAATTGCACACGCGCTCGTAGATATGCGGCTCGTTACCGCAAGACACTTGTATAGCGATCCGGGAACAACAATGGCCTTTTGCACACGCGACGGAAATCTACATCTGCGGCGGCGAAATAAAAACTGCTAAAATACTGCGATGCACTTCCTTCATACGCAAGCCCCTCATCCGCGGATGAGATATGTTTTTACGTGTACCGGGTGTTCCAAAATTATATGTCGCGACCATTATAAAATAATCGTACGTACACCTTTGGATCGGTGGAAATCTGTTAAAAAAAAAACTTGCCGAAAAATTCATCTCGAGCCATTTCTCGTAAGACAAACTAATTTGTAATTCAGGTCTCTTATTCAATTAAATTACAATGTAACTTGTAATTTTGATTTTACAATTGAAACACAATTACAAAGGAACAGTGTGTAATGATATATTTCACCTTGCAAATTTCTTCACGAATGCGTAAAAATCCGCAGTCTAATTATAATGCATTTGTTAAGACAGGCAACAAGATTCAATATTATAAACCGATGTGATGTAGCTATAGAGTTGTGAAGCCGTTTTGATTAATACATCATGTCTGAAAGATTGACTTTCATCCAGCTTTGATTACTGCAATTTTATAGAGACCGCTGAACGCAAGAAACTATTTTTATAAATTAAACCGTACATAGCAATCGGAAGTAAGGCAAGAAACAAAGTCAGACCCAAGAGATGTTCTTATAATGTATTTAAGATTTTTTTAGAAGAAAGAGCTTGATGTTCGGAGACTTTTCAAGAGTAGTGCGCCAGACGGAAATTGTATTTCAGCGGCTCGATCGATCAAAGTGAAACCTCCTGCATACAGGGTGTTCGCATCATTACCAGCCAGCGTTTTTTTCCGAAACTATTGTGATTCGAAAAACTTGAAAGAGGTGAAAATTTTACTGTCTTCTGCAAGCGATTTAATGGTTTCTGTTATTTCCTTATCTTGCATTACTTTCTTAGAAATGAAGGTGAACACCAAATGTTTCTACCATTGGTGATCTTATATACGAGTGAATTCGTTTTGTCACACACGCTTCCGTTCGATATAAAAGAAATGCATAGCATATTCCATTTAAAAAATTCAAGGCAACCTTCATTTCTAAAAACAATAATGCAGATCAAAAATATGGCAGACACCGCTTACATTGCTTACAAAAGATAGTATGTATAACTTCTTCCCTTTTCATTATTTTCGAATCACAATAATTTCGGAAACAAAACGCTGGCTAGTAATGACGCGAATACCACCCGGTATACACCGGTGGAATTATGATGAAAGATGGTGAATCTTCCGCAGAGCGTTGGATCGCAAGAAAGTGAAAACACATTTTCTGCCATTCGCGTTTGTCCACGTTCTCATAATGGTGTTTGTCACTTCACACTACAGGAACAAACGTGTCCTCTAAACGCCGCTGGCGATAAGGTAGTTTCTATGGAAGGATCAAAGGCTTATCAGTGGCGGAGTAAGCAGCAGCTTTTACTATTTCTTTCCTTTTTGTACTAGCCGAGATTTTTCCAAAATTTTCATGTATTCTTTATTTTTACAGTTACCGTATCGGAAATAGTATTTGAAAATTTCGTAGTTGAAATATTGTTCACCCAGGTGTGGGGGGGGGGGGGGGTCTTCTGTCTCCTTCTGAAAATTTTGGAAACATTGCGGTTAGTTTGAATTAAGAAAAGAAAAATCGTGAAAGCTGCTTTTTATTTTTGTAATAAATGGCTCTGAACGTAATCAATGGAGCAAGCGTGGAGACTCATTGTGGTCAATGAATTATTTCGAAAACATCTATTAACTTTCTTGCGGCGTTATTTGGTTTCTTTTTCCGATGTGCCCGAGTACTAATCGAGACCTATTACCAGGCTGTTACTCACGAAGTTGTCAGTCTTCCAGTGAAATTTTATACCGTGTTATACGCAAGAGTAATGACTCTGTCTGCGTTCAAACTCCTGATCGACTATCGAGTGCTCAATTAGATGGCCATTGTCCCCCGTGTCCTGTTCACATAATGTTTATACAGTGGGTTGTGCTGCAACGAGCCAATACTATATACTATAATCAATCGTTTCTATCGATACAATTAAACGTTGTGACGAACGCTTGGCCAGATTACTATTTTTCCTAGTTCCTAGCGACAACAAACTACATACATATATGTTATACAGGGTATATCGGATAAAGCGTTACAAGCTGTTTCCTCAGAATCTAATGAAAATATCGACTTAATTCTTTTTTCTTTTTAATGAAATGGCTAAGGAGGGCTAATATTTTCGTAATTATTAAATTTTTTGGAGCGAGGAAACGAGGCCCCCAACTTGCATTTACCGTTCAATATACAACCTACAATTTACTAAATCGCGTTGCTGAATTTCATAGAAATTTTTCACGTACCGTCACGAACCGTCGTGTATCTTTCGTCGCGAAGAAAGCGATATTTGTAATTAAATAAAATACTTGTATACGCGAATTCAGGTATAGCCAATAAAAAAAAAGTAAAATGTAATTTGTTTGAGGTTTAAACTTACTCGGCAATTAACTTGGAAGTTGATTTAATATATCTCGCCTCGATTATTACTATTACGAGCAGAAACTACAATGTTTTTTCTAAATTGGTAAATAGGAACGGAAACAATTTCCTTTCTGGTCAGAAATCGCGATTAAAGTTACAGATTGGGTGTATCGATCGAACTTGGCGAACGTTCCCTTCGAAATTGAATAAATAGCACGCACGATGCTGTCAAGTGCAGAAATTAGCGGAAGTGGCACGTGTCTCAGGAATCTTAATGGACATCCGATCGACGCGGCGATCAATCGATTAATCGTGTGAACGTGGGTTGACGAATTGGCACCCTCTGGTGAGAGTTAAATAAAACAACAAGCTCCCGACTCCTGTTTGAAAGCTTGTCCATTCTAATTACTATTCCAGAGTGCAGCGGAGGACATGAACTTGGAAAGTCGGTGGTCCATTTGCCGAAGGTGACACACTGGAAACGTAGAGCACACAGGTGAACATTTTTAAACGGTGAACTCTCTCCAATTTCATACTAGAAAGACTACGGCGGAATTCCGGTTTAACTAGTTTAAAGTGGTTGTCAATGGACTGTGGAGAATCATTTATTAATGCCATTTTTATCGAATCTTTGAGGTTACTCTGTTAGAGTTGTTGTTGTGGCCACCAGTAACGGCCCCGTATAAATTTACTTTGCAATAAACATGTCGCTTTCGTGCACCGTTACAACTAGGCTGACCTAAGAGGAAGCCTTGTCTTTCTAATTACATTTTTAATCAACCTGTTCAAGCATTAGTTCGTAGTAAATGGCACATAAATCGTGTTCCATAGCTGAAAGGCCACGATCTATTTAATTTTCAGAATGGTCTACGATAATTTGCAAAATATTTTGTTGCAATATTTAACCCTTAACACTCGAATGATTTGACTCTGCGGCGCCACTAAAAATTTCTGTACTATTATTCAAAGTATCGTTTACATTATTAAACACAGTCGGAGACAATATAATAACTGGACACTCATAAATCGCATGACTTTTAAAAAATTCGTCTGAATGACTTGAATATTTTTAACTTGAACACATTGTTTGCCAACTAGCATTTGTTTACATTCTTCTTTATAAGATTATTTTGCCATTTCTGTTCGAATGACAATAAACAATTTATGGGAACAAGAACTGTATATTTTATAGTTTAGTGTTTGATGTGTGATCAATTTAAATGATCCAATACAGAAATTAAATTATCTATTAATAAAATCAACTGCACTCGTGATGTAAAATCACAATTTATACATACATATAAAGTTTGTATCATACAATAATTACAGTTCCCTCGCGAATATTGAAATAAAACTGATACATTGACAACTACATATACCGAAATCGCTTCAGGCTGTATACTAACCCGAATATGGAGGTCCTTTTAAGAATTCCGTCATTGGGTCAGTACACTCTTCACCGAACTAGATCTCGTCCTTTCACTAAAGAAAGTACCATAAGCATTAATCAATATTAAGATGAGTGGCCATGATTAATTATAATTTATATATTCTGACAGTGAAAGGCAGAGAGTAATTATTTCGTAAAGAGATAAATATAAGCTATTAAAGGGGCCGTAAGGAATATCAGGAAATATTAAAGATTTGAAGCTTGCAGAAATTTTTACGCGAGTGCTTTGTTCTCTTTTCAACGGAAAGGCGAGATTAGCTCATAAGGTTCCGGTTTCGATAGACTGCATGCATAATTTATAAGACGCCTGTAAGTATTCTGGCCGCGAATAGCTCTCGTGGCCTTTATCTACGAATAAATCAATATTTGTCATACATGCCGGTAAAACGATGAAATGGGAACAAAATGTCTGGAAATTTGAATGCCGTGTTTTCACAACGGGCCACTTTTCACAAAATTCAGATAGATGTGGATATAGCCCCAAGTGTCCCCTTTACGGAGCTCTTTTTAAAAAGATGAACACATGAAAATTGACGAAATTAGAATTATTTTAACCAAATGCTGCACCGCGATATACAACCTCGGACGAACGAACAACACAGTGTCGGGATTCCACTGAAATTCATTAAAAAATTATTCCTACCTACTGTAGTAATGTAATAGCTTGTGCGTGTCCACAGGCACAGCAGAGACAGAGAACTACAAGGAATGGATTATGGATATAACAAAACGCTGCGTCCAGACGTGCAAAGGAAATAATTCCTCCTTTGCAGAAAATACTTCTTGCAATTGTCGACTTTTGTAATGAGCTTAGCGAGATTAATATAAGCGCAATCGTTTAACTGTATTGCTGTTGTGATTTGGACTTCGCGTCTGGTAGGAATAACTGTTTCCACGCGTAACCGAATAATTACCAATCAAATTTTCCATACGCCATGCGCCATACGCCACACTACAGAATTTTTTAACCACTGTCAAAAGCCAGAGAAAACTCTTCCGCATTGGCCTTCCTCGATTGAGCTAAAAAAACAGCAACACTACTTTCTCCATAAACTAACTGATAACCTACGTGATCTCCGACACCGTCCATGAAACAAAAAAAATCTGGCTTGAAAATTTTGACACTTATTACGTTTCTTATCGTTCGGTCGGTCGCAAAAATCGTGCGATAAACAGAACTTTCTCCGCGCTTGGAATCGAACGGTCTTGATATCGTAATTCGTTCAATGTTAATTAGATATTATCAAGGAGTATGTCTCTTCCGTGGTCACTACGAAAATGGTCATTATTTCAGGTGTCTGGGAAACAGCATGTTAATTATTGATGTGGATATTCGTGATCACGTTCTAATCATCAACAAGTTGCGCTACTCATAGTGTTCGCATAAACATTGCAGAATAAATTAGTTCAATTTCTAATTCAACTATCACCGGTTGAACGTTACAATCGGTAACATGTTTAATTAATCGGAAAGTTTGCGATTACATGTCCTGTCAGAAAATTACGTAAATACTCATAATTAGTTTGCGAATTTTTCTGAAAAGTAAAAATTGTCTGCATCACAATTGCAAGACATAAGAGTTACGGGGGAATATTTCTTTATTTTAACAATTTTAACCCTTTGCACTCAAACCTATTTTAATAACCCGAAAATTTCTTCATTTCTTCATTTCTTCCTAGCTAAAACAATTCCATTCTATATATCATTTCTTTCATTTTATGGGTATGGAATTGATATGATACTTTATATAATATTTAGATGTTTAGTAATCTCCCTTTCAAGGAAATACACAACATTCTTAGAACATGCATATTTCAGCAGGAAAAATTACAAAAAAATGATTAATAAAAAAAGTTTCGATTACTAATTAAATAGGGAAGAAGACAGTGTTACGGTCTATTTAGTTTAAAACATCGACGGATAGCTTGAGAAAGCCAGTTTAAACGAATAAACGTTATGAATATTCATATACATATATTAGAGTAAGGATAAAATAACGATAATTTTATATAATCGGTAAAAGACTATCTCATCGATAAATTTAGCTTGAATCTAGACTAAAACTTGTTGTTGTCATTGACTATTTGCAAGTGTTGTACCAATTGATTAGGACTGTTCACCTATTTAATAGAGCAGTTTTAGTAAGTTTGCACAAAATTTAGTTTCATCGATAACGAGTAAACGTACGGACGTGTATCTTAATCGTTTAGGAGAACGAAAGCTCGAGTGAAATGAGTTCTGTAACGTGTATAGACGCACGCATGTGAAGCAAAAGAACAAGCTGGTTCTGGAATTTTTTAAGAATGAAAACTTGAGGTGGAACGAAGCCGGATTGGAACGCAACGTGTACTTATTTCGACAATTGCGAGACTAATTAGAAAAAGTCTCGAGGGTTCTCACATTTTCATTGAAGTAGTGGCAGTGCACCGGGTAAATTACAACTCCGCGTGCCGTTGCGCAACGAATGAAGCCGGCAAGGAGAAGCGCACAATGCCATTGTATCTACCTCTACGTTACGTCTTCTCATGCCAACGGGGTTAACTTTTATTATTTTATCCTCTAGATAGACAGTGATTTTTCTGTCGCATTACACAACAATCACGTCACGGTGCAACGCACGTCGTATCGAAACAAACAACTGCGAGCGGAACAGAATTCATGAGGTTCACTGTGACAAAAATGCTAGACGTATCGACCTGTGACAATTATTTTTTGCGATCAAAATCTCTTTAGCGCGACCTGTCGCATGTCGAGAGTTAAGTAAAGCGTCAACATTGTTCCCATTGAATCGGCTCGATTATATAAAATAGTTCAAAAGAAAGCCGAACGTAGAGAAGGACTGTGTCTAATGTTTAACATACATTACATTATACATATATTATTTTCCACACGCAAATTTCTCTTGAAACTGGTCCACGCCTGGATCGAAACGTTGAGAATCATTTAAATTGCAAAATGGCTTTGTATTAACATTTGACCGAACCCGTGCGCCGAAGAAATTACCTAAATTCTATGTAGAGGAGGACAGCATGACAGTGGAGTAGTAGTGGGTAGGCACGGGAAAGTGTGATCGAATACCCGACCGCGGACAGTAAACGCGACTTTACTGTATGGCGAGTGGAGTAGAAAAGACGCGCAAAGAAGGAGGTACCACCTTAAAGTAGATGCAACGACGATGTACAACTATAATATGACCAGCGTAGTATCGTATAACAAAAGCTCCTTGTTGTAACACAACTCGTGCAGAAAATGCGTAACGCTTTTGACGCCAGCCCCGGCTACAAGATAGTTTTCAGTGCGAAGCCTTGAAGCGTTCAACTAGAAGTTGAACTAGACAATACCTACGGAAAGTAAAGCACGCCGCGGCGAGGTGTTCTCGTGTCGGATACGGCGCAGAAGTCAATGTAGGAGCGAGAGATTGTGTTACTTCTACTCATTGCGGTCGGAAATAGGCACGTATAATATTTTGATTGTATTGTCGTCCTGCGAGAAAGTTCAGTTTCCTTTCTCCCTTTCTCCCTTTCGTCGAACCGCTTACGCTTACGTGATTATTTTTCACGTGACAAGCTAAATTCGCTGCCCCATAAATACGCCCGTACACCTTGCAGCTGATATTGTATTTCGAGGCTTGTTAACGGCGTGTCACTCGCGCTTCAATTTCCGAAGCTTCGACGCTTATTACAAGATACACGCGGATTCTGTGAAGGAAAGTGAACGTCTTAAATGAAACTGATCGAAAGTAAGTTATAAAAAAAGAATTTGAGGAATTGTTTCGAGGTAAATGAAATATAGCATAGCGTAAATTATCTGAACCTCGATTATCCGAGTCGGTAAATGAGAGATCTCGAAAGAAGAGGTTTGGATGGTTAAAAAACAATTAAACATTCGAATCTTTTTTTATACGCTATCAAATCTGAATAAATATCAAAGTCGCAGGATCAGTGTCGTACGATGCATCACATCAGTCTTCAAAGTGTAAAGATCAATGAACAATGTTATGACACGTTATGATACAGAAATAATGAGGCGATAAGATAGATAGCTTTTCTCTTCGGGAAAAGTCAGTGTCATGTATGTATGTAACCATGAATCTATATTCACGGTGAGAATATGCATGTACATTTCCCAGCTAATTTGTTCTTAAGAATGCATTTTCACACAGTTCACGCTTTACTTATCTTTAACTGTAATTAGTGTATTAATTACAATGTTGACCGTAATAATCCAAATACTCTATTGTTTGCGGGTAGAAATAAAGTGGTAGTCTAGTGCTTTAGTCTGGCAGGAAGGGAAGGGGTACACTTCCTCGAGAACCAATTTCCTCTATCTGTTACGAACTGCGCAACAATAAACTCTTCTTGAATATGCAACTGAAGAATTTGTAAATCCTCTCAAAAGCTGTGTTGGGCAAATTTTATTTAAGATAATCATTTATCTTGCTGCATATAGCATGTATAATCTATTTTAATTTAATAATGCAAAATAAAAAAGTATATATATGTATATATATATATATAATATTAATTTTCAATAAAGTTCGTATTTTTCAGAAGCATTTATGTGACATTTTTTTTAAATTTTAATCAATAATTCTGATCATTGCAACAGTTTTGAGAGAAACTGTACGTGTGCACATTTACGGATGGAAGGAGACGTATTTGCTAACTGCACATGGCGAAAGAATTATTGATCTTCGTCGCGTAATTTTAGGGAAACGGAAAAGGGGACTTGGGACTCATGGCAACACGATAGGAGGGTTCGCACCCTTCGTATTAGACGAATACGATATCCCTTAAGAGGCAGTAACAGTACTGCAATTGAATTTTAGTTTCGTTGTAAGTATCATTTAAACAAGTTTCACGGGAGGTTTGTAATTAAAACTTTTAATTGCAACATGTTCCGAAAGCTGTAATACGACTAACAATCAAACAAGTTCGTCAAAAGTTGATTGTAACAATCAAGACTTCAATCCACGTGTTCGATTCGTGCTAGTGCTAATAAATGCAGAAAAACTGCAGTCCAACCATAAGATAGAAAATCAGAAATAACAGAAGAATTCTAAAATTACGATCGCTACTATCTTCTTGGTTATCCGTGTGCGCAATTTTGTTAATAAATCCGTTTTTCCTTACGGCTCTTCCTTACGTTATATTAGAGGGGATTTGAAATTGTTTGAATATTCAACAACTCTAGAGAACCCAGAATTACCGCGAAATTATTTTAAGAGTCTGCAATCAGAATGAACACAAAAGAACTATCGTTTAACGATTATTCAATGTCACGTAATTTAGTTAATTTAATCGTGAAAAGACGTTAATGTTCCCAGATTGAATATGTATGTACATATAATGAACAGCTCCACTATTCAGTCTCCTTATATGCGTCTAAATAATAGCTAATTGGAGAGAGTGCAACACAATTTCGTAGACTCTTTTCTTATCATATCGATAGATGTGTGTCAGGCTGTTGTCACAATTATCATTGTGTATTGTCTCGCTTGAGTTACTTACTCCGGCACAACTGCGAACTATAGCCGATTGTATCTCTGTATACAAACTTATCAGACAGATAATCAGTTTGTCCCATATTTTAGGATCACTGAAACTTCGTATGTCTATCAAAGGTTTACACAAACCTTGCACTCATTTTTGTTGGAATTCCTCGTACAGTAGACGTACAATCAACGTATATGCTTGCACATATGTAAATATAAGAAATAAACTGCTATTGGAGATTAATTCTTTTAAAAAGTTGAACGTTTTTATAAACTTTTAAAAGTACAAGATTTTTCGTCTACAGAGAATTATGTCGAAAAATTCAATTGAAAATATAAAAGACAATTTTAAAATGATAATTCAGTTTTTACACACTACATCGAAACGATCCAATAGAAAATTGTGCCAAGGACGACGACAAAATGAATGTCATGCTTGTATCTCATAATGTAGTATTATTTCCGCGTGCAATGTTTTTATTGAGGATCTTAAGCAGTTCTCAAGGCTTTTCTTCAAGTCAGGGCCTTGAAAAAAAGAGAAACAAAGTGGAAGTAACGTGGAAAATTAAAAAAATAATATAGAAAGAATATACTGAAAAACTGGAATACATATTAAAATTTTCAATTTATCATCGATATTTAGTAATCGTAATGCGACGCTAATGTCAAGAGAAAATATTTCGAAATTCAAGAAAAACTAGAGGTTATCTTTGTAGCTACTTGATAAATTCTAATTCGAGAAGATCTTTGCTGCTGGTGACAAATATTATGCATTAAAAGATCGACGAAGAGTAAAATGAACCTTGACAATTTTTCGAATATCACTGGACCTTTAAAAACGATTATTTGACAGAATGCTTTCAACTGTAAAGAATTTGGCGTGATACGTAAAACGTACAAATTGTATGTAATAATATTTTCTTATCTTATATATAATACATCTGCTACATTATAAAAGTTTTAATTAATTGTCACATGCCAAATGTAGAACCACGCTGAAACAATAACGATTTAGTGTATTCATCAACGAGTTAAGCTACAGTAATCGATCACATCATAGACGAAACACACCGGCTCCTATTATATAATCAGCGCCCACGTGTTCCCGAGTACACGTGTTCACTAATAACATATTAACAAACCCACGCGGATTGCATAATATCAATAAGTAGCACCTCTTTGCATTAAACTGACAGATGAACGGTCTCGACACCTATCAACAATAATATAGACAGCAATAGTGTTCCGATTATCCGACACGTTTTTCCCGATTATCTCACGGCAATTACGGTATTTAATACAAATCAAAAAATTCATTAATTGTACTATAAAATAGTTTAATATATAGTAGTTCAATTTAATATAAAATTTTATATATTAATTTTAGTATAAAGTACAAGAAGATAAACCTTTCAATGGTATCTATAGTCTTAAATTCTTTTATATGTTATCTTGAGAAAAAGCTTTAGCGTGATCACGTAAGTATTACAAAGTGAAAATATAATACAGTTACACACGAAACATAAGAAAGTTGGCCATAAATGTTATTTTCAGTTTCCATTAATAAAATCAGACGAAATAAATTAGTATTTACTTGATTCCAACTTTCATATATCTACTAAACTGTGCAAATCTAAGATGATTTAAATAATGCCTACAGTTTAATTATAATTATCTTGAAAGAGAGAGAGAGTATGTAATACGCTACACTATCTTTACTTAAAAAAATGTTCAAACGAAATTACTTACTTTCATTTATTTAATTTTAGTTACGTATAGTTTTAATAAAATCAACTATATTCTCTGCGCAACAGACCGAGTAGTTTTAATAGAGATATCTACTAATAAAAGAGCTATTATGGTATAGAAAACCTACTGCAGTGTAGATAATGTAGAAATTTCTGCAGTAATTTAATTGTTCACAATATTACTGTGTCACGCGATTATCATTAATTTAATATAATTAGTATTAATTGTTACGAAACTACAATAATGATTCGCATAACTTAATTATTACAGAATAGTTTCATCAGTGAAATCACCAAGAAGTGACTTTCAAGACAACTAAAAATAGTGCTTTTTTGCAAAGAAATTTGGCTCTCGAAAGAAATCGAAATCGTTGTACTGCCGATATTTGGATTGGCAAGAAAGTAATTTCGGTATTTCAAGGTAAAATGATGATAACCTGAAATCGCACTTGGATCAGTATTTTACCGATTAGGACCAGTAGTAGATTTATGAGCGCGGAATTGTGCGAAGCTAGCAAAAAGATGGCAAAAGATTATCGAACAAAATAAGAAATATTTTATTGATTAAAGTTTATTGAATGTTTGAATAAAACTATTGGGTTCTATTTCAAATACCGAAATTACTTTCTTACCAACTCGATAATATTTGGCTCTTTTAACTAATGAGTTTGCCGGTCATTGTCCTAATCGAACAGGTTAAATTCCAGAAAGAGCATTTCACACTCGTGCCGTTCTTTTCTCCACTGCGCAGGTCTGAAATCTGCCTCGATCAAAACATTCATCCCAATGAAACGCAATAAAAAGGCGATCAATAACGCCTATATAAAGCGCGAGTAAGTAAAATACGTTTGAAACGGCGCAAGCCGATTCGGTATTAAGAACAAGTTCATTATCGTCCATAAATTACGGCTTATCGCGTGGACGTTGTGCCACGCGGATTGGTCGTAGGTTCAAGAGTCAATAAAGACCAGATAAATTTTTATCGTCCGAAGATCCCAGACGCAGAAAACACGCGCATGGTCTACCAAAAACGGATCCAATCGGTACTATAATACATATAATAAAAAGCACCCATTGTTGCTTTCAATCAACGAAATATTTGTCAGACTGTAACATGTTCGGTTGCAAGTACAAATATGTCCCAATCGTAACCATTATTTAAAATATTGTTTACATTATTAAATATGTGGGCATCTAATAGATTACTAAATATTGAAATGAACTTTTTCATTTTATGAAATGGAAAGTCATATAGAAATGAAATTATTCCAAGTCGGAAGAAATGTTTAATTATCGAGCTGAAATGTCTCCGAGTGCAAAAGGTTAATGATTTAGGTTATGACTCATAGTCCACGATTTGATATAATTGATTTGTAATTCAGTGCTTCTGACAGATTGCGAAGAAACGCACGACAGTAGCACAGCGAATTGTTTCACGAATTCTAAGAGGAGAAGACGAATATTTATTATTAAACTGTGTGGATCTTTATGCAAAGTAATAATTGTCTGCACCGATTGCAATAAACAAAAACCAAACTGAATGTTATCTCTTCCCTTAAACGCTAACCATACCGGCTACAAAATGTGTCGGATATATTGTTTTATAAAAATTACAAAACGAAGAATTACAATACGCGATTAAATAAAGAAATTTATTGAATGATTTCTGATGGAAACAAATGTATTAAATATTATTAAAAACGTGAATCCGGTCGGTATACTGTTACGTCAGTATATGTAACCTGATGTAACATGTATATTTCAGAGTAGGGATGTTATTTTTCATAAATGAATATAGCAAATGTAAATGTTCAGCACAACACGGACAGAAAGTGATCGATCATATCTCGGTGTACGTATAAACGTGTAAATCCTGACCGTGGAGGGTGTAAGGGTTATTAGAAGAAAGAAAGACGGAGATCTCGCGAAAAATATTGGCAAGTGGAAAAATCGCGACGGAAGAGCCCGAGACGGTTGCGGACGTCTGTTGCATTGATTGTTAAGAGAGCGAGGCATGCATCGCGTGCGCTCAAGGCTCCCGGTGCAGCTGCAGCAACTATTCGATTCAGAAGCCGTGTCGATGAGTCATCGTGTATCAGCAGACTGTCAAAGCGGCGGTGCGCTGAGAGGAGGAGATAGTTTGCACGGCGAACGGAGCCGAGTCGGTACCGAGTCGGTACCGAGCCGACGACTCTCTCGAAAAATCGCGAAACCACGACAAGCTGATGTTTCGATAGGTTTCGTTAGGGAACAACACGTTCGCGTGGGTGTGGTGCGCGTATGATACGCGGAGGAGCACGTTCTCCGCGCGTGATCGATCGCGTCTCGAGGTCAGCCACGAAAACTTGTTCGAGGATTCCGGGGGCTCGGTGTTGCGACTGCACGGGGCCGACCTTGAGCGTGAACCTGAAATAAACGAACGAGAAGGAACGGCGGAGGCCGTGTGATCGTTTGAGATTTACCCTGGAGCATATTGTGATCGGTCTCCTCGTCCGCCAAACGCCGAACACTGCCGATGGAGGACAGCAGACTCATGGTTGGTCGATCAAGAGGACCTGGTCCTCGTGATCCTCGAGCCGGGTCGTCGTAACCGTGTCGATCAACGACAGGACTAGAGAAAAGCCGGCTAGGCTGGTGGCGCGCTCACGGGATTGGTCGGGAACGGTTAGCGTTGCTGGCTGAACCAATGGCTGGTGGTCATGGAGTCGTGTTGTCGGTGAACAGCTTACCCGGCGCGGCGAACGGAGAGCCTCTACGAACGCACCTGTCGGCCGAGCATCCGGCCAACTCGAGAACGCTTCACCGCCGCGACGGTCGGTCACTTTCACTCGACGTGGAAAGGATATCGCGCGATATCGTCCTTATGAACCACCTGCTACCAACCAGCGCGATTTCGTTACCCCGGAGCTGAGCAGATTGATCTCGCGCGTCACCAATCTGTTTCTTTTTCTTTCTCTTTTTCTTTTTCCGATCAGCACCGACCGACCTGGATGATACTCTCGGGGGGTGATACTCTCCGACTCACAGATGCGATCACACCGTGCTGCCCTTTGATCGCATCACCACCCCGGTGATCCTCGATCTTCCTGGTCCCCCGTCGAGTGTGTTCGACCCGACCGATTTACCCGCACTACCGACGATCGGACACGAAGGCAGACACGTCTGTCTGCTGGTCTTCTGGTGTTGCGATGTCGTCACCGGTACGCTCGTCGGCTACCTCGATGTTACGATACGGACGAGAGACGAAGGCGGAAACGGAAACGCGGCGAGAACCCTGTCCAGCACCGTTGCTACGTCGCGAAAGACGGCGACGCATAACGCGTGCAGGGACACCAAGCACCACCAACAACCGCGATCAATAAGCGCTGCCACGGCGTCTGCGCCGACAATGCGATGCCACGCCGGACGAGAGGAGAGAGACAGGGACACAACGGCCCGGTGTTGTCAGTGTGTCCGTCGGCCTGTCGCGTCGGTGTGCCAGCGAGCTATCGACGCCGAGCACCGTCGCGTATCGACGATTTTAGGGTGCTCCCCGTACTCTCGGTTCTCGGTTCTCGGTTCTCGCCACCGTACCTCGTGGGAGGGAATGATTGGTTCTTCGGATTTCCCGACTGGCTCTCTCTCTCTCTCTCTCTCTCTCTCCTTCGCTAATCAGCGCCAACGGAAAACTCGAACCCTCTTTGCTTTTCTATTCGCGCGTCAAGTGGATCGTCCGATGTAGCCGTTCGAAAAAACCGATCGCGAATCTTTGCGAATCTCTCTTAACCCTTCGCTGCATAGTCTATCATATTTGATACAATTTAAAAAATCTCGTGTATGGTATATTAAGAATGTGAAAGAAAAATTATTCTCTTCAGAGTATTCCTTAGATGATACCATTCAACTCGTGCTATGATCCAATGCTCCATGTCACAAAATACAAAAGATATATTTAGGTGGTCCCTTTTAGCTGGGTCACCTTGTATATCTTTCTATTATATAAAATAGTTTTGTGGTTTCTGTCGCCCTAAAACGCCGAGCGGGTTGCCTTCCGAAAGCGAACCGAAAATTGAGAAGCGGGTTGCCTACTGAAAGGGACCGAAAATTGAGCGCGAGAGAAAGGAAGAAAAAGAGAGAGAGAGAGAGAGAGAGAGAGTGCGAAAGCGAAAAGGCAGCGCAAGTGAGGACTGCGTGTATACTGTACATCGTGAATTTTACCAGACTCGGACGCTTGGTACTCCTTTGGTCGATGACGTATAGAAGCGGCTGGAGTAGGTCCGGACAGGCCTCGCGCTGCCCGGTTGGGTGGGGGGTGGGGGAAGCTAAGTCATCGCGTCTCAGAGCGGATAAGAAAATAAAGAACATTGTTTTTGATGAAGCTTTCAATTACAGTGAATCAATTTGAATGTAATTTGAATTGATAATACAAAAAAAAAATTACATTCATCCTGATTGTTTTTATTTCATTATTCTTATTCCTTTTTATTTTACTTTTCATAATTTCATTCCAGAATTCATAGTTCCATCATACCATGTGAATGAGCAATAAAATCGCGAGCGAAGCGAGCAGGAGGCGGAGCCCCCTAGTATCGTATAAAATAAATAGGAATGTTGCAGGATATTCCAAAAAAAAAATCGTAATTATCATTTAAAAGATTTAATTTTGAAATTTCATTTTCTGTTCGATATTTTCTTCTTTTAAGCGTAAACTAAAATACTCACGCAATCTCGAGTTCCTATGAGAATGACGTTAGTCTTTCGAATTGTATACATTCTCTCTGAGTTTCACATGGTATAGTAATTAGCTGGTATGACGACCATATACATATTGTATTCAATATGTTACAGAGCTAGCAGTGCATTACCATTTCTTATCTTTCGTTATGTACAAGGTGAACTAAAATTAGCTCACTTATTCCAATGAACGCTGTGCTTTGTTTCTAATAATTTTTTTAGTTTTCTTGTCTCGGGTAAAATATTTCGACTTAACTAAAAAAGTTTATAACGAATGAATATTCAAATTATTTCGTAACAAAGTTGCCAAAAAACACAATTTTGGTGTAACACTAAATGCCGAAAGTGATTAGGTAGTTCAATTGAATACCGCAAGTGATAAAGATTAAATTCGTGTGTTGCTTCCACTTTTAGTTTGTCTTTTCGTTTCTTTTCTTGGATGATATATTGTATAAATTCCATTAATTTCGCATAATTAATTTCCACGCTTATTTTAATTAATTAAACTGAGACGCATCAAACGAGAAAGTGGGAAACCACATTTTTTGGTAGACGTGGTTACTTGAACTAGGGATCACTTTCGCACCTGAAGCGATCGGTTCGAGTAACATTGGTTCAGGTGAGTTTGATCGACTCGCCTCTCACTACGCTGCTGAAATATGTAGGGCGAGTTTAATTGCCTAACTTCCTTTAAATTCCTAGCAACTAGTTATTTAGAATCTGTCGTAATAATGTTCTCCATCAAATAGAATAAATTACAAACCTTTCAAATTTTTACATTCGACATTAACCGCAGGAATTAATAAATCTTAAGAAGAAACTCTTCATTTGTTACTCATTTAGTAGTTTTTCAGATAATTTAAATCGCCGATGTCTTTGGTTATAAATTTCTCTGTATTTCTTGAAATATTCATAATATAAAGAATAAATGTTGAATAGAAATAATTTTTCTACAGGTTAAAATCTGGTAATTGGGATGGTAATTTCATTATTTTAAATCAATTATTACATTGAAGTTGATCCAAATAGTTTTTACATATTTTCGACGTGTATTTTCGATCATTATTATTATATTTTTATATTATGCAATTAATACTATTACATTAATACATTATAATTAAAAACACATTTAAAGTTAATACATTACATTTATATATTGTGTGATAATACTTCAAATTAAAAGTGGATAATCTATACGAAATACCAGAGGTGTCCTAAGACTTATGAGCAGGAGTGTATGTAGAACTGCGAGAAGGAATAAAGTTTCTAATGAATTGCGGATGGAAATTCAAATCAAACAGAAATGAATATTCCTAAAAAATGTCCACAAGGTGAAAGCCGCCGTACAAATATGCACATCAATTTGTTGCTAAAAGTTTCCACATATCGATTGGCAACGAAGTTGTCGGTGCGTCCACAACCACCTACGACCTACACTATGCATGCGTTTATGTGCGTTCGCGAAAGTAGTCCAAAGAGATTAATTTTCTTTTACTAATGACCCGATTCTTATTACCAATAACCTAGTTCCGATGGAAATTCGTCGAAGAAGGAAACGCGTGTGTTCACCCACAACACGTTTATATATTTAGCTGCTAGCTAGAACCATGGCTTTTTTTATCGGGTAAAGGTAGATGGAAGGTATTGGAAAAACAACGTTCGTGACACGGTGACCCATAGCGCTAATGACGCGCTTCGTTGCTCGTGACAGCGTAATTGACAACCTGTAAGCCTTTCTTTCAGACTGTACGCAGCGGGGCATCTTGTTGATGCGATATTACATAGACACGACGCGCGCAATATACACACAGCTGGGTTCATAGTTGGAACGTCTAAGTAGACATTGCATAATGTAGCAGACATTTTGTGGACACGTTTTCGATTAAGTGGAACGCGAAGGTTCGAACTCTATACAGTGAAACACGAAAGTATTTCAACGTACTTTATTAACCCTCACATCCGTACCTCGTGTCAATTTCACACAGTTTTCCCCGAAATAAGTTATACTCAGAGTTAGGCAAAAAATTAATCGCCGATTCACGACTAAATTTCTACTTGAATCGTTAATCGCAATTGACAATTAACTCTCCTAGTTTAGTCGTTAATTTCGATTAACGGTTATTAATCGTCAATCGGATAATTCATTAATGTCTATTAACTGTCAATTCTCCATCCGCTCTCTGCTTCCTCTCCCTCCATATTACAATTTATGGATAGATCGTATGGTGGATCAACTTCAACAATTGAATAAATAGTCTGTTGAATAGTCTCCGATTTTTCGATGATTTCTTCGTTTAATCAACGATTAACTTCATCAATCGATCGATCATGATTAAAATTTTAATTGATTAATGCCCAACTCTGGTTATACTGTTCTGTTATTTGTAGGTAAATTTTCCCGAAACTTTGTGTGACTTATTTTTTTTTTTAATGCGGAACACATAACCGAGAAACCTAAGACGCTTAACTCATCGATTTGACTAAAAAAACATGAAAATATTTTCTATTTTGTATGACTGTGTGATATTTGACACCGAGGGACAAATTCAGCTCGTTAAACGAGAGACGGATGAGGGTTAACACCGTCCACACACATACGAAGTCTTACAGGTCCATAAATGTTAATTAAATATACATATGTGATTGGTGGTCATGTGTGGAAGATTTCTATTTTGCATAATGATCCGTTGTCTATCTATGAATATTAATAAAATCGTTGAGGAAAATATTTGCAGCGTCGCGTCGACCAATCATCAGAATGTAAGATAGCATCTGACGCGGACAGTATTTATGGCGAGGCTGCTGCGACCGAACACAGACTATCGATCGGAGTGAGAGAATGTTCCAATGCTGATTGCAATCCGGTGTCGAGTCACGTTCACGGAAGATATGTCGGATAATCAAGGAAAATTTACAGGATCTCGCAAGGTTGATTCCGGAAAGATCGACGATCCCTCGCTCTCTTTCTCTCTCGGCTCTTCCGCAAACAACGACGTTGCATTGCGTTGCATCAAGAAACTGTTGACGGCGCGCGGCGGCACGACCAAAGTATCTATGTAGTCAATAACGCGCGCGTGGACTTTTACTTCGCACGGGAGTTTGCGTGATTACATGGGACGCGTGTTATGTGCATACAACCGAGGAAATTACGTATGATAATTCATGTGATCTCGCGTGTCACCTACTTTCATACTGGTTTTCTACATTCCGATTGGTTGCTGTATTTGCTCCGACTGTTCGCGCGCTTCAAAGAAAATCTATGCCATCCTAGTTCCCGCTGAACGAAAAGTGTGAACGAACAAGGATCGAGCGTAATCCGTTGGAGACCCAGAAAAGTCAATGCCCATGGAATCGACCGTTTTTCTTTTTATTGTATATTTTTTTCTTCGACCAATTATTACTTATACAGTTCCCATGGTCATGTAGAAAATATTTGTTCGCTGATCAATTTCCAACAATACTCTGATTAAATATTTAATAATGATAAAGTACTCCCTCTGTCCCATAATAATTGTAGCAAAAGAAACTAAATATGGAACGCAACATTTATTATCAAAAAACTAGATTACATTAAACCATAAATTGAATGAGCTAACAGCAGAAATGTAGGAACGCGAACAAACACTATTTATAAAACGTTTCGAAAGTCGTATTTACAATAGCCGAGGACATGTTTGAAAGTTATCTAAGCAAATTCTCAACTACGTCATTATACTTCCAATAGACATATAAGTAATGTTAATTTATGTAAAAGTATGTTGGTGCTAGTTTGATAAATAGCGCCAACTAATTTTTGTTTTATGCTGACCCTTTCAGGGGTGGAACATGTTTCAGTAATATACTTTATTAATTAATAATATCATTTCGGTAATGTATATTGTATATACTGTATATGTATATTGTGTTGTCATTTGGTGTTCCAAATATTCCGAAGGAATTATAAGAGTATTCATAATTGAGATGCAAATTCAATAGATAAGAAATGTTGCTTCGACAACTAAATGTAAAATTTTGTTTGGTAATTTAACAACTATGCAAATGTACAACTATCGTGTTTGTAAATTTGATATTATCCCAGGATGGTAATTTCCTGTGAGCCGCTGGACTCTTCCTTCGCGCATTTTTTCCTGATTGCAACCAGAAAAACCTCGTGGCTTGTCCCACTTCCGTAGACTACTTGCAACATGAATGTAAACTACTTTAGTGTTTCTTACATGGTATTAAATGAGATTTCCATATTTAAATTACACGTCTCCAGATATTAATCTACAATAATAGGACACCTGTGGAATTACATACCTGGAACATGGAAGCAAAAAAAAAAAAGCGTCCACATCTAAAGAAAACTTGATAATGTTCTTACGGTAGAATGGAATGAGATATCATCATGTGGAACATCGGATTTACAATTATAAAATCCAGGTAAAATCGTTCGAGTAATAATTAGCTGAATACTGTAACGTTTTATTGTCCAATTAACTCAAACTATGCTATTATAATCATTGTAGAATGTAAGTTGAATTTTCACTGAAAATAATTTTTATCGTGAAAACTTTCAGTTGAGAAAGAAAAGTAAGTCAATGTTTTCAACTTTTCACATAAACCACAGACGGCTATACTTATACAAATAAAATGAATCTTCTCAACATTCGAAAGACCATTAATACTCGTAAATGAACTATTTGTATACCTCTCCAGATAACTTTTGTAGAAACGGATTTCTTCTATCTTCGATTTCCTGTAGATTATTCTAGCACGTTCGAGTAAAACCGACACCGTGTATACGATCCGACTAGCATTAGCTTATGTGTTTCATATGGGAGATTGTATTTACTTAGGTAGCATTTACGTAAAGGTACTTTATCTTGAAAGACGTTGATTATTTCACAGTGGACACTTACAAAGATAAATAATAACTTGTTCGGTGTATAGTTTAGCCTGACAGAAATGCGTGCGAATAGAAAGTAACTTTTTATATGTTTCCACCGATGTAACGGAATGCAAATCGATGTTTTGTGTATTGATAGCTCCAGTCAACCATTTCATAAATGGACAACTTTTGTATAAAATTTTATTGGCAGTATATACACTAAAAATCAACTCCTCGAGGCGAACAGCTCGAAAACCTTAGGGTATATTGGACGAGCTATTTCTCTGGTAAAACAATAAATATCAGAGATGTGCGAAAACCCAAAAATATCGAGTTGAGTCGAGAAAATTTTTGAAATTCTTGTCTGCAGTAGTTGTAGAATTGTTGATTGTCATAGATGTGTAATTGGGAATTTCAGTAGTTATTTTGTTGATTGTCACAGATGTGTAATTCGGAAAAGTGGGTCAGCTAAATTGTTCTAGAGACCTAGCAATTCCATTGGTAGATTTCATTCATATATTAGGAAAAGTATACGACGTGGTCAGCCATCAAGAGCAGCCAAGCGTGTGGGTCGGTTACCCGGGGAGAGTCGTGCTGCAGTAATTAACGAGTCATTACTAGATTGCGGAAGTTTATGCAAATTTTGCACTTTTCTAGACATAAGAGGAAAAACAAATATGAGAGACGGGCATGTCTGTCTCTATTTGAAAACGTTTTGAAAATTGTTTCACGATCTTCGGAACAAGGTTCAAAGTCAATGCATCCAAAGATAATAAGAAAGCTAGTATTTGCTGGGTCAGCCATCATTTTGCTGCGGCATCGCGGATTACATGTTCGGCATTAAATGTTTAACCGCGTATAACGGTGAATCTAACGCCTAGCTGTCATCGTGGATCGTAAACGGAAACTTATCGTCAAGAATCGACACGTAAACCAGTCAACCATAAATTTCACGATATCAATGGGGGACATTCTCTACGGTAATGAGCAGTTACATACATATATGTATGTGGAGATTTCGGTGCAAGTGGGAATAAATAAAATGATAAACAGGCAAATGTTTGCACGAATTGTGTTTATCGTAGAGTGAAGTTTGTAAACACATAGCAGTAATATGAAGCTGTATCAGGAAAGTTGTTTGTTAGCGAAATTACTGTCGAAGATGCACGGGATACTTTTGATCGGTAGTGTACGTTTTCGCATAACTGCCGGATCTGTTCGGCTTCCAAGATTCAGAACCGATGTTAACGGCAGAAACAGTACTATTCGATTCCAGCTACAAGATTATACTCTGCGACCGCAAAAATTCAAACGATGTTCTCGATTTCCTTCCACTTCCATCCTCGTTTTTCCTTGTACGGTCAGTGGGTGATCGATACCAGTGATCGTTGAGCATGTTCCACGTTTGGATAAATCACGACAAGCTCTAACGATTCAGCATCAACACGATATTAGATTCCAACGAGTTTCGTGAATTTTTCCGCGTCGTCACGATTAAACCCGCCGCTCGTAAAAGTTAACGCGCGAAATCCTTCTGCATACCGAGTTAAGGGATTAGAAACTTCCAACATTTTCTCTCGTTAAACGAGGATGTGCGACCAACTACATATTTCCCTCCCGATAAAACTTGTTTACCGTCCGAATAAATAATGTTCCTCTACGTACAGTTACGTCCATGACTAATTGCCACAGATTAGTACCTCTCTCTCTCTCTCTCTCTCTCTCTCTCTCTCTCTCTCTCTC
>CM052330.1:19675-114182 GCA_028455615.1 Lasioglossum zephyrum | reverse complement strand
CTCTCTCTCTCTCTCTCTCTCTCTCTCTCTCTCTCTCTTTCTCTCTTAAGAACCCATTAATTCTGACGTTTATCACTTTTTAATAATATCGGCTGACATTTTCAAGTCATTCCTCGAATCTGTGATTTTTCTGCCAGAACGGAGTTAAAGAATCGCTTCGTTACTTTAGTTGTTTCTGCCAAATATTGTAAAAGTTTTACAGAAATATCTACAGAATATTTGGTATACAAATTAATTTATGACTTTTTATTTATATATTCGTATGATCGTAAAATTTCACTGGTATATACTCAATATTTAAGCATTATAATAAATGTCGTCATACAAGAAATATAAATTGTCTTTTCTCTTCTACGAGATTTTTTGGGGTTAAAGAATGTGTTTTAATCGCTGCAACTGTAAAGAAAATGATACAGCAAGGGAAGGAGTTAAACATTATAGGTTGTCTAAGAAATAGCTCTAGAACCGTAACAAAACTGTATAGATTCTCCGTGACACAAGTGGATGAAAAAATATGATTGAATGGATATTCAGCGGCGAGCAGGGGTCAGGTTGAAATTAGTTTAGGCGACCTCGGAGGTAAAGGTTTAACACGTATTAGATGATAGATCGGATCAGTGCCGGCGCGCGGCGTGAAATCGGGCCAATTGCGCTTAATCGTAGAAATGGAAGAGGTATCTGTTTTGCAACTCTCCCTTTGCTCTGCCGATCACTTTTGCAGGTATCGTGCCGCATAATGAAAACAGTGCATGCACTTGCGTACGACGAAATACACTTGAACGCTATCAGATAACAGGTAGATACTTCGCATGCTGTCGAATAAGTTAAGGTAAACTGAAATCTCAGTATCGCGTCTTGAAAGGTTGCCCCCTGTTCACTATTCTTCAACACACAATCTATTTTCGTGGCTACTTTGACTCTTTCAAACGACCTACCACGTATCAGATCTGGCCACTTTTAGAATAACATTATTTCAAAAATTATTTCTAAACGACGGATCTTTATGCGAAATCAAAATTTTCCAGCTGAATTGCAACAAACCGGACTGACATGGAGATTTATTTTCTCATTTAATATGTTTAGTAACTTGAAAATGATATAAAAGTACTTTTAAATTCGTCCAATGTTTGAGACATTGACACCTACCCATTTTTCTCATAAACGCATAAAATTCGCTGTCTAAGTTTTTGAAACATAGTATCGTTTTGTTATTCTTGTTTTACACGTTCACAATCATTTAAAATCCCGACGCGTCGAAACCAGACAAATCAGTTGGAGAAGTCAGAAGAAACCGAACCAAGTCGACGAACGTTAATTACAGGTATATAACATTGCCGTTGCTATAAAGAGAAACCGAAAACTTTTCGCCCACTTAAAATTATTAATAGTCACTCATCGCTAACAGAGTTCGGATATTTTTCAAGGAAGGCAAGGGTATTTATTATGATGAGCTATCAAGTGTTAAAACGTGATGAGAAGTTCCACGAGGAACTGCTAGATAGAAGTGGAAAGTGCAAGTCTTCCTACTATCATTAATTTCCAAGCAAGTAATGAAAGACGGTCAGGTTTCAAAAGGAGTTACGGATAACTATTGAAATAGTTTCCACCTAATCATTTCATTCGCGTTACATGCCAAACTAATTGGTCTAGATTCTACTTGAATCGTGTGTAATTATTTCCAATATTATTGTACTATACAGCACCTCGGCAAGAATAGTGACATAACCAAAACATGGGGTTCCTCGCAATAACGATTTTCAGAAAATTATCAAATTTCCATCGAAACGGTACACGCATCTTTCGGTAAATAATTTTTCGAAGTAATTCGATTAGACTCTATAACATTTTATAGATTACAGACAACATTAATATTATTATTAATATTATTATGGATACCTTTATCGACTCTAACGTGACAACACGTTTAAATCAATACATTTAATGAATGTATTACAAATATGATAAGCAAAAATCAATGGGAAAGCAGACTAAATGATAAAAACAGTGTTAGATGAATATCTAATTCCTCAACGTTGACAATCGTGATCTTACCCAGAATTCAAGTTTTGGGAAAAATGCAAAATACAGGGTGAAAGTCACTTTCTTAATTGCACGCATACATATGCATTAGTTAATATAAATGTAACAGAAAAACCTAGATAGCATAGTATCATCTGTAGGAAATTAAATGTGATTTCAGGTACATAGTTTCTTACAAAGGATCCGAACAAAAATTACGACATGATACAAAGTGAAATTAGGTTAGAACAATAATTTGGACTTTCAAAGGTGGGAGTCAATGTACTGTAATGGGTGGGTGGCCATGCTTGTAAATCGTTCTACCAAACCTGTGCGTAATGAGATGGATTCGCCTTTCTCTTCCACATGAAAAAAGAAGTCTTAAGAATGATTGCCAATTACATTTCCTATCACGGGTCGCGATACACTTGACAAGAAATAAAAACATCGACATTTGAAATGATAATTAAACAACTTTCATTTACAGGTTATTTTTTCGCCGTGTTCTAAAATTCTTGTGCCAGTTTAAAAACAATAGAATATTATTGTAATTAAAACACAATTTAATGGAAAAAGGTTGTCACTTTTTTTTGCACCTCAGTAGAATCAACAAGTTTAAAAATATCGAAGAAACCTTTTTGAAATTAACAAATTTATTTATTTATATTTTTTGACTGTATCCCAACTAACTCCCGATTGTTGGTTTCCATTGACCAACCATAAATGCTACTAGAGAACATTTTAATCAACAACCGATGAGACACTCTCACGTTACTGTTCCCGCGATATCGATTGTGCATCGGAACTCGATCGCAGTCCAGCCATTCAACAGATTACCAATTACAAATCGAAAAATCTACTAATTAGAGGCACGCCGCTCCACGATAAATGCTTCGAATTGCGACTAGCACAGATTCATTGCGGTTACACGGTGTTTCTAGGGAAAAGTAGAACGATCAGTGAACAATTCGGTCTGAAAAAAAGACATCTTTAAATGGATGAGAGAACTGAAATACCATTCGCATGACTTCTGTCATTTCTCATACTTTAGACGCATACAATCAACATTTCATGTATCAGGCTGGGACATTCCCAAAATTTCGAAATTGGACATAAATTGGTTACGAAATTCGACATAAATTTCTTTATTCAAGCACATATCGTAATTAAACTGGAAACAAAATCGAAATAAATAGAGCCTTGTCATTTTTGTAGGCTAAAACATTTTAATCGGTTTCCGTACTCGGTAGGTTTAAGTAGTATGTTAATCTGATTGTGAAAAAATAATGCAGTAACATAAAACATACACCCACGGTAATAGGTGTATTTATTCTATATTTTCAGTGAAAATTCAACTCACTCACCGATTGGCTTCCGAGTATATCGCATGATGCAATGTCGTTGTTATTAAGTTTAAAATGCATATACATATGATACGAATTTACTATACTATATATTAGTTTAATTTCTACCGATATACGTGCAGAATGTTGCCTCTAGGCGTGCACGTGTGACTTACATTAGTAGTTGATTGCAAGCGATACTCGCAATTCGATCAGGGTAGCATTGGGCATTTATTCAATTAGAATCTTTGCGTCGGGAGCCGCTCTCTCTTCCGAATCGATCCTCGACTCGATCTCGACGATCTATCGGCGCAACACAAATGACCAATGCGTACGACGTACCTACTCTCGGTCGTGATTTCCTCGAGGCTGTTGTTAATTGGAAAAGAAACCGCGGGTCGTGAGCTTCTCCTATTTTCTCGTTTTCTTTTCACATGCTAACGACGCACAAAATCGATAAACCTACCGAAGCTAGTTCGTAATGAGCGATCAAAAGATATCAAGGCGTTATTTTCGTTTCCTAATGAAATGTCGATTTCATACATGGGCTCGATGTAGTGTGAACATAGAGGTATCGATCCTCTTGTGCCGGAATGATCAACGTGCGGATTTTCACTTTTTTAACACTAACCGTGTCGAGAATGAAATGTGACTGACATGCGCTGTTTTAGAAAAATTACAAGACTCTATTTATTTCCATTTCTCGCAACTTTTAAAAGAATGTGTGCTTGAATAGGCTGATTTATTTGTTAATAATTCCTAATGCAAGCATTTTTCTAATTTTCTTAAAAAGGAATAACCCTTTTAAAATTGCACCAAACGATTCGAGTAGGTCCGTAAATGAGAAGCAACGATGCGGAACAAAAGTGGAATTGTGGAAGTAGTTTATCTATTAGTTTACTCAACAAATTAACAAATTTCCATTATAAATAAATCACGAACTCTAAATTTAAAGATTTTTGCATCTTTTGGTACGTGTAATTTCATGCATCAAATCATCTGGTTTTATTCGAAAGAAGTTATTCCTCTTTAAACGGTGCGCGAATACTTTTGTCCGCCGTTACAGTTTATATCGATTTATATCGATGCTGTGACACGATCAAGTGAAAGAGGTTGGATTAAGGGAACAATCACATAGAATTAAAATTCGACGTACGTGTCTGGGTTTTCGCTTGTTTGCATAAAAACCTAGCTATCAACTTTTTTTTTATCCACGAGAGAAATTTTACTTAATCAATATTTGTCCGCGTCAGCATTTATTTTCTGACATTGAAGGAAGTTCCATCATTATTCAAACTTACCATTACTTAAAAATCATGACAAAATCACTAGTGAAAGTGACATCGGAAATACAAAATTTTCTCATGCAATTCTATATAATTTGCCTAACGTGTCTGACCATTGCTTGCTAATTCTCTTGGTATATTAATCTCGATGGCAAACATAAAAAAAGACACTTTACGCTGTTTTGCAAATGTTTCAGAATTAATAAAAGAAATAAATGAATTTTCCTGAAACTTCGTGTGACTTTTGTTAATGCGGAACACATAACCGACACAATCTGAGATGTAAATGTTAACTCATCAATTTGACTAAAAAAAACTGAAATTTTTTTTATTTTTTGCACTGTGTCAATTTGATACCGAGGGACAGATTCGGTTAGTGAAACGAGGGATCGACGAGGCTGGTTAAGAATAATAAAAAATATGGCATTCTTGACTGCACTGACAAATCCACGTGTCCCAAGTGAACTCCGCGTGGACTAGTCAGTGCTGCTATGGAGGGGGAAGATGTCGCATAACGGAATTTGGCAATGCGACGGAATCCTCGTCAGGTTTGATTCTCAGTGTACCTCGGTGGTCATTGACCGTCAGGCCCGGGCTCCAGGCCCCTTGAAAATGTATATTTATGACGTGCAACTAACCGTTGAGGGCAAACAGAGGTTTGAAAGCGACTAATCTTGATGGATTACGGAAAGTTTCCTCAAAAACGATTGTGCTAGCTTACACGTCATAAATATACCAAACATCTGCATACCTAGTGTTGCCGAGGTGTCAACCGTCGTATTTCGTAGAAATTCGAGGAAGTTTATTTGAGTCATTGTGCCGAAGCAACATTAACAGTAAATATTTAAAGGAAATATAAATGGTTTAAGATTTTGGAAAAAATGACTAGTTATTATGATTACCATTCTTGGTAATACCATTTTTTGTATTAACGAATCTAGTAAATCTAGCAATTATTTACTTACGAAAAAGTTTCTGGAACAAATTGAATTAATGGACCACTCCTACTGTGTACGACGGTGTACACTTTCAATGAAAACTAGAGAAAGTCATGCCGTTTCGTTTTTGTTATGATTTCCTATTTTCCTACATTTTTAGACAAATGATATAAGTACGTATTTGGTGTTACGTGTAATGCTCGATTCCCGCTAATGATTTCCAATGAAAATTTTTTCGTAATTGCATAAGTCTGCGTGAAATACATGATAAGCACCGCGCGCGCGCACACACACACACACACACACACACACACACACACACACACACACACACACACAGCCACGCAGCAGCAACAACTACACCTGTCAGGTTACATGTATCGAGCCATTTAATATAACGGCACAGGTGTATTTCGTGATATATTACCTGAACACGATCTGGCGAATACGTTTGTATAAAACAGTAGTATATCTTTACGAAATCAGAACCAATGAATCAGCGATAACGTTAACAACTGCGTGGTCAGTTTACATGCAGAACTATTTAACGTTAAGCTGGAATCGATTTACCGTGGATTGTAGTAAATTATTTAGAAACGTGGTAAATGAAAACGAATGCCAGATCTTTCTTATGTAATAACTAGACTGTGGATTTTATGCATTTATGACAAAAATGAGTAGGTGTATTTTAAAATAGCAAACATATTGGAAACATTTAAACATACTGTTATATTATTCTCAACCTACTAAACATAATAGGGAAGAAAATAAATTTTTATTTTCTTCCCTATTATGTTGCAATTTAGGCAGAGTTGAGCAAAAATTTTTATTTAAATCAAATTTTTGCCCAACTCTGAATATAGGTGAGAAAGTTTTATTTTGCATTATCACTATACACAAGGATTTTTCGAAATCGTAATACAACCGGGCAGTGGGTTTCGAGAAAATCGAGTTTGAAAATGCAGCGAACACACGTGCTATTCTCTAGGAATCGTCTGGCGCGTCTGACGCGTCTGACCATGATCAACCAATTCTACTTTGTGCATATACTCTAGCTGGCGAACCTGGCGGAACTTTAAACTCGATTTTCTCGAAAACTAGCTGCCAAACGAGTAAATGTTATTCCTTTTTCTCGACTTGTTTTTGCATGTAGAATCACCCCCTGGCCAGTTGCACTACTATTTTACAGCCAATGAAAATATGCAATGTGCCTGCGTGTTTGACTACTTCCAATACAGTTTGTAAAAAAATTGTTTAAAATTAGCACCGATCAAGTAATGGTCTTTAGAAGTGCACTTTCAATAAAACACTTGAAATGCTAGAGAGTTATTGGGAACGATATTACAAAGAAATTCGAAATGCAAACGGTTAAAGACATGTTTGGACCACTGTAGTTTTCGATTATAGCAAATCGAGCTTGCAATAAATATTATGCTTCAGTTACCACGGACACCGACTAATCGGAACAGAATGCCACTTAGAAGCAATATCCGTGACGATTTTCCGATGCGACCAATTTAACGGTGAACACTATCACAAGTTGGATAGCGTAACTCGACCAAAGATTTGTCGGAGAGTATCGGCTCGTAAATCGCGGATCGATTAGGACTCTGTGTAGCTCGCGGAAGGATGTGCGTGTTTAGCAACCGCTGACGCGCGCCAAGTTGAAGCGGTTTCTCGAGTTGATAAGAAAGAAATTCTCCCGGTGGCACGAAGGTCTCCACTCTGCACAGTAACGGTATCTGCTAGAGCGTAGTCGAGATATAACCGGAGGTATTACAATTTACCGGATGATTAATTATGCATACCACAGAAAATCGGAAGTAAAATCATAAGTTAGTCCAGTCGCTATACAGGGTGCGGCAAAATCCGTGATACGAGCAAGGACAGGTGTTGCAATCCCCGCAAGACAGATATAACCAAGCTACGGATTTTTATGCATTTATCAAGGAATTGGTTAGATGCACATTAATTAATATTAATCAATCAATCTTGGTTAAAATTTTAATTGATTAATGCCGAATTCTGACTCACCCAATGGAAGAGAGTAAGTGGCGCTGACGCGCGCTTATGGGACGACCTGATATTATTTTGAAATTGACATTCCGATAGAACCAAGAAAGAACGCAAACAACACGTTTAAGAAATACTCGCTGCATCTTCGCGGGGATAGAGTTCTGTGGCGATTAATAATTCATTGTCTGAGGAAACGGGTTAGAAGTGACGTTGCCAGTGGTGTTACGCCTTTCGACTTCGCTGCGAACATTAATCAAGCCGTGAACACGGAAGACGTTCGGCGTTCTGCATAACGAGCCGCGGATGCGAGACGTTACCGCGCGCGTACCGTTCGCCAAGATCCAAAGAAAAGAGAAAATAAGAAAAACCGAAAGTGTGATACGGATACACGAGAATTAGAATAATTTTAACTGTAATCGACGCCGAAAGTAAGTTAATGCTGGGTAAGTGGAATACTTTAATTGGAAACAAACGGTGTATCTACACCTGCCTACTTCTACCATATACATTACGAGGATACTCTTAAGGATCGCATAACTTTTTACGAAACTGATCCAAAAGACTCGATTTTTTTAAAGATGTTAGACCGACTTGTTTGCCAGAGAACGAGCGAACAAATATTTTCTTAGCTTGCAATTGGTAGGAATCATGAAAAATTCGAAAAATGATGTTCCGTCAACTTTCTTATCCGAGCCTGTAACGATAATTTAAAAAAGTGCATTTCGCAGATTTAGTTAGGGCGAAATCACCTGCAAAAGCTAAAAATCTGCAACTTTTTTAAATAAAACTTTCACCCTTAAGCTCCTTTTCGACATACATAAGTCAATAGTTTTTTTGTAGCAAATTCCGAACTATATCAACTATCATAGAAAAAAAAAATATGATTCTATTTAAAAAAAAAAAAGCCAAGGTGACCTTGAAATGTGGGAAAATGTGATAAAGTTCTTCAACGTCTCGAAAAATAACAGAGATATTCAAGTGCTAATTTTCACTGGACCACCCCCTGTCTAACAGGACTTTTTCTTCCAATTTTTTTGATAGTAGTAAAAAACATATTGCACGATGAATACGTCCGCGCATCAAGAGTTAATTCTATTACATTTTATTACATAAAGACTCGCGTATATGAAAAATGGACAAAGCCAATGAGAGTCCGTCCAGTTATATTATAGTATCTGGCAATTACCAATATTGGTAAGATATCATCGATGGACAAGAATAAGTTGACTTCCATAGCAAGCACAAGGTAAGTATTTAAGTAGACACGACACACTCGTACCAGCTATGTGTGTGCTTCGGAAGCGAGATACATAGATTCGACAAGATCGACAGATTGCAATGTAAGCGTTAACAGTTCGTTTAACAGCTCCGATATTTAGATTATGATCATTCGTCGTCGATGCGATGAATTTCTTCGCGGGTGATACCTGTCGGTGAGATCGGTCGTATGATATTGGCTGCGGTGATCGTCGTTGCGGTATCTTCGATACAAGTTAATAATTGCGAAACACTAACCGGTTAATTGGCTTCGCTACATACTTTATCAAACCGCCTACGAGGTCGAGAAACTCCGCGATCGAGATAACGATCGGCACCGTGCACGAGGAGGACGAAACCCGTAGGAAATGACACGGTTTCATCGTCAATAGAAAGTGTCGGATTTTCATCCGCGAATATCATCGCCAGACGCAATGATCATTAGATCATTGACAATGATCCGCGAATTTTTTACTTTGACACTAGAACCACCGGACCACTCAAAATGACTCGCGCGAACTTTTTTGTTCCATTAGAAATATTCAAATATGTTTTTCTGAGAAATTTTTTTTATATATTTAGTTTTGTATATATTTGTTTTTAAAAAGCAACTTGTTTCCAAATGGTGTACAAATAATACTTTATTCACTGATTGTAGTATAACATTTGAAATCACACAATAATATGAACAAACAAAAGTATCTAAGTGCTCTTTAAACGAAGCGTAAATGACAGTTCTATTATATGTGCTTAGACAAAAGGTAGTTTTTATTTACAAAGCCTGTCTGCCAGCTGAACGGATCCTCGATTTAACAGAGTTTCTCACGACCATCGACTGCCACGAGACAATAGATTCAACTGTACATTGTAATTCGATATCTACGAGGTGTATAGAAACAACAGAAAAAGAATGTTACGGTAGAACTGTAAACGTTTCAATATTATACAAATATAGTATTAATATCTAGACTGAAGATGCTTATGCAAAATAAAAATTGTTAACATTAATCCAAAGAAACAGGAAACGAAAAAAAGTTTCATTCTATCTTACAACCTTCATAAATTGAAAGTATGTACCGGTTTTAAAAAAATTCAGTAATGATAGATTGTTGAAACCATTGTTCCTAATCTTTTCCAGAATTTTTCATATAGCTCATCTCGTAAATAAAAAAAATTCTGAATTACCATTGTAAAACATATTGTAGTAGCACGTACGTAAGAGTTCTCAATCACCAAGCCCAATAAAGTTGAAGAGATATGGAGTAAAAGCACAAGAAATTTGAAATTCTGAAAAATTGAAATTCCGTCTGGTGAAATAAGTATCCTAATCTTAAACGAAATCGGTTGAACGTGTAGGATCTGTTCGCTTTCACTCACGCGAAAATACTCTGAACGGAAGGATTTCATGAATTGAAAATATGTAACCAGAAAAATGGTATGCTCCTTGCGAAGAGTAACGGAATCCCATCGCTTTCGCGAAGAATGTTGCAGAATTGCAAATTACTGATGCGAGAAAGTATTCGCATAACTAATAATGTCTCCGTTACGTCATCACGTGTTAGACATTTGCCATGGAAAAGAGAGCATAACGCGCCCGCGTTTCGTGTAGTTCAAGTTTTATCGCATCTATGAAATAATAATAGTTTTGTTGCATCACTGCTTTGAAATTGTTCGAGGGAGAAATCTTGTGTTTGGCAATTCTAAATACTATCTATTTAGTTATTTCTACCGTAGTTCAAGTTTATCGCATCTGTGAAATAATGATAATTTCGTTGCGGCACTCCTTTTTGAAATTCTACAGGGGAAAGATCTTCGACAATTCGAAATACTTTCTTTCATTTATTTAATTATAAATAATCGGTATTTCCAACTTTTTTCCATCTACTGCTTACTCGAACGTTAGACGATCGCATCTCTACATTTTAGAGCTCAGTATGGAAACACGCAATTCATTCTATCAATTAATCACCTGGCTGTGCATTGAATGCTTCGGTTAATTACGGGAAGATGCACTTTGCTGAAGTGATTCCTTATCATAAACTTCATTGCTAATAATTCAAGGTTTCACGAAACTAATATTAAAGCACCGCATTTCTAGAGCTACTTTTCGATTTTCCTACCGAGACGAACGTTTCACTTGCAATGTGACCACAATCGTGAAATATTTCTGAAATATAATTCGACGGAAAAAACTACGTTTTTAAACTAAAAAATCTAATTCTACTAAATTTTATCGAGTTTTATACTACAACAGTTCTTGAAAATATACAAAGATTTAATGTTAATTATATGTATATCACATATTATTATAAAAAATACATTTTATAAAAAATGTATTTTTTTCGCTTATTTGTTCAATTTCTTCTATTACAAACACATGACTCTAAAGAAAATAATTATTTAAATAAAAATAATTTTTTAAAAATACCACGTTTTTAAAAACGGACTAAAAAGTATAAAATAATTTTTCCTAGTGCCATACAGATTCCTAACGTCGTACAGATAGTCCTGAAAATTTGTGATTGTGAATTTTGAATAGCTGTGAAAATACTTGTGAGATTTCAAACGAAAAACGTCGGGCGCATGCGATAGATAATTGATGCATTTTGCGCCCCACGATCTAAAGTATGTACTTATTATTATAAAAATAATAAGTTACACGCGTACGTACATTAATTTACATTTGTAATACTACTCCTTTGTATTTTTCTGTGGTGAAATGAATCTTTTTGAAAAATTCGTACAACGCTTATATTACGAGCCCATATATTTCTCATAATTTTTCTATGCATTACAAACATACTGTTAATGTACGAAAGGCGCGTCTATACTGTATCGTATACATATACGTATACATAGAGTATGGGGCATACAATTAGGCGTCATACCATCAAGCGCCACCTGATTGTTAAACGGGTCACCGCGAAAATATTTGAAAAGAGAGAAAAAAACATTATGTCATCGTACCGTGGACTGATAAAATTAAAAAGAAATAATTCTTTGAACGTTCGCCAAAAGTCTGTTGACCTTGGAATTCAAATTTGAACTAGCCGAGGGTTCGCATAAACAATTACGCGCACGCGATCGACTTAAGATGGAAGATAAAAACTTACCGGAAGAACTCCAACGGTCCGAATAATCCATTAATGCCCCAGACCAATCGGTTATATCTTCAGAGCTCGCCATAGTTGATCGACAGGATCTGTTTCTTTGCCACCGGTCCCACCGATGGTTGGCTCGATAAATAAACTAGGATTTCTCCGTTGTCAGTAGAATATTTTATTGAATGTTTCGTGTGACAACCGAGACACAACCGCACTTCCCGCGTTATCGTTGAACGGAACACACGGCCGATGCGAAACTTCACACAACATACGTGAGAGCAACGTTCTCGAAAGGAGATGAGAAACCAAGTCAGAGCACACACAGCCACTCAAAGCAGTCAATGATTACCTTACGACATCCAGTTCTGGTTTGCTGGTTCTCTCTATCCTTCTCCTCGCATTTACCATTACAACACCACCTCTCGCTCTTTCACGCGACTCACATATGTCCCGGTCGTCCTTGTTTCTCCACTTTCATTACATTTCAACGTACCTTTTCATTCTAGATACTTACCGGCTCATTCGCACTGTTTATTTTTACGATCGGCTTATTTACCACGAGGTCGTCTATCTCTACTATATGTATATACTTGCAATACATGTGCGCCTCTGTTTGTATTTATCAACTGACGGCTACCGATTTAAATTCAATTGTTCCTCCAGTGTATCTTCCTTATCCTTACAAATTATATTCGTAGAATCTCTTTTATTTTATTCGATTTTTCGTCAATCAATGATTATTACCGAAATCTATTCATCGTCGATAAGAAAGTGATGCTGTTGCTGATGCTTGATCGTAAGGCCGTTTGTCCACGGAGCGTCGCGTCATAGACGCGTTCGCGACAAAATATCGATTGCTGTACGTTTCAGTGCTGCAACCAATGTAAAATAATTGACGCGTGTCCACGAGGCGTCATCGTCGTAATAATCGATCGTACGCTACGCCTACAAATACACGTACGCTACGTGTGCGCGACGCTCCATAGCAAACGGCCTAAGGATTCAAAATTTTGTGCAGATCATCTATGTACTACCATTTTTTTTTGTTTCGTTATACAAACATATTGAGAAACGAGATACATAATGAAACAGCAAATAAGTGTAGACAACAAATTTTTGTGAAATTTCAAATAAGTAAACATTTATTTTTTCATTTCCTTTATTTGCAGAATAGACTTCCTTAAATTGTGAACTTCAAGAAAGACAACAGCATTATTATATGTAATTTAATTACTGATGAAAAACAAAGCCTAATTAACTTTGTTCGAGTAACATGTTAACGAGTTCCTTACTTTTGTAACATTATTGTGTACTTTATGTAACAATCATTGGTATCTACACACACACACACACACACACACACATATATATACATATACACCCTTTGCACTTGGAACTATTTTAAGACGAAAAATAAACATTTATTTTAACTTAGAGTATTTTCATTCTATACGATTTTTTTCACTTTATGCGTACTTGTATGTTTAGTAAATTATTTGATATAAAATAATTTGATAATCAAGTCGCCTCTCGACTGCTCAGTGTTAAGGAAAGTCAATGCAAACTTGATGATTTAATCAAGGGTTACATAATAGTCTCCATTATTCAGAACTAGTATTTACTTTTTTACTTTCAAGAAACCAGCTGTGTTCGAGAAGTATTTTGCATTAGCTTCGTTCACTTTCTTTTCTGCTGCTTGTGGATTTACAATTTCCAAACCCTGTAAAAAAATAGATGCGTTTAAATCAAACATAATTAGATTATACTGCCTTTATAACATCGAATAAGAGAATAATATATATTAGTATTAATCTAAGTCAATGGTCGAAAAACTACGGCTTGCGAGCCTCTTGAAAATGATTTTCAAAAGCAAATTGGAAATTTTCATTTCATCTTCGAACACTTTTGTGAACGTGTATCGTACATGTTTATATCAATTCACGTTCTCTTATAAATGCAATAAAAAGAAAATGGCATGATTTTATTACAGATAGTAAGATCCACAACATCTGGAAATGACCTATTAAGAAACTACGTACACGTAGATACTGTTAACGTTATTATTAATTTACCTGTAATGGGGTAAACGCAACGCTGGATGCTGTACCAGACACTTGCTTTTTGACTGTCGTACTTCCACCCCATTGCTGCTGTTTCTGTAAATTTTTCTGAAGTGTCTTTGATATTCGTACTTTTGTTTTTTCATCAATTTGTGGTAACCTAATACGACCCGTTCCTGCTTTGCCAATCGTACCACGTGTGTAACCGAGATCTTCTTGATAGGCATCGTTTTCAATCTAAAAATATAAAAATACGAAACATATGAACACTATTATATGTACAGTATTAAAAAAATGTAAAATATAAATGAAATGAAACTTACATCAGCGAAATTCATTCTATTCGCATGTTTTTTAAACTCCGTCATTGCATAACGTTCTTTCATTTTACGCACGCGTCTGCCACCGCGCTTCTTCCGACCTGGATCGATGGGTTTTGGTAAAGGCTTTACAAATTTGACTGGTGGTGGTTCCTGAAGTTTATCCAACTTTTTCTCGATCTCTTCACGGAACATTTGACCAATATGACCGTCTGTACTTTCGTGACAAGCGTCAACACGAGCAGCTAACGTACTTTTGGCTGCTACCAGTCTTGCTGCTTTTCGCCTTAAGTCCTAAACAGATTAATCGGAAATAGAAATTAAACGATGTACTACATTTTAAAAAAATCGGCAGTCAGAGTCTGATGGCTAAAGTGAGATGTAGAAATATGGAAGAAGAGAACAAATATTGGAGAAAGGAGGAAGAAAGAACGTGCACGTTATACGAGAGACACCTGGGGACGCTAAAACATTTGGCACAGGACTGTGAAGGTGTAGAGAGAACAAATATACGTATTAAAAAGATAGTACAACATAAAAGAGTGGGAGAAATAGTAGACTGGCTTAAGAGTATCGAGAGAAAAAGGAAAGAAATAGCCAAAAGGAGAGAGAGAGAGAAGGATCTATTAGGACAGATTAGCAGCTAAAAGGCAAGAACAGGCATGTGGTGATATCCGAAAGAGTTGATCCGAAAGTAATGCGGGAAGCGGGTCATCGGATCAACAGTCTTCGGTCAATGGTGCGGAGAAAGGCGCTGAAAGGCGCCTGGACAGTGGGGTTTTAGTGGGTATGGGCACGGTCCTTTTTTTCGGAAACCGTGTCGAGTCCCACACTACTCCCCCCTCCCCCCGACTTTCATCTTAGGGGGGTGTGTCAATGCATTTCCCCACCGCCCTTAAACAAGAAAAAAGGATAGATTAGGATTAGATTAGGATAGATAATAAATGGATGGGTGGAGGGACGGGTGATATAAGGCAAACATTGTACACCAAATCCAATTTCTTGGCCATGAGGCAGAAGTAGATAAATACCACACTACTACGTTTAAAAGTATGTGAAATACGCGTTTCCATCGTGTAACTTACAGGCGGAGTTTCTTGTACAATGTCGGAGTAATATATGAAACCAGTGTGAGGTAGAGTCGCCACTTGTGAAAACCCAGATAACGTCGTTTTCTGAGACCCTAGGACTAGAATGTTACATGCTGGCATTTTTGATAATTTAGTTAAACCTCCAGCTACACCTAAAATATAACAACGCAATATATTAACATGTATGTACATATATATAAGATATTCGAAAACTTGTACACGTTCCGTGCCGAGTCGTTTTTCCTTGGCGGGCATATATTCTACAGTCTTAAACTTGTTATAGAATATATTTCTTTAGCGCATTAAATAAATATGTCGGTGTGTATCGCCGCACAGTGGCACACGCGGTCTGAAGTTTAATGTGTGCCATCGGTGGTACGCATGGCACAGAACGGTAAAATACGATAACAATGTTTTGAAACTTACCCATAATTTTTGCTGCAGTAGATGCACCCACTATTACAGACAAATTTGGTGCAATAAATGCCATTCTACTCTCTACATATTCGAATATCTTCAATTTGCAATTATTCAATTCCACTGCCATGTCGCAAGCTTCGCAAATTGCTTCCTTTTCTTCTTCTGTGAGTAACTGTCTGTAAATATAACACACATTCTATTTCTTTCTAATAATGAGCTTAATTATTATTATTACATACAATTTATAATCTATTAAGCAATACATTACCCTTGTGTTGTTGATGCTGTAACCGATACAACCATGATTGTTGCTTGAGTAAGAAACTGTTGTAATGTTTCATTATTTTTTGCTCTATCTAAATCATTTCCTAATTCTCTAACTGTCATTACATACTCCAAAGGACCAACAACTAATGATTCCAATTCTGGAAACCTTTTCGAATATTTGTCTCTTGCAAATCTATGTATAGTAGCTGAAAAATATAATCTCTACTATTGGAACAGTCACGTACAATATTACCAATGCATAAATAGTTTCTTATAGTAAAGCAAACTCATGGGTTTTAATATTACGATCAGACTCCACAATTACAAAATCATTACAAGATTATTTAAAATTCCTAATATTAATTGCTTACCTATTTCGTCGTCAATATCTACAGCCATATTATTAGCTTCAACAATAAGTTGATATTCAGGATCAGACTCGACAGGTCCAATGATATCTATAGACTTCCTTGGAACTTTACTATATTTTTCAATATGAGACATTACTTTCTTCAACTGGTCCGAGTCGCCTAACCTCGCTAATTCTCTCACAGAAGCAACTTTTATTTCTTTAATCGAGAAAAGAGATTATTAGATGAAAATTCTATAGCATTATTTACCTTGACAAGCATTAAGGTTAATTACCTTCTTCGATGGCTTTTGAGACCGAAGCAGGAATAAAATCCGGCTCCGGTTCTTCCATAATATGGTCGGAATCATCATTTTCTTCAAGATCTGCTAAAAGCTCATCCGCTAACGACATGATTTCCTTTCAGGAAAGATCTATACTAAGACACTAAGACTGACTAAGCTGATGGACTGATCAAGTAATAATCTGTTTATCAGAGAGGGAGTAAATTGTATTCCCCTCGATTCAGAGCAGTGTATGGATCACGGGACGAAGGGAAGTATATAGTACCATTGATATTCGATAGCGGCGCATCATGCCAATGCCAGCAATGGCGATTTTGAATTTGTTTCAAGGATCTCCTATCCATAGAATATATATCAGTGGAATGGGTGCCCCAGATCCATACACTGATTCAGAGCTGTGATATGGGGCGCTTTTTTCGCGCATGCGCGAGTTTCGGCAGGAACGTATCTGCGTCCGAAGTTTGTGGGGGACTATTGGGGTGAAAGTAGTGGGAGACTATCCGGCTATACCCTTTTGCGAAATTAGCGGGGCGCCCAAGTTACCCGATCTTCGTACTCGACTGAGGCTAAAATAGTCGCGCATGCGCGAAAAAAGCGCCCCATATCACAGCTCTGCCTCGATTTCCTTTATCTGGCGACACTGCATGTCGTGTTCCAAGATTACTTTATGTACAAGATGACGGATGTGGGCAAAGTGCCACGAAGCTAAGTGTACCTAGAGGGGAAAGGAGAATCATCGCGTACTTGTGAAGAGATACATTTGTATTACGGTTTTGTCGTTCCTTGCAATTCTTTATGCAACAAGTTATCCACCATTTTGCGACGTGCTTGTGGGCACGAAATACATGTCTCTGTGAGGCGCTAACGCCCCAAAACCGACGGACACTAAAATACATTAGGTATCAAGTCTATTCCTATATTTTATCTGTGGTTTTGCCTCTGATATATACTCCGTGGTTTAATCATCAATTCCGCAACAATTCCGCAACACTATTGAAAGACCGGCTTGCAGTAGGAGAAATCGGAAGTAAAGCGGATCATTGACTAACGAAAGAAAGAGAGAGAGAGAGAGAGAGAGAGAGCGAGAGAGAGAAATGAAAAAATGAATCGTCTCCTCCCCACCACGGAACGAGAACCGTATGATCGTTGATGCACGATGTTCAAGAGGGATCATCGTCGCACGTATCGCAGTATCGACAAGGATAAAGAAAAAAGGAAAGGTCTTTCAGCGAATGACAGCGCGCAAAACCGATCACGCGGCCGAGTCAGGAGGTGCAGTTTCGGTCGGTGCAGGTCGGTGTCAGACACCGTACGTGTGTACGTGCCTGTTGTGTGCGTAGATACGTGTGTATATTATCACGGTAGTATCTGGTAGTATCTCACTCACAACAAATATGTCGTCGTGGTGGGGAGTACGTTTTCCCGTTCGTCGTTTCGCATATTTCTTCCCCCGCATTATTATCATGTAGTTCGGTGTGTAGAAGAAGTTCTTGCACGTTTGTTTCCTCGGACAGTAGAAGAACGCAAGTGTGGGTACGCGTATGCGTGTCGTGTGCGTAGAATACGGTGTCGATACGATTTGTTAGTTAACGGAGGAGAAGACGTTTTGTGCTCGGCATCAAAGGCGACAGGGGATCGTGTCTCCTACTCGAGGATAAAGAGTGTGCGATGAGCGCGAGTTAGTTCTCTTCCTCGGTAATTAGAACGATTATTTAATCATGTCCAATTCGCGAGGAACCAGAGAGGATCGTGTGGGCAGCCAACGGCGTGAGTCTCGCGATTAACGGTAGGTGTGTGGAGAGTTTAACCGTGTTTAGAACGACGACGTGTGTATTTAACGTTGTTGGCTCGGCTCAGCGGTCGCGTTCCCCGGTTACGCCTAGGTGAGAAATGTGGTTCTGAATCGTGCGACGTTCGCTGATCCCCGTTCAATCACGAACAGGTTGTTCACGAAAGGGGTGCTCCCTTCGTTACTTGCATTACGTTATACTTTACGTACGTACGTACGTAAGTACGTGCTCGGGAATACTTACGGACTCGTATTCGTACTCGTCTATTTACCACATTGCGAGCTCTGTGCGCGCGCGTGTGTGCGTCCGTGTGTGTGTGCGCGCGCGCGTGTATGTGTATGCGTGCACAGTGTTTAGACAATCAAGGATATATTCCTTCGGAAGGACGGCCTGACACGGAAAGACGGAAGGAAGAGGAGGGTAGCAGGGTAGCAAGATGGCGGGGTCCTTAACGTGGTCGTGTACTTGTTGCCTGCGGTTCAAGTTCAGCCCCGAGGAGATCGAGCAGCGTTACAAGAGTCAGGAGATCGATCGGATGCTGGAGAAAGATCGTCAGGCTCTCCGACGACAGGTCAAGCTGCTGCTCCTCGGGGCGGGCGAGAGCGGAAAGTCGACATTCCTTAAACAGATGCGAATTATTCACGGAATTAAGTTCGAGGTAGGACATCCTCCACTTCACGATCGAACACTTTCATTTCAACGTGATCTTCTCTTTATTCGTCGTTTCACGCTCTTTTCAATTCACTCGGGGAAATTTTTCCAGTCCGACCGAATGATTGTCAGTGTTATTATCGCTGTTCAAATAAACTCTTTGTTTGCGAGAGAAGGTGGTTCAACGAAACACATGATTTCACATTTAGAAGGGTAGTTACTCTGACATACCGTTCAATGGTACTTGTAATTTTTCATTTAAAATCATTCAACCGTTATTCGTCCGCTCAGTTGCAAAAGGACACAACCAACTTCTCTTTCGCATTCAGATTTTCATGATGTTTTACTTCCAATCAAATATAATCGACAATATTTTCTTTGCAGAATGTTCCCTAAACGAGTGATTAGTTTCAAGAATTTGAACAAAGAATATTAGCAATGTAACGATTAACATACACAATTGTGTCTTTCTGTCGTTTGTCAGATTCGTCGTTATGAAATCTATATCTTATTTGAAATCATAAAAATGCTTTCTATCGTAAAAATCATAAAAATCATAAAAATATCTCTATCAGAGTACATATTACAGTAAGAACCGCGTAAAGTCTCAATAAATTGAATCTTATCATTTTTATGAAGCGACACGTGTCTCTGTTACATTTATAGCTCTATTCGTTTAGCGTTAAACAAGCTGTCAGTCACTTATAAAGAGATTTCATTGAGAGTCCGTTATTGATATTTATTTCTGAATAAACAATAAATGTATACAATTAATCGTATCATACAAACGATCTACAAGATGTCCCAAAAAATGTTTTACTTAAAAGGGATGATTTACCTTGAAAATGATCTTTCTGGCTTTATTTAGAAGTTATTAATTAAAAAAAACATTTGGCAATAACATTTTAATAAAGTCGTGGAGAATTAGTTAGTTCAATTGACCTCAGGAATCGCTTCTTTCGAGGAAGTACAATACTTTGGGGACAGCCTGTATATTATTTGTAAATAATGTTTATCGTTTACAGTATTCTTTTTCTTCTTTTCAGCCTGAATTGATCAAAGAATACCAACATGTAATTTATCAAAATATAATAAAAGGAATGAAGGTATTGGTCGATGCTCGTGACAAGCTGAATATTCCATGGGAGAACCCTAAAAACTATGATATTGGTTATCAGTTACTCAAGTTTGAAAATACCATGGTATTAGACGCTAGGTTATTTCTTCATTATGTGCCAGCTTTACGAAGTTTGTGGGAAGATGCGTCCATCAGAAAAGCCTTTGATAGACGGAGAGAATTTCAATTAGTAAGATATTCTTGCTTGTTTTAAATAGAAATATATAAATTTATTAATAATCACTAATAATATCTCTGTTGTTTTTATACCTTACAAGAATATTTTTTCATTGCAGAGCGATTCGGTTCAATATTTCTTGGATAATCTTGACAGGATTGCGAGGACGGTAATTTCTATAATGTTTCACGCTAATCCGATTATTACAATACAGTAATATATTCTTTAATCGCTGTACATTTTATTATTTGCAGGATTACGTACCTACACACCAGGATATTTTGCACTGTAGAAAAGCCACAAAAGGAATTTCAGAATTTGTTATACAAATTAATAATATCCCGTTTTTGTTTGTCGACGTTGGTGGACAGAGATCCCAAAGACAAAAGTGGTATCAATGTTTTGATTGTGTTACTTCTATACTTTTTCTTGTGTCCTCATCTGAATTCGATCAAGTATTGCTGGAAGATAGGTACGTTATTGTTCGATTAATGTCCTTTATACAGAGAAAAAAGATATAACTGTTAAAATAATATTCTATATTCTTTATTTACAGGAGAACTAATCGATTGGAAGAATCGAAAAATATCTTTGACACGATAGTTAATAATATGATATTCGGTGGAATGTCTATCATCTTGTTTTTGAATAAAACTGATTTGTTAGACAAAAAAGTGAGATCGCCCGATACGAATGTTCGCTGGTACTTTCCACAGTTCACAGGAGATTCACGTTCTATGAAGGATGTGCAGAATTTTATATTGGATATGTTTATATGCGTGAAAAGGGACCCGAGAAAATCCCTGTTTCATCACTTCACTACTGCAGTGGACACGGAGAACATAAAAGTTGTATTTAACGCAGTCAAAGATACAATTTTGCATAGAAATTTGGAATCGCTGATGCTCCAATAATAATAGCTGTATGTATAGTAAGTGAAACTACTTCCGAATTTAAATAATAAATAGATAAACAAACATAATAAATAAACAGAATGACAGAACTGAGATCCAGAAACGAAAAATAACAGTTCTAACATCATATTTCGGTTCTTAATAACTGTTTCGAAAACCGGAACCGAAAACCATAACAGTTTTCATTTCCTGGAACCGAGTATTCGGGTAGCCGACTATCTCATGAGATACCCGGATAGTCGGCGCTATCTTATGAGATACCCCGGGTATTTTTGCACTACCCAGGTGTCTAAAACGTGGTACTCGAAAGAAATTTGCAAATCGTCTGATTAGCGAGGCACACACAGTTGTTGAGTACCTCTTGTTCTCGCTATTCGCTCAGAAGATTACCACCTCTACTTCAGGTGTGTAGGATCGCGTGTCGGTGAACTTCGCTCCCCTTGCCACTGTGTCGTTCCGCGTCTCTCGATACGAGACACTGACAATATGTAGAATGGGTTACCAGGAGAATTCGTTTAGTACAGATACGTCGATTTAAAACGATATTCAATAAAGTTTATAGAAAAGATATATAAAATAAAAATGGCTCACGCATACAAACAAACACACACACACACAACCACACGTTACTTTACATTCAGCAAGTTATCTTGAACTGCCTTCTTGGTCACGTCCACTGCTCGATAATCGTTTTCGTTAATCGTAATTTTTCACATACACACACACCCGTAAACGCTGCGATCGAGCGCCGGTTAGATCGCGATTACATATTTTCGTTTCCTCACGTATCTGTGCATACATGTATATAAATGTTGTATACGTTTTGATAAGATATTTCCATCCTCTTTTTATAAATATTAAAAGGTTGTAAGAAGACTTATATACATATACAATATATTGTACATAGTAACTTGTATTCTATACATTGTCAATATTAATGCTTTTACATATTTGTATAAAAAGTGGATCAGTTTGCTAATAGTTTAACTAAGATTTTCTATTTTGTACAGATATTTAATCCAATGCTTCTTCCTTTTATACGAAAATGTGTATTGAAAGTACTGGTGGCAAAAAAGACCGGTATTCGCAAACATAGCCGCTTATTGTGCACAAGACGACTACACTTGGCCTAACAAATATCGGACGCTCAGCTACTCTTTGTAGAGCAGTAAGACGGTTAAGCTATACTCGCCCTCAGATTGGTATATCGTTCCTGGAGCATCAATGATAATAACCTCTCGATACTGTTGGATTGTCATCATTTGTGACGACAACACGGTCCACCCGTCCAGTATAGCTCTTCATCTTGTAAAGAGGACGGCACATCTAACGTCGTACCTCTTCTGCGACAGTCTCCAGTAAGCTTCAGGATCCAAGTCGTAATAGAATGGCCTTTTTCTTTACGAACGACGAAGTTTATAAGCCCCTCTTCATATTTGTCTCGTCTCGTGTTCATCTCAATGCTTTCCAGCAAACACGTCTAAAAAACCTGATCTGTTCACTTTATTTTTCGAAAATCAAGGTCTGATTGGGAGTTGGCAGTTCTTTGCTCCTACCATAACTGGAAATGTCTCGCTTTCGCGACTATTCTGAAGATAGCTCCTCCGATGATCCTTTTAGTATTCTACTGATTCTACTCCTCTTTCACTGATTTTGTTCTCTTCTTCTTCTTCTTCTTCTTTGGTGCAATGACTTCTTCGAAATGAGAATTCACATAATCGCCAACTATTCGTACACTTAGAATTCTAATTTACACTTCTGCTTCTACTTGAAGCTTCAACAGGAGATTCAACACCTGTGTTCTCGTGAAACGAATCAATTTTCCTGCAAACAAGGCAATAACCTCTGCTCGTAAATTAGCTCCTCTGGTAAATTAACATAATCTTCTGATTCAATAAAATATATTTTTGTCGATTCAGTTTCTCTGGGAACTCTGAAAAGCACACATTTGCCGAAGGCGTACATAATCGCGCTTCCTGTCTCTTACGCAATATATAGCTTATTCTAAAAAAACGTCCGAGTTTGCTAAGCAGTCATACTGACGATTAGATTAGAGTAATCTAACCTCGGCTCTTTCTTTTTTTAACAGTCTTCGCAAACATAAGAGTAACTTATTTTCTATGTAAGGTTTATTACGTTTGTTAACATTGAATTATTAAGTAACAAAGAAACCAAATACTAGATCCATGCCATATAAACCAAATGAAACTAACCAGTTTGTGTTCAAATTGCTGTGTACAAAAAAGCAATAATCATTTTTATCATTTATTTTCTCCTTTAATTTGACCTCAGAATTAATTGTACACAGGATTTCGATATTTCAATATAACTACACGCACGCTCTTTTTGTATTTTCGTGTTTGTTATATGTGTTTTCTTTTTCCTGGATTCGTTGTTTTTTTTTGTACTTCCACACATTGAAGTTCTGTTCTTTTTCTGCACAATAAATTACATTTCGTAAAGCAATTCAAATTAATATAATTTTAATACTTCAATATTATATTTTGTCACTTATAGGTTGTTGTTTTTCTAATGTAAATTCCAGTATTTTTTAAATAACTGGAATTACAAAATTTTGATAGAAAGATTACAGTTTTGTTCAGTGAAAGCACAACGCCTGTTCTATTAAACTTGGACTTTAACAGAACCGGCTCTTGTCGCAACATTACTATTTTTTAAGAAGATTTACATTAATCAGTATTATTATTTCTTGTATACAAAGATTCAAACAAAGTTGGTTTTTTCAATTTGTATGTAACAGCAATTTGTCAGAATCACGTTTAATCTCTTATTGTTATAAACATATGGGCTATAATGAAATAGTTGCAGCTATTCTATTTTATAGATTTTCGTTCTCATGAGTTTTGTAAATAATATGACAGTCAGCAATACCTAATATTATTAAAATAGGACTATCGGATTGTAACAATTTAATCGAATAAGTTATACATTTTAATTTTGATCTGAAAATCATACCAATCAAAATTTCATTATATAATAGATATAACAACATTTTGAATTTAATTTATAAACATTGCTATAACCAAGGATTTTATGTAATAATGCATATGATGAAACCAAAGAGTTTTAAGTAAACCTAATGAACTGCTATGTATCTAACTTATTTTCCATTAGCTTAATAGAAATGTGTAACATCATAAATATTCTTGGAAATATATTCGTGCAAAGAATTTTAATCTGCAGTTTCGATCATGTATTAAGTATTACATAAAATCTTTGATTCTTCCACTCTTTCTGTCGAAGAAATGGAAATGGAGAATACTTAAAAGTATTGTCATCGATCTATCAATTGTTCCAAAATGGATGAGAATCAATATTTTGTTGTGTTTGTATATAAGAAGTTTTAGGTGTAGCATAATGATACAACATATTAGGAAGAGTTGAAATTTTTGCATGGTCCGTATCGTGCAAAGATATTGTATAACTTTGATAATTGGTGTATTTTTCTTTAACTGATGTTTTTACATTCCTATAAAGTTAATCAGGTCCACTTTAATCGATATGCTTACAGCGTTTTTAAATTGTACCACATTTTTCTAATGTAGTAATGAATTATTACTGTCTGAAATCGAGTATTATTTTGAAAGATTATATAAAAGAAAAATTTTATACAATTTTTATGTCCTGCATATACATGTATACAGAACCTATCTATCAATGGGGCCATTGATTAAACTGGTTTTACAGGTATTCGAGTATCTAATTAATCGATTAATAAAAGTTTGTACATACAGGTACATTAGTTATGGTTAACTATGTACTGAAAATTGTAATTACCTGGTTAAACTATTTTTTTAAGTAACAAAATTAAAAGGTATAGTAATATAAATTCACGAAGAGGCGTTGACGGATAATATTAATTGTTCCTAAACGAAGTATCGAGTACACGAATGTAAACTGTTTTTTATAATAATTTATACAAATTTCAGTACATAAAGTGAATTTAACCTAGAAGTACAAATTTACAGGCACACTGCATGTTAAAACTAAGTGAAGAAAAAAAAAATGTTAGCAAATAAAAATGTAAACATTGGAAAACAGTCATCTAATATGCTATTGTGTATCTTGATAATAATGAATACTTCCAGTGAAATAAATCACATTGTATAAGGATTTTTTAAAGAATTTTTATTAGAAAAAGAGAAAAAAGTTAATTATAGGTCTTTACCTGGAATTTTAAGATGTACTTGGAACACATCTGAGAATCATGTAACACAGTTGAATCATCACAGTCTGGTTTTATATAATTTGTATGTAAAAAATATAGTTTGTCTGGGAACGCGTTTCGGTATATCAATAATTTTCATTAAGATTTTTCTAGTTATTAAATCGATACAATTTATTGATAGAATTACGTTGAATTTGGAGTTGAATAAACAATTTATCATAGTGTACTGATATCTTTGATACATTAGTTTACCGACTTGTATTAAAATCGTTATTTTTTAATATTTTCGTGTGATGAAATACTGTTAAGTGTACTATATTTCTAGTAAACTTTCTATGAAAAATTGTTTTTACTGGGTAATTATCAATATCCCATGAATTATGATGCGCATTCGATTCATAGCTATCTGGATATTTTAGGTATTAATTTGTTAATAATTGAATGCCTGGGCATCCGGTTTTCAAGGCCTTCGCTCTATCAACACTCATTGAGAATAAACATTTGGAACTTTTACAGAAATATTTTAGAGGGAAATATACTCTTGATAATTACGCTAGGAGAGTCCATGTAGATATAATGTGTATGTAAAACGTCGCTAATTTAATAGAAAATTTTCATGATACTTAGGTCGTCGTTTTTTTACATATACATATACATACACAGTTCATTTCATTGAAGACTTAAAAGTATAACATATGTATATTTTTGTAATCAATTCAGAGCGAGTACTGTTGACTTTATTACAAATTTATTTGCAACAGGAAATGAGAATGTTACTGAATGCTTTTTATATACCGATCACATCACACTATGTATCATGTAAGTTTTCTGCCGTGCTATTGTGAAAGAGAAAAGTAAAGCGAAGAAGAATGATGAAACATCGCACGTTGTACGCGTACAACATGTTGAAAAACGTTTTATTATAATATGCGGACTGTGAAAGCATAGCAACTTTGTGATAGAACGTCGCGAAAAAACGAGGAGAAAATAATTTTTATATTTTTAGAGGTGCAGAGAGATTATTTTAATCTGTTCAACTTAATCGATTTTACACATTTCAGTCTATATATGTGAAAAGAAATAAATGGAATTTAGATATTCTATGGTTACGATATCGTTGACGATGATACATCAGTGTTATATATAAATATATATATATATATATATACTTATATTGGGGTTGGCAAGAAAATAATTTCGGTATTTTAAAGTGTAACAGAGCAAGAATTTTTTCATGCAAACAATGATCTTTAATGAATAAGTTATTCTCGCTTTTGTTCGATGATCTAATGCCAAAAAGAACAAACAAGAAACTATTTTATCGATAAAAGTTCATCGCTTCGATAAAGAAGTTCGGTTTCGTTTCACCTTAAACTATTGAAATTATTCTCCTGCTGACCCAATATATTTACGTTTAAAACGACTTTATTATGATTTGTATTATACTTGCATTAGGTACTTTTACACGCATACCTACATTCTCAAATCATGGGAAACGATGAAAACACTTGTAAACGGCCATAAACGGTAATATTGAATTGAAAAAGACAGATAGTATTTACAACGAACAAAACTAAGGGGAAGCGTTATTTGTAATTTATTGTAAATATGTGAAATTATGTTTAAACATGTAATATTATTGTTTCAACCGTCGTAAAAGCAATCTCGCTTCGAATAGACTAACAACGAATATTTAGCCGTGTTAATGGAAGTAATTATACGATGAATATAAATTTATTTTCATTTATATGAAGATGAATTTTGGGTACTGAACTTTTATAAGACTAAAACATTGTGTAGTATTTATAAATAGTACTAGATCTGTCCTTGGTTTTCAATGGAATCGAACAAATATTAGAACGACAATATTTTTTGTAAACTCGTCGATAATGTTTAACGAAATCGATAGAGAACCTTTTTCCAAGTGGCGAATTGTTTAGATACTATTTTCAAAAGTTTTCTAGAAAGCACAATTTCTTGATACGCTGCAATACGTACAAATCGATGTTCGTTTACACATATGAATATTTTATTTCAAGCGATTTATAAATAATTAAACGTACTCGCCAATCATGATGCTTGCACTAACACTTAAATTTAACTGCCTCCGAAGGAGGGCTCCGAGTAATATCCATTTCTCTTGTATAGATATATTAAGAGATCGAATGTTTGTACGTTTATAAAGCCGTTTACACGAACAAACTAAAGAAATAATATTTTTGATTTTCAATGGATTGTAAACGTTTATATGTGTATACAAGCATTTCTTTTTCGAAAACTAAAACCACACTTCTATTTAATTACGATGCAGTATTTATACAAGTGCAAATTTTACATTATACAATACGACTGCAAACTTTTGAAAATATTTTCACACACACACACATATATATATATAGTCCGGAGCTCTAGTATTAAGTGGATCGCTTGCGTAATCATCATGCTGACAGTATGTGAGTTTGCATACGTCAGAAATATAAAGAAAAATTTATGTTAAGAAGCAACAGTCAATCACATATTTGGTAAACATGATGTACAATCGTGTTTGATCGCGTATAGGTCAACTTTATATGCATTTTGCTATACATGATCTAAAGAATGTAGATATATTGTGCCTTTTGTATATTGTATATTTGTATATAAACATATTTTACATGAAATATTGTAATAATGTAGTCTATTCGCATCAACAATAAATAAAATAAAACTTTAGAAAAGAAAAATATTTACTATAAATTATTCTTTACCTTTTATATAACTATATAGTATAATCTTGCATTTATTTGAGAAGTAAGAGGTTCGCGAAGCGTCGCGAACGTGGAGAATAATGTGTGAATAGTACATTGGTATCGTTTTTATTTGTAATAAATTTTATACAAAGTGAAGCACATGCCTATTTAGCATAACTTATTCAATAAAATGCACAATATTTACACTTTTGCAAAAAAAAAATACATAAGATACGTTATTGTTTTTGTTGCAATCGATTGAAAATTTTCCTTTGCAGTTCAGCAACGAGTAATATTACTTACACAATATCAATAACATATAGATGTTATACTTATCTAAACATCACATTGTCAATTCGTCTACTATTAGTAGTAATTACATTCCTTTAGAACTATGATACCGGCGCATTGAATATATTACACAGTTATATTTACATGGCTTTATCGATAATATATATGTATATGTATATATGTACTCTTACGTTCCAACCGACCCAAGTACCCACGAATTTTCAGGGTTCAGCCGGGATTCGAACTATCGAGTCGAAAGTATTAAAAATATATCAGTTGGTTTGAGCGGGGCAATGAGTCGGTTCGTTCGTCTCGAGTGCGTCTGTCGAAAGTCGCAGTGTTGTCCAACTGAAGACTACAACGAGCGCAGTAACCGTGACTATGAATCGTGTTATTACAATCACTTTTACGCAGTGATGATGCTTGCATTACACAATTCGAATAAAATTTCATCGAAACAATTGTGGAATTGATTTTTAGAAAAGCAAGATAATGGAATACGTTTGTGGTTGTGTGGTGTGCGAGCGTGCTTCTTACATTTTACTCTTTAAATTTAATATTGTCTCTTACTTTCCAACCGACCCAAGTCCCACTTATACGCATATAATATCAAAACCGTACAAAAGTGAAAATACAAATTTCATTATCCTCGAAAAAACTCGGGATATGTATAAGCTACCCAGAAAAGGCATGTAGAAAGTTTGCGCATAACGTTGCTTGGCGATACGTTTCAAAATACATATTTCGAAAGATAAATCGTATAAATTAGTTATTTCCTGGTATCCATATATCTTGGGTTATTCGGCAATGGACACAGCGAACGACTGTTACCGCAGTCAAGCGAACTATAACACGTTCATTATGCAATGATGTGCAACCACCGATTCAGGCTCAGTTTTTAGGAATCGGTCGCAGTTTGAAAATATACGAGCATACTGTTTGATTTCGAGCAGCTTCACTTCACTTGCGTTTACGTAAAAAATATTTAAAAAATAACTGTTTCGATTCATAGTGTGATCTTTTCTTTAAATATACTGCTGCGCCTGAAGATTTAAATTACTTTATCGCTTTGATTATTATCCTGAATCTCGCCGACACATGCCGTGTACCCTCTATTTCTATTTTCTTTCAATTTATTTCGTTCATGCGAAACGCAGCTGAAATGTTTTCAATTATGTGCGTTACAGTTGAAACGACTGTGTTATATTCTAGTTTGTATTTATTGATATGTTGAGCGTATTTTGAGGTCCTGACGGAATGTACTAAGTTTGTGCTAACTCTATGCGTTACGTATGTTACAAAACAATAGATTCTTTAAAAAGTTTTTTCACAAATTCTAAACTGCGCTACCGTCCTTTTACTACTTAATTGTACTGTTATTTTTTTTTATTTAATGAAGATTAAAAGACAATTGACTCTTTCAGATCTTCAGAAAAATATCGTGTAAAAATTTGCATTTCGGAACTTTAGAAGTTTTAGCGCTTTTAAGTATATGTAACCTTTCCTTACATGTTGTGTGCAAAATAGTGATTCTGTCGTTAAAAAACTGTATGAGGTGATTTGGTTTCTTAGATCCATGGAATGTGACTTAATTAGTACCTGTAGTTTGTCGGCAGTCGTTTCATACACATATAAATTAATACTTGAACCCGACTTCGAAATAAATGCGCTTCGTATTTTACAATTTTTCATCATTTTCTTTTCCCTAGAAAATCTCTCTCTCTCTCTCTCTCTCTCTCGAACAAATGACTAACACATATTACTTAAATTTACAAATTATAAATATCTCAAGCGCATATAACAATCAACAATAATTAAATGGGAACAATTTTCGAGTCGAATCGTTTAAAGGTATTAGTAGTGAAAAACAATGCAAAAATAATTATACAATTTCTTTTTTTGAATATGCATGTTTAACTGAGAATTCTTACTAACGTTATATATATATATATAACAGGAAACGCATTAAACAACTACTAAAATGACGGTGCTTCGTCACCGTGTTTACTAAAAAATTCTAACGAAACAATTGTACCTGTTCTCGAAGGTCTAAATCTTGGTGAATGTACATAGAATTGTAGAAGTAACTTATACAGAATCTCGCAGTGATGCATGCGTACAAAACGAATGGAATCGAAGAAAGGAATACAAATATTTTTCATTTGAAGCTACGCTCACGAATAACCAAGTTTAAAAATTTATCAATGGACTGCCGATGTGTCTGCATTTATGGCATCTGAAAAAATTTTTACTAACATATTTCTGAGATTTCCCTGGTTAAAAAAAAACTAAACTCGACAGAGTTTCAATCATATCTACCTACATCGTAGCGAGTTATGATCGCAACTTCAAATATGTAAATATGATCCAAATTATATGCCGTATTTAGACACATTTTAATAATTAGAAAAATCTCACGAATACGTTAGTAAAAGTTCTGTAAAACAGAATGAAAAATCAAAATCTTTCCTATTTTGCATTGAACTTACTTCTTTGCTTTTAAATACTAATGCACCCAACTTATATTTGTAAACTTAAATGTTTGAAGATCGAGGCCTCAACGAACAAACTTTAGTTCTTTTTGTTTTATTCATTCGTTCGCAAGTAAATCAGTTTCCTTCTTCGTTATATTGCATAATCTGCGACATTCTGCACGTATAAATATCGAACAATTCTTCTTGTTTTATGATTTTTACAATTGCACATACTATAAATCTTTTTGAAGATATTTCGTGCAATTAACTCTTTCACGTTCAGTCATTTCAAGTTTTTTATACACACAATCCTAGACTCATATCGACAAGTGTGTTTTTGTATACAGCTTATTAAAAATTAATTTTAACCATCTCGTTGCTAGTGGATTATAATTATCAAGCTGGATCCATTATATATATATATATATATATATATATATACATATTCATCTACCTAATACGTATTTCTAACATTTCCCTGCTTCGCAGTTGTTTACTCTTTTTGAAAAGTAAATATAGATGTCAAAAATATGAATAATTACATTTTACAATTTTCTCTATGAGCCGTAGCTGGCAAAACCCTGGCAAAAATTATTCAATCATAATCGTAAATATATGATTGTTAAGCGAATTATTTGAACGCGTATGAAATACGAAAAATATGTATTTCATGGTATTTTAGAAAAATGTTAAAAAAAACACCGCGTTCTTTTATCCTTTTACTAAGTATAAAATAATAATTTACTTAGCTCTATGTAGAGATTATGAAGAAATTTAAATAGCATAACAAAGCAATGGAACAGTTTTTAATATCTTGAACGATGGAGAAACTTTCTAAGTGTCTAATTGGCTCGTTTTGTACATTATGAAAAAGCAAACATATTTGTTTATAATATTAATATTTCATTTATATGTATATGACGAGTTTTATTATTGCGTTTGCTTTCACACACATAGGCAATGGACATATTTTCCACATTGAAACTATGAATAATTACGTGGTTAATTTTGAAATAATTAATTTTTGCTAGTGGTAGAATAATGATGTTTAAGAGAGAAATACACTCGGCCGTGAAAGAGATATTTGACACGTTATCAAGAATTTATAGTGAAGGTGTTGTAGTACGTAGTCTTTTATTTCGAAACAAAAATTTGTTTGTGTGAATAATTGAACGAAAGACGAAATTAAAGCTCTAATTCTTCAGCAGTGCGAGAGAGTCTGTGATTATCGATGCGTCTACGTTGACTACGCCTGACCGCGTCCGCTCGCCGATACGGTTCTGACCTGAGCCCAAGAAGAATGTCCTCCAGAGCACCATTGTAAACTTCATCTTGCTGCAACAGTTTCTTCTCCTGAACCAACCTCGTTTTGTTTTTCAATTCGTTTATCACAGCGTCCTGCAAAGTCACAATCGTTTATTAGCCGCTTGTCCACAGATTAAAACCCATATAACAAATTTACTTATTTCGACACTACAACGATGAATTATCTGAAAATGTGCTAACAATATAAACACCAATTGAAAATATTATTTTTAACAGTGAAAAGATCTCTTTTATCATTCGCTTCATTTAGTTTTAGTTTTAGTACTACTCCTGGCAAAAATTATTCTAGTGTCTATTAATTATATTTATTCATATTTCTAATATGGAAAATATTTTTATCATCGATACAGGCAAGTGTATAATGTGATAACACTTATCATTAGACTGCGGATGTTTACGCATTTATAGGAAAACGGAGTAAATGAAATACAAAATGGGTTATTCGGCAATTCATTAATAAATTTAAAAAATAAAAGTGTTCAGCATTGAGTCTTACATTTCCCTCGAAGTAATGACACCGTTCACGTGTATTTCCATAAAGCTGCGACAGCTAATAATTTAGATAACTTTAATCTATCGTTTTTGATTATAGAAAAACTCCATCTTTGCATCATCGAGAAATGAGAAGGCGCATGCTGCCTATTAATGGAAATTACGACTCGTAAACGTAAAAACAGGAAATTTATGATTTTTGAGTTTACCTAGCGCTGCTTTTGACTACTGAAAAACCTCATCTTTGCATTATCAAGAAATGAAAAAGTGCTACTCCCTTAAACCGTTAAAATTAACATTATTAATAGTTGTGCAATTTCTATGGCTACCTAAAAAGTCAACCAGCTAAAGTATATCTTAGAGATAAAAGTTTTATTCATAGCTAGATTTTCTTAGTATTAATAATTAATAGCAAGTACATCTAACGTAATTTTCAGTTCTCAACTGTTGTACCGTTAATTCATATGCGTCTATTCTATGAGATTCTTGGCAGTAGCATAGGAAAGTGATAATAGAGGACTTCTCTCAGGCAACATCAATGCAAGCTAGAACACATGCCGATGCATCTTTTAATTCTCTCTTAATGGATATTATATATATATATATATATATATATATATATATATATATATATATATATATATATATATATATATATATATGTATGTGTGTGTTTGTGTCTATACCACGGATTAGGGAAAATAGTTCACGGGTAAAAAAGACCAATCTTTGCAACTTTTCATTGAATCGTTTCGATGATTTCAGCATTCGAGACATAGTAATACGTCGCTAATTGAGCGAAACAAAAATGTAATCTTATTGGTAGCAAATGATGTTTCTAAACTACGGTTTAATATGTATGTCAATAAAACCGTTGGTGGCATATTAATGTCAAGTAAGTATGTCGAAAATACTCGCAAAATTTTATCACAATAAATTCCATTTATGAAAAACATGATTTAAACACACAGTATACTTTAACGATTCGAGTGTACTATATTATGTTGAACAAAATGTCTTTCTTAGTTTCTGGGAATGTTTTTATTCACAATAATTTTATTCACAATAGGTTCACAGTAATTAACTCCTGTTGAAACGGAATAAATGATCATTAATATATATTAACAACTTTTGTTCGAATAAGTTAAAAATATAAACATTTGAAAAGATTCATTGACAAATTAATAGGAGTGGACTAGAATTTGAACTTTTCAACAAAGGTATATCTTTTACTTTCAATAGTTTACAGGTTTTGCATTACAAATTCATCCCTTTGCAAGTCAAATGCAGCATTTTTCAAATCGATTTCGAAAAACCTGTGAATAAATTCTCATAGTACCTCCGACTTGCTTTTCCACATAGAAATGAATTACTGTACATGTTACCGAAACGATATACATAACGTATAAAACGATGTAAGGTTTATCTGAGAACTGTTTTCGAACGTGGTGTACAGTTTTCTGTATTGCTCTTCGCACAGATAATAAAAGCTGAACCTATACATGTATTTTTTAAGAGTGCAGTGTATGTGCTAGTAGAATCATTAAATATATGTTATTAGGAGGAAGTGAGTGAGCACAGACTTACATGTTGTGAATTGTTACGTTCACTATATTGTTACGTTCTGAGCTCCAGTTCATTAAGATGCCGGTGTAACAGACTCTTGTTCGTGTTACAGCAAAATTTCGGTGACTTTAAATCCAAATAAATATGTAACAAATAAGAAAAATAGATGTTCGTGAGATACCTTTATAGACATTTTGTCTGTTCAGAAAAGAGAAACGAAAATAATGCGAAAAAGAGCACTCTCGAAATAATAATCATTATATTTATATGTAAATAATCCCTGCAATATATCATGCTATCTCACAACATGCAGCGATAAGAAATGCCTTGAAAATTAAGTTCCGCGGGAGCATTGAAGTCTGTGAAAATAATTTCCAAAGCTTTTTCACTTTTCTTTTTTTTATTACTTGGATACGTTTAAGGAAGTGGCAGTGACATCGTCGGTTTCAACCATATTTTTTTGTATTACGAAACAATCACACGGACATGTGTATGTGTATAAATATCTTTGCAATTATGTAGTATTTTTTTTAATTTTATTTCCGGATCAATACAAATGTAGAAAACTAACATGCCAAGAAATCTTTGAAGGCGATGTACAGTGACTTCCACTAATATTCAGACACTCTTAAAAAGACGATATTTAGGTGTGCGAGCGTGCAAGCATTCGAAATTTCGGGTTCAGCTCGGGTCGAGAAGGATCGGAAAAGTTTATAAAGTTCTTTAAGTCGAAGTTAAAGTTGGAGCAACTCTGAGATTAAATCAGCGATAAATAACTCTGTGCACATTAAGATGTCAAATCTTCGGTTGTAATAATATTTAGTTTTGTAGTAAACACTGTTTACTACAAAATGAAATATTAATTGCAGGAACGCCCCAACTTTAACTTCGAGCACTCGAACTTTGTAAACTTTCGGGATCCCGACCCAACCCGACTCGATCCGAAGCCGCACACCTCCCGAACGATAACAGTTTTAATATTCGACAAGTAGATTTTTGAGTAGCTAGATGAATTCGATTGCTGCGCTTTTTAGACGTCGCTTAAACGTATCTAAATATTGATAATGTTATTTAAAAAATGATGCTGCATTTCTATAACTTTTACAATTAAAGCAGAAGAAATTTTTAATTATATAGTGTCAACAACGTTCGGAGTATTCGGCAAATCAAAATCTATAAAAATTGCAAAATTGTTGTTGAACATTGTAATTAAATATTGTATATTATGCCCAAGTATTTTTGTTCTAAATACAACAAATATTTGGTTGAAATCTATTTATTGTACTGCTGTAACATATCATTGTTAGTGGAGGTAATTTATCGTATTTCGCATTTCGCGTTTATTATTAAATAACCGACTTTTCAAATGTAATGCCGTCGTCAAGATCAGTTACAAATTAATCAAAATGTTCCACACAGTAGTAACAATAGATAATGTTTCCCTGAACTGCACTGTATTAATGACTAGTAATGTTATAGAAGTGTAAAGATAGGCAATCACTTCTTTTGCAAAGCATAAACCATGCGTTGTTATACAAAATGAATAAGTTTATTTTGAAATAAATAAATATGTTTGAAATTACACTGCTATATGCTTTGGAATGTAAAGCTGTTAATCTCATGCCACGCATACAAAATGGAAGCATCAAACAATTTGTTTTGATAACCGATTTTTAACGAAGTTTGTTTGTTGTTGAAAAACATTACAGGTAGCGGAGAGTGTTCATGAAAAATCAATATCCGTACGAATACAGAAATTCAACGTGGAAACATCAACCGTGGTAATCATTAAAAAGGTGAGCTTAGAGATGATAAGCAATAACAATGAATTACTATAGTCTTTTATTATACTCATATATAGTATGTTTATATTTGATATCTCTTTAAAATAGAGATATGATTGATGCTTCCTACATTTCACTATAACACAACTCTCGAGTCTACATAATTCAACATTTTTTTTATCAAATGTTACAGAAATCATTACTGTTATTGTGTTGATTCAAAATAAAAATTGAAATATTAAATTGAGAATCAATTAATAAACGTGGTAATAAACGTAAACAAGAGGTTCGTAGCATCGATGTTGAGAGAGAATAAGAGAAGGGGGAAGTAAATATGAAAGTGTGTTTATGTAGTTACGTATAATAATATAAATGGAATAAAAATGATTGAAATAAATTAAAGAGTGCAATGGAAAGTCCAATCAACAACTGAAAAATTAGTTCGACGCAATAAGCATAATTTTCAGTATACCCAGTTATTGTATAGATATTTCAAACGTACAAAATAACAATTTTACTACGAGTGAAGTATTTAATAATGTAAAAATCATAAAGTTATAGGAAAAAAGTTAATAAGCTTAGCGAAAGGAAAGTAGACGACACGTATCGGATGCAACGACGTAATAATCGCTTGTATGTTGCAATATAAGATATTTGTTAATACGAAAATAAAATTATTCTAAATACAAAATAGTAAATGCATAGCGTGCAAAATATTATGAGAAGAAAACAGATAAAACGACTGTGATATTTCGTTTACCCGAAAATAAGGAAAAATTAATATATAACAACTAAAATATACCTGCTGTTTCTTTTGGTTTAACTTATTTCGTTTAACGACTTCCTCCGAAGTATTTAAAGCCTCTGCAGCAGCAGCTTCCAACCTACGACGTTGTTCATTTTCTTGATCCGCAGCCTGTAAAAAGAGCTTGGCTTTGCATTATCTTTTCTTTTCAATTACAACATTAACGATTCGTCGATATGCTTCAACTGGTCGTATGTTTAACTAATTATTTAATTCTGCAAAAACCCGCTAACAAACCGTTTCTTCGGCAACAAGAATCAGTATACAGTAAACTTTTCTGATTAGGAAAAAAGATTAAGAAGGAACAACTTTTAAGAAGAATTAGCACTAAATTTATATAACAAACGTTTACCTTAAATGCCCTTGCGAATCTAACAAGAAGGGAGAAGAAGGTGTTGGCGTCGACTTGTCTCGGACTTTCTCCGAAGAATTCAACGCATTCTCGAAACGCGTCACCAGCAGTTCGAGCATCTGATTTTAACCGACGCAACTTTTCTTCAGAGTTATTCAAGAAATCTCGCAGTACCGTGTTATGTTTTTCTTTACCACGAAGTTCGAATTCTTTCTTTACAAGATCCATACCCTTCTCCAACTCATGGACGTCTGTAGTTATATTTTCTAGCGAAACTGAAATCGGATAAGCAAAATAATGTTATATAATAGGTTTGGTAGTTCTCATTTACGAAAAGAGGACGTGAATTTATCTATAAGTTTAGAAATTATATCTGAATACTTATTTAATCTAACATAGGTATTGGAATTTAAAAAAAAAAACCGTTTCTATTTGCTATATAGTATTTAAATTATCTTTACTCAATTAATGGATGGATTTAAAAGATACGAAAAACGCGGAAGAAGCCTTTACATTCGTATTAACTAAATGCATTCTTTTTGTCTTTAATAAATATCGTATTTTTCACTATTTTAAAGAAGTATTTTCGATCGGTTGAATGAAATTATTTGAAGAAGTCTTAGAAGCAAATATAATTAAAATATTAGTAGACGTACCTGTTGCAGCTTTATCGATATACATAAGTTCAGATTCGAAATTAATAAGTTCGGGGAACTTGACTCGTATCGTAGCTACGATATAATGTAAGAGACACATTCTCTTATCTGTCGATTTCGTGTCGAGCAATGTATCTAAGCTTTGCAGTTTAAATCCATACGCTGGCCCTCGTTTACTACTATTTAAATAGTTCCCAAAAGCAAGAATTATTTCTAATACTGCTCTAAGCTTCTTCGAACTCTTGACGGAACTCGATGCGGATATCACAGCATATATTTGTGGAGTAATAAGGTGTAAATTGTCAAAAAAGTTTCCAATATAGTTCATAATGGACAACTTGGTCGATATTCTTTCCACTTTACCCAGTTGCATTAAAAATTTGTCCTCTTCGGTCAGAAGATTTACATTCTTCTTCTCTATGATGTACTCCCTATATGCTTTGATCTGCAACATAATATAATTTTTAAGTTTCTATGTTTCTATGATAAAATCAGGGTTATGATAACTTTAATTTACGTAGATACTCGTAAAGCTTTAGGTGAAGCTGGATTCATGATATTAGAAGTAACATAAATTAATTTTATTTAATATTGAGACATTGGTATCTAGAACCATGCATATAATTTCCACATATTTAAGTATATTAGTACTTATATGAGAACAACATACTTCTTGATCCGTAGGCACCATACGTTGCAATAACTCCACATTTTCCAGTGAAAGCACTTTCAAGTCTAAAGCATTCACAGCTGAGATGACTTTTTCTACCGGCATTTCCATTTTTCTTCGCGATATAGCTAAAATAATACAAAAGGAAAAGGATATATAGATCAAGGTTTCTAATCGAAACTGTAACGCATTATAATGTTAGGTGTATCTACGTACCAATATTTCGTAATCTAGTATGTTCTAAGAGGGATACATTTTCCGGTTTCTTGAAGCGTTTACTAGGGAAACTATGAAGTCCGTCAATTTCGTTTGTACCGTTAGCTATGTGACCTCCCATACCAATTTTGAATCTCTCTTCGAAATCGGAGAAGTCTATGTAATTGTGCAATCGATCGTCATCCAATTCGTTAAAAATGGTGCCTCGGACTTGGTTAGGCTTTAAGGCGATCCAATTGAGCGTAGGCAGCTTATACTTCGTTTGAACCTGCAACAAACAAATAGAAAAATCAAGTAACGACTACAGGCTAGATGCATTAAAAAATACTTCAAATCCAAGTTCTTCTCTTAAAGGCTCCGAACGAGATGTCCAACTATGTAGTAGATACCAATAACGTGATCTTTTTAATTTTGAAATAAACGCTCAGTACGTATTATTTACATCCAGTGTATCAATAATTTTTTAATCAACAGTATTTTACAGCTACATTATTGATAGGGTAGTCTGATGAACTGATATAATAAAAACTATAAAGTGCAACTACAAATTGAATGTATAATGTAATACAGAGACAATTTATTTAGTTGTTTGTCTGGACTTTTCTGTACAATTATTCGAATCGAAGATCCATTCAGTTTCATACGTTTCAGAAGTCTTTACTAGATTTATTACCAAGGTTGCTGTGTTCCTCTTTTGAGTGAATTCTCTGATAAACTCGTACCTACATATGATTTTGATTTGAATCAATATGAAATAACTAGCATGTCGAGTATGATTTTAAGCGACGCACGCACCTTTCGCTTAATAGTCATTGCTCCATCCGGTGCTTGCATCATGCCGGCAGGTGGTGGTGGTATAGGCGCAGGTGGAGGTATTTTTTGATCTCCTGGAGAAAGAGCCGCCATAGGAGGCGGCGGCGGCGGACACGGAGGTGGCGGCGGCGGGGGTGGTGCAGGAGCCAACGGCGGGCTTTGTTCCAACGTTGGCGATGGCGTCGAATTAAAGGTAGGTGTCGTGACGTGGTCTGAATTATTCAAAGGACTGGTCGCAGGTCCATTTCGAAGATTCCCTGCTAACATTTATTCAAACATAGAACATGGCTCTCTAATATTTTCTCTAATACGTTAACATTATTAAATTCTTGTAATTTTCCTACTATTTTAAATTTTACCTACTCAATTCTGCTATAGATTCGCAAAAACCACAGTATAGTGACAGTCATACCTATAAATAAATCTGCTTTTGATTTGCTACGAATTTGGCACTGAGACTTGTCTTGTATTTGAGTGCAAAGTTTGCAGTCGCAATTCAAGGGCACATCATAGGCAGAGTCTGTGTAGAGGTCAGGTCGGTCGCACTAAGAGCGGATATAACCTTACTGTACAAGAAAATATCGAGAAAAATTGGAGTAAAACTTACTGTAGCGGGGAAAACGGAGCTAAGTTATTCAAACTACATGAAACTTAAAATTATATAATATAGAAATTAAAATAAAATTCGTTTTTCCCTCCTACAGCATGGTGTACTCCGATTTTGTCTAATATTTAATGCTAGAGCAAGGTTAGGTCCACTCTTAGTGCGACCGACCTGCCCTCTACACACACTCTGTCTTCGATTTGCCTTCAATTGGGCCCCGAATTCAGCCTGCAAACTTTGCATTGCACTCAAATTGAGATTCGTCTGTTTCAGCATAGGCTTCCCATTTGTCGACAAGTTTTGGTCGGCAAAAATTCGTAACAAATAGCGACGAAATTCGAATCCAAGCATAGTTTTGGCACAAAAATGACCGCCTTTTGCTTACAAAGTACAATTACAGATATTGATCAAAATTTGCTCGAAGCAGGTTTGCCTGACTGGATGTCTCACAGTTTTTCAATGAAATAATAAAATGGCATGTTTGCTTAAAGTAGAAAAATAAAATTTTAGTAGTTGATTTTGAGAATACCTGTAGTTGTTAAATGTGTTTGCATTACATGACGGGAGATATGCTACCTACTGCAATCTAATTACTGAAGAAATAAATATTTACCAGTAGAACTCTTGGTAAGTGTACCCGTAAGGGTCTCCAACTCGATGATCTTGTTTTCCAAAACGCTTTGTCTTCGAGCAGAATCTTGTTTCTGTCTTTTCAGGGCTGCGAGTTCCTCCTCCACTGATCGACGAGCTTCCACTGCGTCAGCATATTCTACTTTTAGTGCACCTAGTTCAGTCTCTAATTCCGCTAATTTCGCAAGAGATTCCCTCTCCAATTCTGCCATTCTGTCGTGAGCCTATTTTTTTTATTGTGTAACAAATTTCATTAACTTACTCTTTTATGCAACGAAAGAGTCGACAAGCCTGTACTTTACTTACATGACCAAGTTCATCTTCTAGCTCAGCAACCTTTTCTAAAGCGGCAGTCTTTGTTTCGCTGTCTTCCATTAAGGCAGCTACATCGAATACATTATCTAAATACGCAGAGATTTGAACCTGTGGAAATAACAACAATATAAGATGCAAGGGGCATGTTTCTTTTTCAGTTCTCTAAGTAATCATTTCACTTAAAACAAACGGAACTTTAACCCGCACTGACTCATTACCGAGAATATTTTTAAGATTCATTTCAAATCAATCTTTCTTAAATCAGTTTTTCTTTCCTTCATTTAGTATATTTTTATAGCTTTTGAATAAACAACGAAATTAAAGTTGCCTCTAAGGAGATGGTTACAAAATCGAAATATTTTTAAAAATCGAAAAGCGTTGTAAATGATAAAATATGACAATAAATTATTCGAATAACATTCTTGAACTCTTAATCGACCAGCGTGATTATTATTTTATTATACAAACGTTTAATTACTTTCATAGATACAGGTGTGTAGAGAGACAAAACAATAGAGGAACACCCTATTACTTTGACGATATAAAAGTCAATATACATGATTTCTTAACCTTCATGTTCTGTGCGAACCGTACTGATTTATAATTACATTAAAATGCATAAAAATTGCGTAGTCTATTTTAAAAATTTTATGCATGAAAATAATATACATATATATATATATATATATATATATATATTCATCTGGGTCAGATTCACAGGTGCCGAGCATATGGATCGATACAATTCGTAATTAGCATACCCGTTTAATTAACCAGAAGATCTTGAAGGATAAATATTGAAATTTGACATACATAAGTAACATTGTAAAGAAGCGATGCAGTTTTTAGCATTTTATTATTAACGATGACGATGTTTTTATTTATACAGTTCAATTGAATCTAATCTGATTATCGATAGTTTCCGAACAATCGATAGTATTAATTAGTATTCACGCGGATGCCTTGTGCGAAATGATTTGTTATAAGAATATCTTTAAAAAATTAATATACGTGTATATTATTCACGTAAATTCATTTTAGTCGATCGACAGATTTGAAATATATTTTTAAACAACACTCGAATGTCCTGTGGAATTATACCGTCTACCAACCTGCAAATCCTCACTCTCTGTATGCCTAAGTTTCTCCAAATACTCGTCCAGTCCGAGTTTAGTAAATTCATATTGCAAATGTACCCTGAAATTCATGTCTTCTACCGAGTGGACAACGATGTTTACGAATTGCATACAGGCGACCATGAATTCTATGTGAAAACTGTCGTATTGTGTGAAGTACGCCATCAGCGTTGTAAATCTTCGCCTTTCCGAGCACACCTCCTTGAAATTGTCAAACGCCGACAGTATAATTTCGTGGCCACCCTTCACGAGGCAGATAGCAGCAAGAAGCTCCAGCACTAAGGCTTTCGTTCTGCAACAACAGTATTCGTATTATCTACCATACTTGCAATTGGAATTTTTGTTGGAAGAAGAAACAATATACAATTTACCTTAAACTTTTGTGCATTAGACTGAGCGCGATGCAATTAATTGCTTCTCGATGCTGGATAACCATGTTGAAACCGTACTGTAACAAAATTCCATACTTGTAACAAAGAAATTATGATCAGGAATCTTAAAACTAATCACTGGACGGCGGATCCTTATGTGAAATGTGCTTAATCGATTACAGCCCGTTGATGAAGGTCTTTAAACGACTCATTTTAATCCGAAAAATATGTGACGGATATCTTAAGAAAGGTTGTACAAGAAGAGAATTATAATATACAGAATAAAAAAAAAAGTTAGCACTGGTATTATTTTCGAGAAAAATCATTTTGTCGAAGTCCTTGTACCAATTCATCTGTATAAAGTTTCGCACCTTGTTATTCATAATGGCACGCATGCATAGTATGCAAACGTGAATGTCATCTTTCGCTTCGCCCATATTCAACCGAGCGACATGCCGAGATCTTCTTTTAACACCAGGACTATCCTTGAGCTCGTGGAGCGGCGGCCTGAGGCATCCATTGTTTAGGGGTGAAGTGTCTCCGGAACCAGCTGGAAAGTGATCGCATTGTTTACATTAACATTTTACCGAAATAAAGAAATCGCAAATATTTACGTAGTTGCGTGTTTGACAAAAACCTTTCAACAGGCTGAGTGCTACGCACAGTGCCCATAGTGGTCATACAGAATTAAAACAACTTACAGTGGTGTGTGGATAAACATGTGGCGTCTCAACGACATAATGTTTCGTAGTCGAAAAGCCTTCTAAAATCAACCGTCAAAATAAATATAAGCGAATCCGTACGAAGTTAACTCTGAATCGACCGGGCGAGGCAGGCAATGCGATAACGCGTAGGTCGGCGCCGCGACGCTGCCCGGCCGGGCTGAGGCCAGGCGTTGCACAACGCATTATCGCATTGCCTGCCTCACCCAGTCGATGCGTATCGCTTCGCTTGCCTCGCCCGGACAACGTCGCATCGTACGGAGTCGCTCATTACCAGATTCGACCAATTCGAGAAAAACGAAGAAATTTTTTGTGGAAAATTTGTTGCATTTAAATTTTTATTTAAATATTGCCCAACACTGGAGAAGGGGAAGGTAAAGTGGGCACACAAGTCTTAATCTGGCGACACTGGAGTAGCTATAGGTAAGCTACTATGTTTAATAGAGATTGGTGTATTTCGTGTGTGGGGGGGGGGGTCATCGTACCAATGCTTACCGGTTTGCAATTTTTCTTCGGAGCTCGTGTGACATTCTAAAAGACGTTGCTCGTGCCTCATCATAAGCAACCTGAAGCTGAGGTAGTCTATCAGGGCATCCAAGCCTTGGTTTTCCTCGTCAAGGAACTCCCTGACCCATCTGAAGTTTATACACGTGTCGTGAGAGGGTAATTTGATAAAAAATAAACTTTTATTCACAATAAAACAGAATATTTACGCGTTTGCATTTATACTCTTGCATAATTCAATTTTATATACTCGCGTTACTTTATTGTCATTTTACACGCTAAATATTAATCCAACAAAAAGATCTTTCTATTTTCCTTTCCTCGGAATTATTTGATTATTTAAAATCAAAAATATTAGTGACTTCTTAAATATTTTCATTTGGGAACATTAGCCATTCTCCAAACAACCGACGAATTGAGCCGTTTTTCTACAACCACGGGTAATGAGAAAGTGTTATTCAGAATTTGTTTACGCGTGGTAGTGGTTCATACACATTGATATACCCGACCCCGTATCGGATTATGCAGCATTTACGCTTTACGCTTTACGCCTTACGCTTTACGCTGTTCGGCAATCGAGGCAGCTTCTTGGCCCCTCGCGGGCTATTCCCCGCAGTGGAGGGCATATTCATTTTTCTTAGATCAGGGAGTTCCAACTTGTAGCTCGCGAACTACTCGAGGCACCTTCCCCGCTTAGGTTCTTCCCTCACTCTTACACTTTATCGTTATATGAATAGTAAAACACGCCTACATTGTAACAGTCAAACTTCATTCGCTGATCCCTTCTGCGTGGCCACTGCCACCATTGCCGCGCCCCACTCGCTAAGCCCACGGCTGACTACGTAGTAATAAGAAGAGATTCGTATGGTGGCAGAGTTGGACATTTTATTTAAATAAAAATTTTGTTTTAAATCCATGTTATTTGCAATTTTTATTTAGATGAAATTTCTGCCGAACTCTAGAATGGTGGGGACCTTGTGGTTGTCAGAGGGGAATAAGTTGGAACTCCCTATCTTAGATCGCGCACAGTTCCCGTTTTCTTAAATCGAATATTTACTGTATTTTACACTCCACAACGTGATTAATCCCTTGCCGTATTTTAACCCTTCGCTACATAATTTTTTTAATTGGGATGAAAAAATTGAAAAAATTCAGTTTTTTTGTGTTTTATTTAAAGGAAAAATATTTAAAAAATTTAAACAATATTTTCAGAAAAATAAACATAAATAAATACAGTAAGAAAACGTGGTAAAAACACATTCTTAGTTTACTGTATACCAGATTTGTTTTAACTGCATCAGATATGGTATCTACACCATGCAGCGATGGTTACATAGTCTAACAAATATGAATGTTACGCTTTTCATTTTAGATGAAATGAAATTTGATTGGCTTGTAATCAATGTTTAAGCATTAAAATGAATGTAGCCATACAAAAAATATCATTTTTTTTCTCTTCTACGACGTATTTCGGGACAAAGATGTTTTGCTCGCTGTAACGGTAAAGCAAAGGGTGCGACAAGGGATTAAATAGAAAATTCCACGGTATTCAACTGATTTATATATTCAACAGAAATATTAGAGATTTTCCATGTATTTCGATTAGAAAAAAATTTCGACGCTGCCCATCACCGTTCAGAAACATGTAATGCTGCATCTCGAAAGAAGAGATATCATTCGAACTTACTCTATATGATTCGTTCGTAAAGAGATTTCCAAATCCCGAAGTACTTGTGTCGACGTTGACTCTCCAACTATCTTTCTTTTCTGGAAAAACGCAAGGAAACGATACGTCTATATAATCGTTAGTATCCGTTGTTCAGTATTGTTGTGCGAAAACGAACCAAAAATAAACGATTTTTTTTTCACAGCTCAAACACAAAAGAATTCGGTCAGTGTATTAACATGAATATAGTGAATTAATCATACGTACATCATTATACAACCGCAACCGAAAAAAAATTCGCACACAAACAATATTACAAAACTTGCATTTTATGAAAACATTTGAGTTGTGCTTTTTTTACAGTTTATTTTTCTGCATAACGTGTTGCTTTCTTTGGTTACGTTATGTATTACATTTTACTCACTATATGCATGACTATATCTTTAGTTTGATGAAATTCGCGTTGTAACGTAAAAGAGACGAAAAGATGAACATATAAGATTTAGATAAAAATGTTTTGATTGTAACATACTCGATGGCTTCGCGACGCTTTTGGATCCAGGTAGGTACGTAATTTTGCTAGGTAATGTGATGGTGGATCCTTGGCCTGCACTCTTTCCTGAAAGCAGAAATGTGAAACATTTATATTTCGATATTTAAACAGACAAATTACGGTGACTCATATTATTTTCATCACACACAAAAAGTGAAGGTGACCTTGTTTATTTGTCGAAGTAAATTTACTTTTGCAATTCTTAATATTGCAATTTGTGGTCAATCGAAGGCTATTAAAAGTAGAAAAATAAAGAGGTTGGAAAATACCAACCGCAACAAAGCGGTTGGAAAATAAAGAGTGAAGTCTGGATTATGAAGGTGATCCTACAAGTGATCCTTATGGATGATGCATTAGTCTGGTATCGATTAAATAAGCAATACTAATGTGACTATTGTCTCTACAAATTAGTATAAAGTTTTAGCGCCCTATTAGAATTTACGAGCAAAGTGTTATCGCGGCTCACAGCCACGCCAAACCAATAACTTTGCATTATACCTAGTTACGAACAGCGTTGCGCGATACAGCTTGGCAAAATCAAAACTGACAAATTCGAAAAAAAAATTTTAAAATGCTATATTATTGTCACCAAATAATAACTGTACAATATGAAATAAAAATTTTACATAAAAAAAAACGTAGTATAAACCGACTGGCGCATCGATCGATAAATCTTTACTTTGCGGAACACGTAAAATATAAAAACAAGTTGAACACTGATTCTTTATTTTTCCAAAGCAAAGAACTAAAATATTTCTCTGATGGGTGCAATCTTTCTTTCTTTACAAGCTTTAATCATTTATACGACATAAAGATGATGAAACACCAATTTTCATACAATTGAATAGAGCATCATTTTACCGAGATCATTAATAATGATGTGTATACCTACTTCCGCAATCTGCATGTGACGAGCTGATCATGTTATTACAGTACAAGAGGTTAACGTTGTATATGTACGTATACATACACAGTGAGACTCCAACTAATATTCGGCTCTTAAAAATACGAGACTTATAACATATTTCAATTTCATCAAAATCCGTGAGGAAGCGATGTTTCAGTGTACCAGATAAAGTATTACAAGCTGTTTTCGCGGAATCGAATGAAGATACCACATTAATATTTTTTTTGAAAAATTCAATGGTTATGGAAGGCTAACATTTCAGTATGTATTAAATTTTTTCTGGGAGGAAGCGGGTCCCTAACATTTCTTTAAATGGAAACTATTATTGATTTTTTGTTATTGTGATACCTCTCATTAAGCTTAATAGCATTTACTTGAACGCTTTCTTTTATTGCATAGTTTCAGAGAGAATTATAACGAACAATATGTTGTCCCCACTTTTAACTTTTTCCCCTCAATTCGTGTCAATTTCCTTGATCTGACGACTCTGTGTACGAGAGACGGCGCAGTAGTTTGAAATGCAATAAAGTAGGGATATCGTAGGAGTGATTGAATAAATGCAATAAAACATAACATGTACAATACATGTATGTAATAATACTATATATATTATAAACCATTCACATTTTTACAAGATATGTAAAACGTCGTTATACAGTAGGACCTCGATCAACCGGCTTGATTGAGAGACAAACGATAATCGAGACCCGAGGGACATAGTAAAAAGGAACATTATATTCCAAAATAATTTAGTTATTTTTGAAAATTGATTTCCATTCATATTATGAATATAATTATATTTCGACGCATATTTCATATTTATAATCGCGATCCGGTTAATCGAGTCCCAGATAAATGTACTTGGATACACTTCATTTTCTAGATTTACGGGTGCCGCGTAACGTAGTGTTCGTATAATCTGGGACAAATGCTGGGTCGACCAATCCGGATGTACACATTCCCGAAGCTTGCGGCGCGTCTCCTTCAGTAGATAACTGTTGCTGGATCCTTCTCATATCGGCATCGAAAATAATATTATTGATAGCGTGCTTTACTTGCGTCAACGTACGCGCATCGTATTTCCGCAATTCGTTCGCGATGTGTTGGCCAAACGTAAAATAAGGATCTGTATTGATTACGTCCATTCTTTCTTGCAGCATAGTGAAAAGTTTCTCAAGTGTGTGACCTTCCTCGCTAGGTGAGGTCATGCGCCTTTTCTTCTTAGGTGATGTTGCCGGCAGTTCGAGCGGATCGCTACAGTTTCTTTGTGGCGAATTATAACTGGTGCCAGCGTGCATTTCGTCAACTGTTTCCATCAGAACTTCGGCATGCGCAATATCCATCCCGTTTTGTTCGTCCATTGACACATCCGCTTCTGTCTATAATGGACAAAGAGCATACTTTTTATTTTAAATCAAAATTTTAAGATAATTTATTCATTTTTCACGTTTCAAATTAACCTTTATTGGAAACTCTTGGTTAATTCGTATGAGAGTTTCATTAAAAAAAAAACGTAATTCCTAACTGAACATTTTGAATTGAGTAATAATCGACGGATCGATACATATCAAAAGTCACAGTTCGAAGCCTGGTGCAGCGAGCACTGTTGCCGACCGAGCACTTTCCGACAGAACAATAAGTTCAGGGGGTGTAAAATTCGTGATGTCCGAGCAAGTTAAAAATTCTTCTCGCGAATCTAGCGTGTTAGTGTTATTAACGAGTTTACCTGAACAACAACTTACTTTGGTCAACACTTCCATAACCTGATTCGCGTTTTCCCGATCGGACAAAAAATCAAAACAATCAAAAGCGAACCATCTCGATACATAAATGTCCCCCTTTCCTACAAGAAAAACAAATACGATCAATTCGAGACGATCGTAATTATTCAACTACAGGTGAATATAGAGTTAAATATATATAAATACATACCTGACCGAGTAGTGAGACTTTTCTTTTGCCGCGATCTTTCTCTTCGAAATGTACCCATTAGAGATCTCATTTTGGTTTTGAGATCGGCAACAGGTAAGTTTAATATCGAACTCATTTCTCTCCACGAGTTCTCTCTAATCGTGCTGTTGTGATAGTCGTAGTGTTTCGGGTCCCACAACGATCGGTGTCTTCTGTATAATTCTATGAAAATTTTACACTTATCGTGATCCATGCTCGAGAACCAAACGTGTGCTATGGAGGCCAGCCAGAGCACTTGAAAGCCGTTTCAACAGAACAAGCAGATCGCAGTGAGGCAGCCCGAAGCACGATGGAAACCCGACTGGCAGCGACTCGATCCGAGGCAGACTCGGGACGAGGCAAACATGGTGGCGCGACAGGTATCTACGTCACGAGCCGTGCCTCGCGAGGCAGTTCAACTTATAGCGATGGGGTCGAGCTCGGCGTGAGCACAAACGGAAAAACAAGAGTACATCGTTTGCGCAAACTTCCTCGAAACTACACACCCGAGCAAACATATAGCGCGCGTTCATCATCATTTTCATTTATTTACACATTGCAACTGGAATTTCTTTCTACACACTATTTTTCAGTGGACGTTTTTAAATGTATTTTCGACAAAAGTGACTAGGTAAAATATGAAACAGCGAAATGTTTAAAAGATTTTGAAGAGTTTTAACTGTTAGCACCTACCTTGCTGTCTGCCATTTTCTTTACAATTATTAACCCTTCGCACTCGGAGCTATTTTTACTTCACTTCGAAAATCAAACGTTTCTTCTTCGCTACAATATTTCCATTCTCTATGATTTTTTAAAATTTGCTAGATATGAAATTGATACAATATAATACCTCATACATACGATATACTTGACACTAAATCTAACGAGCCTTAAAAGTAACTAGTACATATTCCTGTATAAAAAATACAAGATTGATTATGTTTAAACTTTGCGCGATATACGAGCTCCGCGCGATTAATTAATTTTTATTTAAAATATAGTACTATCTTTTGAGATAACCGAGTACTCGGATAGTCGACTATCTCATGATATATCCGGGTACTCGCGTAATTTTCGTTTACTCGAGTATCTCATGCGGATAGTTATGCAATTTTTAATATTCGTAGACGAATTTTAAGAAAGTGGAATAAAATAGAATCTTAATTTCCGTGGTAGTAGTCTTTTCAGAACTGAAACAAATTACAATCGTACCAAATACTGTCACATTTTATATCGTAGCATTTTTTGAAAATATTCAACAGCCATAATTGCATAAAGATCCGCAGTCTGCTCACACAAGTCACACAGCTCTAATTCATACAATATCCTTCATACAAGTATGCTACCAAAAATGATACCGTAGCTTAATATATTCAGCACGGAGAGTTTAATGAGATGCTTTTGGTTCGAGTCTATACAAGGTGTCGTGAAACGATTGATGATACTAAAAAATGTTCCAAACAAAAGTGAAACGGTATCAGGGAGCACACTTTCGCACGTACATATCTGTTTTCTAAGCGGACGCGTAGAGGTCTTATGAAAATGAACTTTGTTTTTTAAATAATGCACTTACTCGACGCTACTCCCTGTATAAAGGTACTAAATCACTTATGGCAAAGAATCATTAGTTTAGAAGATATTTTAATTTAAATATCGAGTTTTTTTTATTTGATTTAAATATTGAGTTACTCCGCAGTTACTGACGCGAAAGAAGCACGAGGCTTGCGGAAAGTATTAAATCGATGTGAACGGGACCGCGTACGCGCATCTGAGTATCTTCGCTCGTATACTAGGGATGCTGCACGTTTTTTGCGACCCGTGTTCGTTGTCTCGTATTATAGCACGGCTTGCATTACATCCGTGTCGGGTGGAGCAGGGTTCACGCTAAATACGCGGTAACATAGCCCGTTGCTGATCGCCGACAATCTTCCAGGGACTATTACACTTGAGAAAAAATTTGTATTGTATCAACCTTCATCTCGCGCGTCAGAGATTCTTTCGATTATCCTACACCATGTTCTACAGAGAATGGTTCACCACATATTACCACCTCGATTTTCATCATTATTATTATTCGTAGCGAAGAATGTTTATATAAGGTTGAACGATGTTGAGAGATTGGTGCTCTGTCAGTATTTTTGCAAGTGGACGCGTACAAGAGATACGAAGTTCATCAGTATTTTTTTTAAAATGGAATCGTATGTTTTCTTCCTGCACCAACTAAACAAATTATTATTAAAAATTAAAAAAATCCCCGACAGAGTGCGGAATTAATATGAAACAATGACGAGTATACACGTCGAATGCAGGGCAAATGGTCCTATTATAAATTTTACGGAAAACGAGGAAGAATTACATGTTTATTTGCGTTAATAAAGTACCGTAAAATAGTTATATGTATTTATAATTTAATTGAATTCCTGTTCACACGAGTATAAGAAGTTTTAGAATTACTACGGATTCACTATAGAAAATCTCGAGCAATTAGAGTGGCTGCTCGATAAGTGAGAAGCTTGGGATTTTCGAGACCGGATTCATAGTTATCGAGCGGTCAATAACACGCGCGCTGTGCTCACCGCTAGATAGTCTTTCTATATCGAGCGGGGGCGTTCCAAGTCCACGCTTAAAGGGCTCTCACTTATCGAGCAACTACTACTATACCTACAAAGAAAGAAGACTATTTCATCAAGAAAATTGTAATGAATTAATCAGAGTTGGGCAAAAATTTGATTGAAATAAATGTTTCTGCTTAACTCTGAAATTAATCTTTTATCCGCAGTCTAGTAAGCGCAGACTGCAGATCTTTATGCAATTATGGCTCTTAAAAATGTTCAAAAAATGCCAGGATATAAAACACGACAGAATCAAGTACGATTTTCAGTTATTTTTAGACCTAAACAGGATACCACAAAAAATACGATTCTATTTTATACGAGTTTCTTAAAGGTTAGAAAAATTGAAAATTAGACGAACATCGGCGGGAAATTAATCTTTTTCATTTCCATGAATTTTATGTCGATTGTTTCTCAGCTACTTATCACGCTGATTACAAAGGCTGTACGCGCTCGAGATAATATGAAAAGCGAAGCTGATTAATATCTGCGGATCTCGTTCCCTTCGATCCAGACGACTCGTTAAATCCATTTTGTACTTTCTACAGTACCGGCAAAGCTCAGGAGGGAGGAAAAAGTAATTTCCACTCGAGACGAATTCCACCCTAGCTGTTTAACTCTCGTCGGTTTAACGAGCCGAATGGTCCACCTAAACCGCAGAAACCTTTCATGAACTTTTTCGGGAAATCCTTTATACCTTTCCCTTTCACTGCTTCGGAACACAAAAGCGACTCGAGTACACGCAAAATCGTTCCGTTCGTTCATAAAAAAGAAGAGTTTCAAAAGCCATTTTACACGAACGAAGGCGGCTACTATCCAACTTACAAAACAGATTACGGTTTTCCTTTATTGTATTATTAAAACATATCAAGCTAATTCCTTTTTGTTACGAACAGATGACAGTTTTCCTTTTGTAAATATTTTCTCTGTGCACGATGTTCGCGAACACGTGGAAATAGTTTACGATGCGTGTATTTTTTACCACGTTTTTATTAGCTCGCTTTCTTGTTTGTTTGTCTGTTCGTTCATAAATTTTGCAATTGATTTTAAACTAACTTCTTGATGAGCTAGAGATGTGAAATGAAAATATCTAGAACCGGTGATTTCATCGGTCATGATATCTACGTTTAGTGTTAAAACTTGTCGGATCAATTGAATAGATTCTGTTACCCGAACAAGTGACGATTAATTATGATTTATCAGCAATTTAATAATGGTGTTACGTGTCAGTAATGAACAGTTTCATATTCGACTGTGAATACGATGATCATAGTCTCGTTGTGCAAGCTCAACTTGAATATTTATTGTAGCTTCGCTGCATTAAAAAAAATCGCGCAACAAGTGACGTAGTGTTACGATACGCGATACGCGTTAATGCATCCTCCAACATCTACGCCCTTCATGGATCGGAAGAGGTGTCTCTTTCGATAACACTTTCGCCCGACCTCGATTAAACTCGAGATAAAACTCACTTAAGTATACCTCTAGAAACGCAGATGGAGTAGGCAAATGACTAAATATGTCATGTCTTTATAATACACGGTGGCAAATAAAAGTCTGAGATCTTAGCAGACTTTACAATACGTCAATATAATAATAATAATAATAATAATAATAATAATAATTATTATTATTATTATTATTATTATTATTATTATTATTAGACTGCGGCACCTCATGCAAAATAAAAATTGTTTGCATTAATTAAAAGCAGAAGGATCCAAGTAGAAATTCTTTTATCTATATTAATGCATTAATATCCTTATAAAGGATGTCCTAAGTCTCTTGAAAGACGTGATTCCTCTAGTCATTTGAATATTATAGTATTAGACTGCGGATCTTTATGAAATTATGGGTTTCCAAAATTTTGAAAAAATGCTAGAATATAAAATACGATAGAATTTCGTACGACTCATTTAGGTAGATTACAGTTGTATAAGTACCTACCATTAGGTTAATGAAAAATGGTATGACATGTTCCCTCTTTTAATTAATTATTCCGGCACGCGATTAATTTCATCAAGTTAATGATTTACGTGTAAATTAAAGCGACACTTAGATTCGACGACTCGGTATAAAATACGGGTCGTGGACCCGCATTCATTGGTCGGTGCGGAATTAAATGGGAACAAAGCGGGCGAGGATCTCATTGTCAGAACGCGCCGATTAACAATACGTTCGTCAAGTTAAAGCCCGATTACGTCATTCTCATGATTCGTCACAATGGTAACAGTGCGTCAATTTCGCGAGGACCCTTCACGAATGTCATCTTGTTAAACTAAATGTACCCCCACAATCTGCAAATGCGTTTTTTCTGAAAGAAGCTATAGCCACAAACATTGAAAAAGAAATTCTGGTCTCATTAATAAACTGTAGATCCCGTCACGGAATAACCTTAGCAAAGAGTTAAAAACGACGTTCAATAAATAAAGAAAATAAACATTGAATCGCGAGATATCTTGTCCGTGGTAGCCAAGGGGATAAGAAAGAATTAAATAAATGTCCATTTCATTTCGGTTTGTTGCAATTCTGGTAGAAAAATTTCACGAAATTATCGCAATATGACACGGAACGGAACGATTTTGATACCTAGGTAGATAGGAAGCATGTAAAGTTGTCGGTTTTCCATTGGTCAATTTATTAGCCCAATTGATTACGTTCACCGTGTTCAATAGCCTAGAGCAGCGTGTAAATAGGCTAGCAATTGCTGATCTAATATACCGTGTACACTTACTTGATCACATATGATGTCCCACTTCTTTTCGTTGTCGTACTGTTTCAACAGTTTTGCCTTATCCGGCGGCAAATCCATGGAAGCCTGAAACACATAAGATAACCAACATGTATTTTCAAATCTTACTCTCTCTCTCTCTCTCTCTCTCTCTACAACATTGAGAACACTATGAATTATATATTATTTTCTCCATCTTAACCCTTCAAATACTTGGTGTCATTTTGCAATTGTGTATCTGTATGTTGAATTATTTTTTTCCGCCGTGATGAGTATATTTGTCATTAACCAAAAAAAAAAAATTGAGAAAGTTTTCATCGCTAATGCTTTAACATGGAACATCGGTTAAATTACGTTATGTATCTTTCGAGCCTTTCGAATCCGTTTTTACGACTCTTTTCCTGGTAACCTGGTAAATACGTAAATTCTATACTATAAAGCTCGATTAATGAATAAACTGAAATTTCTTTGAAACAGCAACATGCGACGTTTTCCCTTGCAGCCGCAGTATAATGAACCTGAATCTCCTAATTGAATTAAGTTTGTGTGCCGAAGGCGTTTTGCTCATTACAAATAGATCAACAATTAAATCTCTTTGCCGAGAGTCGCTTGCTAATTATTCAAACACGCGAATCTCTTGAGATTTCCGTACATCCTTTCCTGTCCGAGCTATTCTCGTTAGCGTAATGAAGTCATCGGTCGGGATCGGAGAAAAAGAACCGTGGGACGACCATCTAAGGGCTGACTTTGCTCAAGAACCTCCACTCTTACTGCTTTCAGCCGTTTTTATGCATAGAATGATTCATGGTGACACGACGATAAGTGCACTTCTACTCAACGAGCTATTTTCCGATACCAACTTTTAATCTATTCCAAACAGCGAATTTCAATATTTCATTTTCATAGATATATCCTAATCTATGAAAATTCGACACGAACTTATACATTCGTCTGATATTACAATAATCACTTGAATATAAGCTTGCTTCGGAACTTTATGTACAAATTCTTTTATATGCTGAACTCTTTTAGTGATCGATTACTGAATAAAACACAAGAGAATGTACAATACAAAATGCATTTCTTCGATTTATGGATGTGGAATTGATACCTCGTGCATTACTTAAATGTTTAGTAGTTGATTTTATAGCAACATATTTAATAATGTAAATAATATTTTGTGCTCAGAGGGTTAAACTATTTCTATGAGTGTTTTTTTTACGAATAAATTTCTCCGAACCCTATGTTAACTGAACATTATTTAAATACGTAAATAAATAAATTAAAAATTTCGAAAATACACAACTTCATTGCCAATAGAGGAATGTAACTTTTCAAGTTGCTGTACTTTATAATCCCATTTACGAATTGGAATACGAGTTCGCGTACATACGTTAGATCACACGATAATACAATAGCACGTTCCGACCCAGAAATTACGTAAATTGTAAGTTACGCGGTTACGTTTTAAGTGCCACCTTATTAAGCGAGCTCGCAAATGAAATATTATGCGCGTAGTATTTGTGTAAAGTAACGAAACGAGACTTTGCAAAACAAGAATAATAGTCGATCGGAACGTTGAGGATTTCTAGGGTAGATACACGCTATGCGATTCGCATCGTTCACGCGTTAACATGCAAGGGTCAACCTTTACCGAGTTAAATCGATAACATAATCTGCGATGTTCTACTTAAGTTAATATAATCGAGCCTTTCGTTTTCTCAACAAAATTATTCGTTTCATTCGCAAATGTAACGTGAAGATTTATATTATAGAAGGAACGTCTCCAAGAAGTGTAATAAATGTTCCATGATAAGACTGTAGATACTTCCGAAAGGCACCGGTGGCCGATCGATATGAAAGGAGCATGTTATGAAGAAAGTGGAAGAGGCCCCAAACATCAAATTTTAACTTTGGGAATTTTACTTCCCGGAACAGTAGGTTTTCAGATATTTGCGAAAAAACTGCAGCTACTGTGCAACATTGAATTTTGTCTATGCAAAATACCCATTATTCAAAAAAATTGTGGGACGCAAAATGCATCAATTATCTATTGCATACGGCCCATGTTTTTCGTTTGAAATCTTACAAGTATTTTCATAGCTATTCAAAATTCACAAGCACAAATTTTCAGGTCTATCTGTAAGAGACTAGGAATCTGTATGGGACTAGGAACAAATTATTTTATACTAAATTTATTTTTATTTAAATAATTATTTTCTGCTTTTGTTATACATACGCGCATACGTGGCATACTTCTCTAGCACGTTCGTTCTACGTACGCAAGCCAACAGAAAAATATGATTAGCAATACAAATTAGGAAAGAAAAAATAGCGTGATCCTTGGTGTCATGTCAATAGTCACATGTTACTTGCAAGGACAACGTCGCAAAGATAATGCATACATAATTAGTCATAGTTTTGCACATCGTAACTTCGTGTTCAGTTGTTTTTTTTTAAGTTTAAGGTAATGACGTTAATATCTCTCTTTAACAAAGCCGTAGAGAACATTTTCGCAAAGGAAAAAATTACTTGAAATGGCCACTGAGCCAATTATGTGTAGGCTGCATAGTTTAGGAGTTATAACACAGAAAAGTGTGTGTGTGTGTGTTTGCTGAAACTTTTAGGTTTACCGACATTCCAAACAGCTATAGCTTTTCAACGGTAGGTTTTAGGAAAAATCTGAGGCCACCTTCGCGATTGGAAATTTAATTGCGTTAATAATCAAGTAGGATTTTTTATTGCATGTGGACAAAGACGCGGATACAGCTATCTAGTAAACTATAAATCCATAATATCAATGATCGTCAAAGCAAATTCAAAAGTAGTTTATATTTGATTGTGCAAGCGAAATCTATCATAACATTCGGAGAATAACGATATTTTGTTTTCATTTCAAGATAATAAGAAATGTGTCTGGTGATTGGCAGTGATGTTTACGCTCTAAAGAACTCGATCATCAAGTCTGCGTATTAGAACAGTGGATACCTCTAGATATAAGAACCTCGTTATGGGTTTCTTTTTCTAAGCAACGATTTTTCATGCGTTTTAGTACGCTACGGAGAAAGCTAACACACGTTCCCCTTCGGTGATCAAAATGAATATTAATTTCCAGCGAGGTAATGCATGTTCCGTGAAAATCGTTTCCGTCTCGCAACAACTGTTTATTTACACTGAACGAACAACGAGAAACAGTAATTTTCTGCGGCAGCACGATTTTGCCACAGTTATGAGTCACTTTTTCTAAATCAACTCCCACTTTATACGGTGCTGTCTAGTGCAACAATAGACCTCATTATCAGGACCGTGACCGATAACATGTATACTCTCATGAGGGAGAATGACAACATTCTGGGAAGATTTCGTGACTAAACTGCGGATTTTTATGCGAAATTAACATTTTCCAAGTGTCAGATACAGAGACTAAATAAAAAATATACTTGTTCTTTTATTTCAAGTTGAAACTATAAATATAAAAAGTCAATATACATTTTCAACAGATGAAATTCACTACACACCAGATCGTGAATTTACAAGTTAGCTTAATGGCACAGTAAAATTGGGACAACTACCCTACAGTTTCTTAGAACCTACAAAGTGACACCTTATCAATATTTTAGGTGTCGAAAATTTGTACCCAAAATTTGGCCACTTGGAATTGCTTTCGTTTGAAAGTTCCTTCCCTCTTTGTGTAAGAATCTACAGTACTACGGTAATAAACAGAGAATCGTTGGGTTACATTTGTCCCCGATAACATCGCGGTGTATGTAAGCGGACTGGTTGGACACGTTAATTGCGAAACCATCTGTTTATCATGCTGAATGCTCTGCTGGCAGCCGTGCAAGAACCCGAGACCGTCTCGTAGAACGTTTAACTACCATATTTGGATTTATAGTTTCAATGCGAGTCCACTGAGAAGCTGTACCTGGCCGATTTCGTGAAAACAAGCCAATTTTATTCTATCAGAAAATCGATCAGCCAATATACAGGGTGTTACCAAAATGTTGTATCTACTTCCTTGAAAGGAACAAAATCTTGAGGTGATTTGTAGTAACTTCTTCCTTTGCGAAAACGGTCTCCATTCTTCCCTGTAGTGCTATATATGAAGAATTTTAATAGTAATAATAATTTTTCAAGATCAAAGAGATAAAAGAGATGAATCGAAGATTCATCAGGGGGTAGGTTTTTGTTAAAATAACAGGTTGCGTCTAAATTCTGATACGCACTGTGGTATCTACGGTCGCTCGGCAGAGTCGACAGGTACGGGGATATGCACTGCTGTAGCGATGAAGAAATAGTAGAATCGCTTACTGTATAAGACGGACGATATTATTTATAAGACTCGATCGAATGTACCGGTTAGATCGATGAAGTCGTATAAGCGTATGAAGCGAAGGCGGAAGCAAACAGGCAGTTTTCCTTCATTAATACTCTATAAAAGTGTCATAGAGTCTCTGGATGGCGGCGCCGCGCCGGAAGGGTCGTCGGCACAAAATGGATGTGCTCGCGAGGCGATCAATCGCGGAAAGTCCCCTTCAGAAGAATCATACGGTTAGCCGGTTCCACGTTTCTCTGACCAGTTGTTTCCCATCCAACAATCGATGCCAGGGGGTGAGGGCTGCGTCTCTCTTTTGTGGTGTACCAACACTCCTCCGCGTCGCTCACCCTGCTGATGTGCACGCTTACCCAGATGACTCCGTTGATGCACTATCACACACACAAAAGGTTCCACCACCGCGCCGTCAACACAATCGAGAATCAGTTAAAGTACTTGAAGCAATGATGGAAACCTTCTAGGGTTGTATAGCGTACGCCCACTCGGTCCTTCCCCTGGTACCATTTGTACCCTAACAAACCTAATCCCTGCGCGCATTTTTCTTTTCCTCGCAACGAGCGTTATGGGTGGGTGATGCGCCATAAATAATTCTCGAGATTTGTTCTTCTGAATTAATTACGATTGACTCTTCATTGCTGGACACACAACGTCTGCAAGCTCGTGTCCCCTTCAGGCGATCTTGTGCTAACCATGACAATTTCTTATCTATCTAACTTATTCTTATTCTAGTATCAACAATAAATCAAACTGTTTACAAATACGCTTGGGATAAATTATCTGTAGCATTTATTTTTAATAATAAATAATAATAATAATAACTTATAATAATAAATTTGTAAAAATAATTATTTATATCTTTATAGTTGAATATTCGAGAATAATTAACAACTGCTAGTAAATACATTCCACAAAAAGTGCTTTGTTATAATGACAATGTTCATTCTTATTATTCTATAACAATGATTTTAGAGCATACAATGTGCATGCGTTTAATTATATGAATGATCACAATATATTTTCGCACTCGCATCAGGTTTCCTTGTTACCATCGCGATGAGTCCCACGCGCTTGTTACCACATCCGGAAACGGTTTTTCGTTGTAACCAAAAACCTCATTTCTAATCACTAGCATTTTGTTGCATTAAATATACAAGATTACATGCTATTTTTTATATATATATATATATATATATATATATATATATATATATATATATATATATATATATATATATATATATATATATGTATATATATATGTATGTATTTTCAATCGAGTCTTGAGTTTAATTTAATCTTGCAGTTGAAGAAAGTGTTCGCGAATACTATGTAAAAATCTATTGGATAGATTGCATAGGCCTAACAACTAATAATTACTTAGAATTGACGTTATTAATTGTGTACGCAGTAGCACTGATTGCAATGGACAACATTCTAAGCATTGCTTACATTAAAACTCATTTAGAAAATACCTTTGTAATTGCTAGTTTCTTGAACCAATACACCCTAATCGATTTTTATTCGTGTAACCTTCGTATCTCGATAAAAAAGGAAAATAAGAAAAAGCTACGATTTAGATTTTCTGTGCCCCTTTTAAAACCATACGACTTTTGTTTGATCCATTGTTCCATTACAACAAACACTTGGCGAGTATTTATGTGGTTTAGGTGGCATACTTTGGGTGAATGACCCAGTATCTATGTACCAAGATGACGTGAATGGTAATACTGGCATTTTGAAATCTGGCAGAGCTGTTGGAAAAGACTTGTGCTAACAGATTGAAAAATAGAAAGATGAATCGTGGGAGGAGGTTTGAAGAGGATGACGAAGGGATTACCCGAGGGATATTAGATGGGAGGCACATGACGAGAAGAAAAGAAGCAAGGGAAGAATGGTGGTGTTAATAGGGATAAAGGGGAAAATAAAGGAATTGCAATCAGAATTAGAAGAGGAGGAGGCGATGTGCTTAAAAGTGGAACTGTGAGGTAGAAACCGGACTCTAATGAGTAATAATGTGTATGTAGGATTTGGGAAAACGAGATTGAGGCAATTAATTGTGGATTTATTGATAAATCAAGAAATTAGCAGAAACGAAACAATGAATTTATAGAGACACAACCGACACAACTCACAGACACGACCGGGTCCCATGGAAATCATCGACAATATTTCACAGACTCCAGACTTGACCGACAATCATTTTAACCACTTTGAACATGTGTAACACAGTTGTGAGAAATAGTATTTGCAAATATTTCTATTTCTTAATAATCAGCAGTTCATTTAATTGCAAAAGCAACCACGTAGAAATACTGTATCCCTGGCTACATGTAATTACGTGGCAAAAGACAAGTTCAATAAACCGAACAAAATCAAGTAGAAGTGTGCACGTCTGTGTTTCCCCTCTCTCACATATTATTACCTTCTATTAATATAGCATGGGGAGAGAGACAAAAATAGAACGGACATGCTATATATAGACGACACAAACAATAAAGTTAATAGAAAAAAGCTGATAGAAAAATGTCCGTAAACATGCATAACAAAAAATACGTGATTTTATATTAGAAGCTGCACGATTCATAATGTCACTACTGCAGACAGAAAAAATTGCAATTATAATAATTATATCGTTATAATTACAACAACAAATATAATTCTGAGATCCTATTGTTATAATACTAGGTTTACGGAGCTCTAGAAATAACTATTTCACATTATTTTATAAACATGACAATCATGTGTCCAATTTATATCTATTTGGTAGATATAAAATCAATTTGGTAGATATGAAGTTGATAGAAAGAAATTGAAATTATTTACAAAATTTATTTCTTTGGGTATATATTAAGGGAAAAATGATCAAAAGTTTGGATAGACACGTGTTTGTTATGTTTATAAAATAATGTGAAATCGGTAGTTGTAGAGGTCCGTAAACCTAGTCTTAATAAGTTTAGTTGGTTTATGAAAGAATATTTTTTCAAATAACAGGTGATGTGTGAAGATTTGATGAGTTAGCATGCACGAGAATTCTAGTAATCATCTGCTCGCGCCGGATGTGCTGCCAGAAGAAGACAAAAGCCAAGACAACCGTTCTTGTTGGTAGTCCGCATCGCATCCGGAACGTACGCGCGCGGAAACGGCTTTTCCTTAACAGTGACCTAACTTCCAGGATAAATTTATCTGCACGCCGCGCCACTTCAACATTAGTTTTCCCCGCTCGCCGTGGTAATACAAACAACTCACGTTTCTCAAAATCATGAACCCCAGTCACGGTATTCCGTTACGCCAAATATGAATCATAGTTTCATAATTGAGTTCGGTATCGAATAATAAATTCCTTCGTGTTCGCGTAGCTTATAATACAAGCCGACAAACGGAACCATTCTTTACGACAATTCAGCATAAAATGTAAAAAGATTTTTCATGATGACCATTTCGTGATATCCGCCGCGCTGTGTATTGACGTTTATGGCTTTTTCAACCGACTTCGTTTCGTAGTAAAGACGACGACGATAAACCGAGTATGAACATTATCAAACAAAAACAAAGCTATCTGCAAAGACAGTTTTTTTTATCTGAAGTCAATGCAGTTTCCAGTGAAAAATGACAAACCCCTTTACTGTTTAAATTTATTATGAAATTATTATTTTTCTTTTTTTTTTGATTTTCTAATTGGACCTTTAAAATTTTATTTCATCCAAATATTCATATGAAAATTGTTCTGTGAAAAGTCATTTATTGACGGATTATATTGTTCATATGGAAATTATATACAATAGTAGAAATATTTACAAACGATTTATTTATTATTTGTATGTTAATAATTTGAAAATAAATGAAAAATCATAAACTTTTCGTACCACTTTGAATTTCATGTATTATATTTTGCTGTGAATGCATTGATGAAATGAATTTGCTATAACTGTTAGCCATATGTATAGACTTAAAATAGTGTAATTAGATCGTACAATGTGATCACTAATGACCTAGAGACCTAGATGTTGATGCGATTCATATAAATAAATAATATAGTATAAAGAAAATCCTGCTAAATCATAATGAATTTCTATTAGGATTCATAAAACACTAATACCGTCAAACTGAAAGAGATAAAGCTAGCAATGGTCACGGATGATTCGAAAAAATGTGTAGCGAGCTCAAGTGCATAAACCCTTTTAACGAGCGATCTTGCTCGAGACCCATGAAATTCAATTGAATTCCTACGGTACATCGGGTTACTCCAGTATCACGCTTCTTCCGACGCGCGACGCCAATGAAATAATATTCTAACGGTGTCGAGACCGAAAATAATCTTTATTGGTGGGTTTGTCGGGGTTTGTCGGGGTTACAGGCTATAGCTCGTTACACGGACACTGACCTTCGGACCAGCTTACAACAACGAACTAACTCCATTTTCTGATATCTACCTTCATCGAAACTTCTTTTTCAGGAGCCTCTTAACACACCGGCATTTTTTCTATCTTCATCTATCTCTTTTTCCCTGTATTTTCTAACAAATTACAATTTTATCATTTGTTCATTTGTTATTTTTACAAGGTATCGTGTATCGGCTACTTTTACAGGCCAGTAGGGTTAGTGTTAAATAATTGTAATCTCTCAGAGTGTTTAATTTTCTAATGCTGTTCGAAATGTATTACATTATTATTTATTTAGAAAAATGTTTACCTAAGCTTAGGCCCACTGAATAATTTAACGGAAATTATTTGATGTCACGCAGGTCGCCACGACAAGGCTCATTGACTCTAAATAGGTCTTCCTATTTCCGTTCCAACGGTACCAGTCAACGATAACTCACGAAATATCCGAGAGAAGTTTCAACGGAAAAAGAAAGTTAGCTCTTCAGCGATAGGGAGGAAATCTATACACACTATACATACTAGTTTGTAGTATCAACTGGGTTCAGTGTGTATTGCACATAATAAAATGTACTATGCAGTTCTTAATATGTATTGGGTTTGTAAGAACCGGGTAGAATCGGGTTGGTAATTTCGGTATTTTAAGGTGGAATAGAGCCAAATTTTTGTTATTCGAGCAATGAACTTTAACGAATAAGATATTTTCCCTTTTGTTCGATGATCTTTTGCCAAAAAAAAAATAAATAAATAAGAAAATAGTTTACTGATTAATGCTCATCGTTTGAATAAAGAAATTCGGTTTGATCTCACTTTAAAATACCGAAATTACTTTCTTGACAGCCTAATATGATTACGATGTAAAAGACTTTAACACTAAACGGACCACGATCGGTTCTAGATTTTCTTTAGTTGACAATTAATGAAATTGTAGAGATGCTTTCAAAAGAAATGATATAATCGATATATTTCTAAATAAATTAATTCTTGACATTTTTATAAGGCAACCAGCTGCCTGTTGCTTTCATAGCTCGGTATCGACACACGCACGATTAGTGTTAAATTGGCTTTTGTCTGTTGCACGCGTCGAACAAAACGTTAACGCATTATGTGAAAACAGGCGAAGAAACAAAACAAGTTTTTGATGTCGTATAGTCACATAGTGTGTGTGTGTGTGTGTGTGTGTGTGTGTGTGTGTGTGTGTGTGTGTGGCAAGGACGGCCCAGATTAGATGACTGTTATCAACATTTGAAGAACCATGTGATATTAAAGTTATTAACATTCACACACAGATATTCAGATTTTAAAGTTTCTTTTGCCCGCCACTGTACACCATCGAATCTACATTATTTCATATACGCAAGAGATAAAACAGTTGTTCTTATATCAACTTTCTCTAACTGATCTGTATAAAACTCTCTATCACGACACAAAGAGGAGGCTTGCAACACCGAAGACGCAAAACCAGTTCTTCCGTTGCAAATTATTTGCAGATTCATGCAGAAGAATGCTTAGGTTCTCATGAAACGGAAAGATAGGAGAAAGTCGCCTGCAAGAATGTTAAAGCGGCCGATAGTGATCTGACAACCAGCAATAATAAATATTAGGGTAAATAGCGCAACGCGTGCTGGTGCAAAATATACGATTCAGAAATGACCGACTTCCCCTCACGATTTATCGAAGATTCAACTACGTCGCAACAAGTATCTATAAGCACAATGATCAAACACTTACTGATCGTTCACGTCAGCAACAGCTGGTGAGAATTATTATACATTTTCGCAAGGTTATAATTAAACTATGGATTTTTATGGAAAATAAACAATGTATGCATGTTGAATTTAATTATACACATTGTTTAGCTGAATATACTAGAGTTCATTTCACTATTTCATAAAGTACCTGCGAAAAAAACTAAAGAAACATCGAAAAAGGCAATTTTTATAAAAAATTTTGTCTATAAAGAAATTCTTTAAAATTATGAACGTTGCTTTCGACAATGTCTCACTACTGAATTTTTACGAAACTGCTATATCTGAAACTTGTATGAAAAATATGAATTTCTTGTAATGCTAATAATATGTATAAACGTGGTCATCCCATAATTTCGATATAAAATCAGCGATTTTCGGTGGTTTCCGGAATTTTTCAAGAATCGATATTTTACAGTGAAAAATTGGGAAAAAAGTTCACAGGCGTGTGTGCTATCAAGTAGAATGTATTTTAATCAGTGTTAATCAACTTTTTCATAAATGCATAAAGAGCAGCAGTCTACTAATCGATATAATGAAATCTGTATTTTGTGGACTGATGAATAGACACGAGTAGATACACAATCGGTCCAGAGTACCGAAAATGTTAAAACTTCGCAGACATGATGATACAATAAACACAGACAGAATACGAATAAACGCGAATAAAGTTTCACTTTGATCTATCGCCTGCGTTTGTGTTCGCGATTGCAGTCTGCATTGAATCGTCGATGTTCGTTTGTGTTTGTTCACCAGATCGTAGTCGCGGCTTTCGTTTATGATAATTCACATTCGTTCGTTCTCACCCAGTTTGTTCATGCTCGTTCGCTAGATCGCAGACGGAGCTTTCGCTTATGATAATTTATGTTTGTTCACGATCGTACTTGGCCGTTTGTTCGGGCTCGATTGTTAAATATTACCGGTGAATTACAGCATTTTAGTAAATGGCCTGTTTTAGGTTTATGCGAGTGTTTTATTGTAATTGATCGTCAGCATGGATGCTTTCATGTCGTAGATCTTCTTAGCAATGCTTTCATCGAATAAGAAATTTTGAATGCGTCGTTGAAGGTTTCTATACTGATCAAATTTTATTTACAAAGTTTATTATTCCACAGTAGTTTAGAAACACTGAATTTAAGTTATTGCAAGTACATGGAGACATCGGCGGTGTAATGTTAACATGTGATTACTATGTACAAACATCATAATATAAATATATTGTTCTTTATATCTGCAAAATTATTTACATTTGAAATAAGATAAGATATTTTTCGAAAAGTGCGTTCAACGAGAAAATACTCTTTAAAGATCCACGTTAATACACATAATTAGATTTTTAATAAGTAGACAGAGTATAGAACTTTGTGCAAAATAAAAACTTTCTACCTGAATTGCAACAATAGAAATTTATCTTTTTACCTAATATGTTTGATGGCTTGAAAAGATAACATAACAGTATTACTAAATTCTTCTACTATTTTTTTACTGTTCTAAATTACACCTACTCATTTTTCACATACATGCATAAAATCCGTCATAGATGCATAAAATGCATAAAATACTCTTGTTTTCGATACATAAAAATATTTGTAGAAATAAAACACATGATTAGATGAAAGCTGGATGAAAGAATTGATAACTATATTAATTCAAAGAAAAGAATAGAAATTTCTATAAAAGAGAAATATAAATCGTTCTTTTTATTGAAACATGACAATTCGATGTTGAAAAATATGTATTAGATACTGAACTGAGAAATGATGATAGCAGAGGCGAAAATGTCGTTTGGTTATGCTGAAAAACCGCAGACATCCTTTAAATTTCAAAGAATTAGCTGTCGTCAAGCACTTAAGCTTCGGCGAATTGCCGCCGGGGAGTCATTTGAGATCTGATGCAGCGGTCGTTTAAGGCCATTATAAACACATGTTCTGAACTGCTCGTCTATACACGCGTGTATCATGCGTGTAGAATGAATATGCCGCATAATTGAAATTAGAAATATAACTCGCTTTAAAAGGCTCATTCTCGGAGAAATAAGTAAATCAAACATACACAACTTTCTTATTTTTATCAATTAAATGGAACCGATTCTTTTTAGCAAGAATAGTAAACTGGCGTCACAGGGCGATAATAAATCTCAAAGATAATTCCAATTATGGTTGAAAATGCCCCGTCAATATTTTAAAACTACAAATTTTGAACTCGCGTATCTCTGATAGATGTAGGTATTAAATCTTGGTTATAACAAAAAAAAATTGTTCTGGCACTTTATGAACAAAGTATATCAGGTCGTTAAGTATGAAACTTGACAAATGTGTTTATAATTTATGTTTTATTTGTCAAGTTTCATACTAAATCACCTGATCCTACTACACAGAGTTTTAAACTAACCTATTATAAACTAACTATTTGTTTCCACTTTCTTAAAATTTGCCCAGAAAAATTGTATCAACATCCGCAGAGTCTACTTATGATCGCAACGATATCGTGTTTGGTGTCATTTTAAGTAGAAAAGCGAGACAAATATGGTAATAACAGTTTCATAAAAGGACAATAAAAAGTTGCAATCTTTCGCGACGAGTCCTCGCTGACGCGGTCGTGGAGCGTGTTCACCGCTTAACTGGTTCCAAAGGTGGTCCCGATAGATAGTGAGTAATGAGGATAAATTTTGCACAGTTACGGTAGAGAGATGTTTGCGACAGTTACGGAATGTAACACGAAAAGTCTATTCGCGCATAACAGAGTAGTATTGGAAGAATGGCACGTCCAGGTATTAAAATAACATATTTTGTATAATAGAAAGAAACAGATTTGGGTAGTCCTATTGTATTGTATTTCTTGCAACAGTTACGGAGATAATACTGCACTTATGGAGATGGGCTATCTACTTACAAGTAGACCGGTGCCCGTCGAAACACTGGTATCTAAACGTGAATGAGAGAGCGTCGTCTAAAATTAAGTGGTAACGTCACGTGTAGATAGTTCGCGTGAATTGCGCATAGTGACATCATCTGCGCGAACTCACGTACAATTACCCATGTCTCTTTACCTCTTTCATTGCCACGCCCCTCTTACTTACTCGGTTGCATTTTACACTTCGCCTTTCTATATATATATATATTCCCTTCTTATTTTCTTCTCCACATTTTCCTTTTATTCCGCTTTCGGTTTGATCTTATTCTTTCCCGTATTTTGCGTCTCCGACGCGTATTCGCACCTTATACATTCCCACCTTACTTACTGTTTTCTCTTCGCACAGGTGCGTGGAAAACTTGCGGCTGCAGTAGTTCAGTTTAGTAATAATGAAACCGTAAGCTTATTCTCTGATGCGGTTCACATTTCTTTCGAGCACTGTCCGCGGCGGTGTTGCGACTGCCACGTAACATGGGAATGTATTCGACGATTATGCTGCTACGTGTAAAAACAATTCGTAGGTATGCAACAGTAATCAACAAAATTACACCACTCTTCAACCCCGTGTGGCTACATTTATTTGAATGCTTAAACATTAAGTTACCGATACAGTCATTTTTCTGCAATAAAATATGCAGTGTAATGATAATCGTGTTATATTGTATCAATAGAAATGTCTAGTAGTTTCACACAATCGGATACAACGATATTGTAAAAACGCAGTCGATGCAAGATTTAATAAAAAGAACTTTGGTATTTTTTAAGTGGCGCATTTTCTGTGTCCGTCACTGTATACATTACAGTAACAGTGTAAAATTTTGTGAACATACATAATACATATACACTGACTAGCGAATACACTAGCACACTACCGCTAAAAAGTTCACCAACCGTGGCAGCAATTATAGTGAAAGCAGCATACGAATGTGTATGCAAGCAACATCCACTGCTACGTCAATGAAACATTACAAAACCCGTTGAAAACAAACCTGTTTTTTGTGTGACACGTGTTTATACAGATGCGCAGCAATTATTAATTCCAAGAATATTGGAATAAGAATGTATCGATGTAATAACAATGTAAGTTATTCTTGCGTGATACGCAACATTTGTGTAACATAATCATTGCACAATTATATGTATGTATGATAAACTAGAATAACAGATAAAAGATTAACCGCTTGATATTTAAAATATCCCCTTTCAATTGAGATTAATTGGCTCGTAGTTTTGATGTAGATACCGACAATTAGTCCAGCTATGAAATAATTGTTACAGTAATTAATTTGTTTGGACCGTACAAATGGGAATTAGATTACACGTGCCGGCTATTCATTAAATGCTATAAATGGAAAGAGAGTACAGAAGCGTAACAAACCTCTTAAGTATGTACACACATACACACACGCGCGCGCTACGTTCACTTAAATAATTGAAAAAGAAAATACAATATAGTCTTAATATTCCTCTCACTGACTTTCATTGATTAATCCATTGCAATTCCCATTATCACAGTCTATTGCAATTTGGTATACACTATTTAGTACCAGTGCAGTACCAGACGCACTTGTTACACTAAAGCTCCCCTCCTTAAAAGAACATATCAATGTTCCTGGAAACGTAAACAATTTAAATAAAATAATAATGTGATGGGAAATAATGAATAAAATACTTCCAATGGTATAAATCACAATAGGACACTGCTACCAATATATTCTGAATTCTTCGGGGTGGTTAAACACCCTCCCTCTCTTAAATCAGTATGTAATGTGCTCATTTAGTAAATTATGAGAAAAAACGAATATTTTTCTATGAATATTTCTTCTAATATTTATTTTACATTTAAAGGTAAAGTTAATAAGAAATACTCGTCACATTGAAAATATGAATAATAATAATAATAATAATAATTTTGTCCAGGGATAGCATACATAAAAGAAAATAAAAACGAAACTATCGCATACGATTTGCATAATTCAAAAGGGTATTTTATCGTTTGTTCGAACAAATAATTTGCGCGGCACAATGAATCCCTATTCGAGCAGACGCGGAACAGGTATGTAACAGGTAACTAAAGGCGCAGCTTATTTTAGTAGAAATGAAAGTCTGCGAGGAACCTGTACTGAAAAATCGGCAAGCAAAATTATGCAGGGAGGGGTCCGCTCGGAAATACTGAAAGCACGGTGGGTACAGAACGAATGATCAGGGAGTGGGTTTCGAACATTTTCACTTGGGATCGTTTCAAGGAGAGTCGAAGGTTAGGGGAGGTTATGGCCCCCGAAGACCACGACCGATGGAAACGCGTACGCGAGGGAACGTGAAAGCGCATATACGCGACCGAACACAGCCAGACGAGGGTGAAACGAGGGTAAAACAAGGGTGCACAGAACGTGCGGAGCCAGACTCGTTACCAGGGATGCAACCCTGGATACAAAACATTGCGTTCATACCGGTCCATGAACCGTGTAACTGATTAAACCCTTCTGCACGTTCTGAAAGCATATAACGCATTACTTCGCGTTGCTACCCTAAAGGCGTGATTTTTCGTTTCAAAACCATAAACGAAATTTTAGCGTTAACACCAGACTGCAGATTTTATGCTTTTAGGATAGAAACTGGATGGTTTAATCATTGCCACTCGAATGGTGATTCCGAGGCACCACTAAAAATTCCTCTACCATTATATCCAAAATATCATTTACATTATTAAATATGTCGATATTATAACCAATTCAATATCCATATATTTCTATTATATAAAATAGTTTTGTGGTTTCTGTCGCTCTAAAACGTCGAGCGGGTTGCTTTCCGAAGGGGAACCGAAAATTGAGAAGCGGGTTGCCTACTGAAAGGGACCGAAAATTGAGCGCGAGAGAAAGGGAGAGAGAGCGAAAAGTACGCTTGGTACTCCTTTGGTCGATGACGTATAGAAGCGGCTGGAGTAGGTCCGGACAGGCCTCGCGCTGCCCGGTTGGGTGGGGGGTGGGGGAAGCTAAGTCATCGCGTCTCAGAGCGGATAAGAAAATAAAGAACATTGTTTTTGATGAAGTAATTTGAATTGATAATACAAAAAAAATTACATTCATCCTGATTGTTTTTATTTCATTATTCTTATTCCTTTTTATTTTACTTTTCATAATTTCATTCCAGAATTCATAGTTCCATCATACCATGTGAATGAGGAATAACACGCGAGGCGCTGCGGGGTTTGGTGAGCGGAGCGAGCAGGCGGCAGAGCCCCCTAGTTAATACATATTCAAATAATAGCTCCCTTAACCATTTAATTAAAAAAAAATGAAATTGATGTCTTTATTAGATTTGAAAAAAAAAACAGTATGTAACACTTCAGTTGGTGCACCCTGTATAATAAACCTGAAAACTACAATAGTATTGTATTGATTGAAGTATTTCATAAGATTTGCAGTTCTCAAAACGGATATTTCCTATGGGACGACCCAATGAAATTTTGTCGAAGGAATGTCGGAAGCAATCGGCAATTCTGCTGGAAAATTTGAAAAAAAAAACGTGAGATGTGGTCTCTTTTTAGTGGCGACGCGGCGCGTACAAGTCTGCATACCAACTTAATCGATAGACCCAGAATCGATTGAGAAACGTTTACAAGCGCGAACGGGCGTTTGCAAATCATCGTATGTAGGTATCAGCTGTTTCAGCGGCGCAATCCGTTGAAGCGTGATCGTAATCGCCGCGTGCTACATGGTATCCTTTTATAACGGAAGACTACAGAAGAGTTTGATCGAGAGGATAAAAAAAAAGAAAAGAACATACGGGAATAAGTGTGGTAGTGGGATTGTGCCGCAATACACACCGGTTAGTGACACACCTAGGATTGTCTGTTGTGGCAGTCGTCGAACTACCGGGCCGACACCCTCACCCACGTTACGGCTGAATAAACCTATGTATACGTATACTATAGCCGCAGCCGATGCGACGCGCGACGGAGAAAACTGGAGGGAGATAAATATGCAGAATGCAGACCGATGATAGACAGAGGCAGAGCCAACGAACGCGTAGGATTGGAGAGGAAAGAAGAACCGAGGACAGAGACGGATCTCCAACTTGTGGGTTTCTACAAAGGATGAAGCCCGACCAGCGAGCAAGAAACCGAGGTACAAAGGCAAAGAGAAAACTTGTGGCGAAAAAGGGAGGCCCGACACCGAGAGAGACCATGCTCACCGGGAAAAAATGAGCGAGCCATCTATCAAGACTCGTTGTTTACCGGGAACCGTCGAAGAACCGCTCAAGCGACACAGTACGGTACTTTGAAAATTTTCGCTTCGACTCGGTCGGAGCGACACACATCGACCGTTCGCTCGTACTTGTAAATGAAGTAGAGGAACTGTTAAAAAATTAGACGAATCGACAAATTTGTACGTAACGCGAACAAAAGAAACGTTCACAGAGAAGACATGAATGGGAATGAACGAGATGAAAAGTGAATGAACGACATTGAGAAAGAGAGAGTGAGACAGAGAATGATAAAAAGAGCAGTTTTCAATTCGCAGCGTATATATACCGGGTGGTCCATTTGAATTGGAATTCGGTGAATACTGTTGTACCGTTTTACGCTCGCCATAGATATGTACGTCATCAAAGAAACTAGCTACGCTATGACGTCAGCGAAATGTTTAATCAGCGGAAATCCTTCCGGTGGTCTTATCGTCCTACCTCCTTCTGTTTCACTGACGTAACGTTATGTTATCTACGAATAGGGACAATGTTCTACACTCGGAAATTAATCATTGCTGGAAACATCGATGTAGTATGATATCTAGTAATCAAGAGAATACATAAATGAGACATCGTGCAATATGCGCATCAACATTTTACGTTATTTTTTGCGGCTGTTTTCCATTTGTCACGCTATTTCCATTTACCCTTTGCAGTCGCAGCTATTTTAACTCGAAAATTAAACATTTATTCCGATCTATTAGAATAATTCCATTGTATATGATTTTCTTTTCATGTTATAGATGTGAAATTATTGTAATACCTCATACAATAGATGAATGTGCAGTAATTGATCAGATACTGACATGTTTATGTATGTAAACAATATTGTGAAATAATGGTGCAGCAATTTTTCGTAGTGACTCGAGTTCTAAGGGTTAACATTTCACGTCATCTTTTACGAGTTTTTGTGTTTGTAACGATTTGAGCAGGAAAACGTTAGTTCCGCGACGCTATTTTTCATTGACCATGTAGGCTATTTTTATTTGCATAATTATCTGAGAAACGAATGGCATCATCACCAGAATCATACGCGATGAATCAGAAGATTTCGTGGCGAAACAATTGAAAGTCGGATGCAGAAAGGTCACGAGACTTGCCACGATGATAAAACTGGCACTGCAAGTTTATTCGCGATCATCAAAATGTTGGTTTACGTAAACGTGCTCGTTTCTGAATTTATATCGGTAAATAGGCATTTTCTATTTTTTCATGTTTTTATGTGATTCTAAGAAGACAAAAAATATGTATATTTTGCGACGTTTAATTATTTTAATTATTTGTTTAATTTTAATCCGAATGTCGATTAACCAAACCAGTGTTTCGTCATCGTTATCGTTGTTATCTCCGACACTTCTTAGAACCAGCGTATCTATTGACGCAACGCGGTATCGATTGATGCGGCGGCGGCATCAATTTCCAAATCAAGATCTAAAAAATGTTTAACACCATCTTTTTAAATCCAAATTAAATTTAATAAAGTGCTGTTCCATTACTAGCTTGCTTAGACATATTCAAGAATATTTGTAATCAGTTTTATAGTTGATCGATGGTTTTTCATTGAGATCTTAAACGTGACAATGTAGATACCTAGCAACTTAAAGAATTGAAAAATTTACGGAATTTAAGGAATTATAGGAAGAAATTAGGTTAATAAAATTTATCTAAATATTTGGTAATTGATTAAAAAGAAGATAAGTAAATGTTGAGCATCTAAAGTAGGATCACGTAATTATTGTATATGAATGATTAGTGCATTATTGTAAAATGTCATGCTCAAGACACGAAAACACCTACGCGATACGGTCACATAATTCACGAGAAGTTCAAAGAGCAATTGTTCGTCGTCAAGATTGAAAATGTACAGAGCCCTAGAGGAACGCGCGTCTTCCTGCGATTATGATGCACATCTGCCGTCTTCCCGTATTTTTTGCGGTACCTCATATGCGCATGCAATAACTCCTACATGTGTGGACCAGTCCATCCGTTCCCGATAAATCTTTTTTCAAAACAAATACGCCTGACTCGCCGTCGAGTCTTTTAACGGGATATTAACGTTCTATAATCATAAATCTCTAATCATAAATAATTTTACAAATACCACAAATTAATTACATAAAATCATTCAAAAATACCCTAAATCAATTCAACAAAATAATGTTAAAAAGTATGCTAATCGTAAATTATTGCAATTTATTCGCTTATAATTAAGTCATTACGGATATCTCTCTGTTGTTTCATTTATTAATTCATTATGTTGTTTTGACTTTATTAAGACTACATTAATAATCAACAATGTTTTTTGTAACATTTTTTCTGGATGTATTATTCTTATTAAAGATGTTTATTTTAGGTAGTACATATCTAGATATGCATTCTTCTCTATTCTCATATGGATAGGAACGAAAATTCGTAGCGTTTTTAAATGAAAATTCAATGGTAAAATTATAATTCATTCATAGTATTTTTGAATAACATATTTTCCATTCTGTCTTATTACTTTTTGCCATTTTTCAGATAACTTGCCATGTTATCAATTTCTTGTTATTCAATTTCAATTTAAAAACATATAGGTGCATACTTATCACTATGAATGTGATAACTATACCTGTTCCAACGAAATGAGACAGTTAACGTCGTAAGCATAGCCGCCCGAGTGCGACAGAGTTGGTAGTTTACTGACTCGGCTCGTTGGACAAACTAGACATAGCCTGCGGTGTTTATGCAGTTTGCAATATTTTCTAGTAGAGTTTTAACAAATCGAATATTATTTTCAGTGGTATCTAATAGCCTTTGTACATCTGAAATCAATCAAAATCATATTAAATTCTGTAGAATGTTATATCATAGAGTTTTATAAAAAAATTTTAGAATGCATAAATTATGGACCATAGGCTTCCAAAAATCATGAAATTATTAAGTATTTAAAAAAAACGGAATGTAATTTTACAAATAGAAAAGAAGTTTCGAAAAATTATTATATGAGTCCAATTTGAGAAACAAGTTAATAAATCGATAACAAAAATAAACGCAACCTTTGTCCCATTCAACAGACCAATGACTCCTACTTCACGGTCAAGCAAGAGCGTTTTGGCGCCACTGATAGCAGTGAGTCTCATACGTGCGGAGGGACGCTCATTTATGCTGCAGAAATAGCTCTATTCGCACGTGCATGCCATTTGGCTATAGGCCATTTTACGGCGTGCTACCCACTCCTTTTCTTTGTCCTCTTTCATAAAGTCGATGGTTAGACAACAGTAACGGGTTGATTCTGCTTTTATTTGGCCTTTTCCATGCTGAGAGTGCCCTTCATAATTGAAGTTCCCTAGTAGAAAGCACTGTCTGTGCCAAAATTAACAAATTTCTGTTCCAAAACGTTAAATACTCTGTGTAATAACGGTAATAACAGTAATACCGAAGTATAGAAATTTAGCTCGTTTCTTTTGTAAATAATTCATACAGAAATAGTTTATTTTTCAGCCCCCTGCGGTCATGGTAAATGACATGGTTTACAACTTCTTCTATCCACCAAGCATTCTCTTACACACACAACTATAGTATTTACATTTCGCATTACAAACAGTTAATAACAATACTAAAGATAGTACATACTAAGGTACTACTGGTTATTTAAATGCCGTCTGCAGAACACAACGAACATTAAATATTATTATTTAATTAGCAAATTAGAAATATATATATATACATATATAAAGAAAATTAAATATTCAATTGGGACATTTATATGATTAAGTTGTTGCATATGAAATATCCGACTTTAAAATGCAAATGCAGAAGCTGATTTTCCAGGTTTTATCTTCAGTTTTTATTTACACAGAGTGTCCTCGGTTTTAATATTTACACTCTCTCTCTCTCTGTATCTACATTATGTGGCAGTAAATAAGAAAACATGAGTTACATCTGAGACGTCTGAAGATTTTCACTCGATTTCTTTGCAATAATTTGTCCGTGTGTGTGTGTGTTTTTAGTGGATGTACTGTATTCTTTCACATGATTCGGAAAGGGAACTACGGTAATAGTAACAATGACGTAAATTAAGATGATAATTGCAGGTGCCCGACCCTATATGATTTAGTTATCGTCAAATGGAAGCTCCAGTGGTGACCCATCGACGGGTCACGTCGGCAAATAAGAGCATCATCGGATGACTCACCGAGTGAATTACGCCGTGCAGAACATGTTAAGTTTTCATCTAACATTTTGTTCGCGTTATCCAAAATATAATAATCACCAACTATATTTTTCTTAATTTTTACTACTATTTTATACTGCTTCAAATTTCATATACATTTGTATTAACTCTCACATTCTTCTCAAATATAGTTCACCAATGGTGTTTTACCAATTCGTAATATCACTTTTAAACAAATACAGCTCATACATAACATTCAAATGGAAATAAGAAAATGATATCTAAATTCTAAAATGGCTGAATTTTCATGTACATTGCAGACAGGGGGGTCTGTACGTTCAAATAATAAAGCAACCACGCTCTTTTCAAAGTAATAATTACTTTGCAAGTTGATGTAAAGCCAAATATAAATGTTTCCTGAATTACTAATATGCATAAAATTTTTGAAGTGTCTGCACAATTGGTAACAGAATTTTAAAATAAAAATGGTAGTTTAACGCAATGTGTACCCAGAAAATTTCGTAAGGCATCAGGAATCAGCCAGTTGAAGAAAGCAAAACATTTTTGGGACACCCTGTATTATGCGAATGACGCATCATGCAGGAAACATCGGTGTCCTTAGAATATAAAAATAATGCAGTATCGTCACCAAGCAAATGGACATTTTAAAATGCAAACAGTAGTCGTTGCCATAAATACTATCGCTAAACCAGAAGCAAATAATTATGCGATAAGTGGCCCGGTCGAACAAGTTTTTCCTCGGCAGCTCAAAACACAACTACGAGGGTGAATCAACAATTATGCGGAATAAGGCTATATTTTTATTGATAAAACTGCATTACGAGTGGCGCAAACATGGCTCGACGTCATTCAGTCTCTCCAATTTCCATTCGAAGCTGTAACTTAATATCGTGCTTCTTTCATTTCTTTTGGAGGCGTTAGGATATCTCTGCTCCAATATTAACGTGCAACAAACGAAAAAAAAGCATAAATTCTATTATGGTTCTTGTCGTCTGAAAGTATCTATATCTGCACGTGTATAATTTCTAATTTTTAGTCATTTATAAAACTTGCTACTGGTAAATAAAACTAAACAGCATTCTTCGAATGGTCGCGCAACTTCACAATTCAAAATAGACTAAAATTTATGAACTGCTAAATATTTTCGTTTTTGGCAAGATATAATACATATAATTGGCAATTATAAAAAATTGTATCTTAAACAAAAATGAATTTATTCAAAGTAACTATATTTTTTACCTGAATCGCAACAAACCGGAGCGAAGCAGAAATTTATTTTCTTTGGTGATACGTTTAATAGGTTTGAAAATAATGCAACTGTATTTTGAAATTCTTCTAACGTTCTTACCGTTTCAGAAGTTACACCTATTCATTTTTGTGATAAATGCATAAAAATCCGCTGCCCATTGATAAACCAACCAGACCGAAGCTCGCAAATTATGTATCTTCTTTCTTCCCTTGACGGCCAATGCCGAGCAATCTGCCGAATAATTGATAGCCGACGAAAACTCCTACTATTACAAAGTTGGCTAACCAATACTACGGTCAGGACGCATAAAAGTACGATGTCACGGTGCGCGTACGAAACACGCAAACAAATGGATTCTGTCGTGTATAGTAAAAGACTGGCCGGGACGACAAAACTGCAGCGTTAGCGGTATCGTCTGGACATCCTGTTTGCATCGTTGAAATCAGAATTCGAAGGACATATTCAAACCGCTATATGTACGACCGGGAGAGAGGTAACCAAATAGGCGCGAACGCTTCCATTGTCATTTGGAGAGAGGTGTGCGCCTGCCTGCCTGCGCTGCGGCACACGCGAGTGTGGTTAGACGCACAGTGCACACGCGTGTGCAAATGCGTGCGAACGCGTGTATGTATTTATCTATACTATACAGTCGCGTGCTCGCACACAGCCCAGCCGGTTTAATTCAGCCGGATAAATTGTACAAAGCTGTCTGCCGACGGATCCGCGTTAAAAATATCCTGGCTACCGACACGTTCCCCAGTTTGTCGATAGTGAAAGCACTTCTGTGTTATTTCGTGTCTTCCAACGCGAGCGCGCGCGCGCTTACGTAATCGCGAAAACGCGTTTTCTTTCATATTCGCCGCCGCCTCCCTTTCCAACGTTTCGAATCCGAATGCGAATCGTTCGTTGCTCCTATCCTACATAATCCCCAGCGGTACAACCAACAACCAACGAGCAGAGTCGTCGTATGGGGGGAGGGAGCACGAATTCAGGGGAAACAGTTACCCCCTCTCTGTCGCCGTACCGGATTAGTCACGTGACGCAGTGACGCATACATGACATTAGACACCATATACATACACTAGTAGATAGAATGAATCCTGGACACGTGTAAACATTATAGATTACAATGAAAATATTATGGTATCAATTTAGCATAGCAGAATATATACATTTTCTGCAGAAATATGAAATAAAGAATATTTTTATTGAAAATGTCCAGAATTAATTCCACCAGTGTATACTTATACACCCGGCTTCGGATAACGTACCGTGCTTCAAGATTACTTCATCTACCAGATGACGGATGAAGGAAAAGTGAACTATAGTCTGTTGAGAAGTCGCAGTACCGCGAAGTTAAGTTATTATGGAAACTGTAACTGGATCTAGAATTTCTTTTGACAACAACGAAATTGAACGGTTAGCAGATTTCTCTGTTAATTGTTAGTGAAAGCATGCATGTGTCCGGTTTCGCATACTATGACATAAAATTACGCAACAGAGGAACGTTCAGGCACTAATTTGATTTATATCTGGTTGAAACATTATAGTTCTCCGTTACAAACAGTACTTTCAAATAATGTAAAGGGAAACGCAGTTAGAAAGATGTGTGTGTGTGTGTGTGTGGTCCCTATAAGAGTTGGATATTTTGTATCTAACATGGAATACATGCTTTTTATTCGATAACGAAGTGAAATTATTATTTTTTGCTACTCAACTATTTTTACAGTTCAACATTCAAGAGATTATTAAGAATTATTAAGAAACGTCGCATTTCTGCGAACCTAGAACAAAGAAACTAGAACGGAACTAGAACAGTTTCCACTACGGTTTATGACACTGTCGAAATTATTTGGCAAGTATCATAAGTAAAACTAGTAATCAAATTTGTTCCCTCAAGCCGCATGAATAAATCTCTACTTATACTTTCGACTAATCTAAACTATTTACCCTCGTGATAAGAGAGATAATTAAATATAGTAAAATTACGTAAGAGTATAACAATAATTTGATAATTCGAATTATTTTCGTAAATCGTATAAATAAATTGTACGAGTAGTAAACAAGATTAAATTTACTCGTGTGATTAATGATGCGATTAAAAAATATTTCATAATTTATTTTTCTCTTCTTTTTTACAGTTTTTTACAGTACAGGTTTCTGCCGAAGAGAGGTTCCACGAAGTTCCTCATCCCTGACCAAAATATATTATCGTGTACAAACGGAAACAGATTCAGCTTTCTATTCTTAGTCCATTTCGTGAGAGTGACATCTGAGGAGTGATCATTCTGCGTGCGACATCAGGAGACGAAAAGTGCTCTATTCAGTCCATCTGGCAGATCGTGTATACAATACATTCTAAATGGAACTGTTTTATTTTTCCGATAGTCTATCGGAATTTTGCAATTTGAAAGATGCTTCTGATAAAACTTCATTCACGATCGTGTGAAAATACATATAATGCTGAATAGGATGAATAGACGGACAGTTCGTCGCTAATCAAGTCACTGTTGTCGCGGATAATGAATTGCAAAAATTCCGAGAAAAATTGGGCGTTATATAAAACAGACAGAGAGAGCTCTTTTGATTCTTTCTGAATGCATTGCGATTCATATCTCGTATTCCTCACGGCGATCGTTAATATTAACCAGGCACACTGCTGATTTATTGACGACGACGCGCGACGGGACGACATGAGAAACACTGCTCGAAGACCCCTCTATATATAGAAACGTTGCTTTTATCTTTTCCTATGGATATTTTCAGAGGAGCTTCGGTTCTTGGGCGGTATTGTTTGGCCTGAAAGAGACGCTTATCGGCAGGCACTGACCTTTTTTCCCTTTCGTTTTCTATTCCATTTTTTTTTTCGTCTTACGGACAGCATGTGTTCGTACATGTGCAATCATGCGTGGATGACCGAGCATCGCTCTACTCTGTCGATCGGCAGTTGCGATCGATGTTACATAGTGACGATTATTCGCAGAAACCAGAACGATTTCTGCGCGGCTTTGTGTTGTGTTGAAATACCGCGCCGCGGAAAAGGTACTTGTTAAGTGTACAAATAAGTTCGGTGCCTTTACATATATTCAATTGTGATTGCATCTCAAATTAAAATTTTCTCCTGCCAAAGAGCTAATACATACTCTACTTAGATCAGTGGTTCTTAACCCGTGTTCCGCGAGCTTTTTGCAAGTGTTCTGCGAAATGCCACGAAATATATTTATTTCTACGCGGGATATATTTGTGGTTTTTTTTTTGGATCGTTAATTTTGACATTAACTTTACAGCCCTTATTTTAATAATTAATTCATTATTGAGCCAGAAATTAAGTCTCAAGAACGACGTAAAATGCCTAGAGTTAGGTTAGGATGGGGACCGCAAAAAAAAATTTGTTCAAGAGGGTGGCCTCGGATCGGTATATAGTAAAATCTTGATCTAATAAAACGGGAGTCTGATGATCTAAGAAAATTACTTATCCCCTCCAGTGTGAAAAAGTTAGCCTCTCTAGCAGCGGAAGCGTGAGGAATACCGTCGTAGAAGGTGAAGGTATCTAAGTACAGTGGAGATACGAGTCTTAATCTGATGAATCTGATTGTGAGTGTAAAGTGTAAACACGCCGCGTAATCCAATAGGGAGTCGGGCATATCGATGTGACATCTACTAATCCAATTACCGAACTTCTTTATTTTTTATTATTTTTAATAAAACTTTCACCAACTTATTTGTGGCTTTATCTTCAATAATAACCTTCTCCGGATGAAAATACTTTAAGTAGAGCTAAAGTAGAGCTCGGGTACTCACAACATTTTTATTTCTCATGAAGGCCACAATATCTAACCATAAAGTGTATTTTGTTTTTTATTCTTAGGGTCCATACTGTCTCGTCTGTAAACAGCTTGTGAGCAGTTGGACCCAGTGTGAACCCTGCACGTTATAGGCCCGTAAACAGAACAGAAAGCCTAGATGATGACTGTTTAGCGGCGCAGTGATCGAAGAAGAAGCGATTGATGGAATCGTATGGGATACGATTTTCACAAGGATCTCAAAGAATCCAATGTCTCGATAGGAAGAAAATTCTTGGTTCGAGCAGTTGACCATTTCGTTTGGAAACGGTCCAGCCGTATTGTCCCAGACGGACGTAGAAATGGGGGAGAGACAGGGAGGAGGAAGAGTGGCGATCAGTGGCGATGCGGTGTCGTTAGAAAGTGGGGAGGAGAAGGATAGAAAAGGAGTGGGCGTCGGACTGCGGAACGGTTTAGCTTTGGTTGTCAGAATGTTGAAGATTCTCGTGTTCAGCGGGAACCCTTGAGGAGAATCGTGCTTATGCTATCAAGCAAGCAACCATGTATCTCTTCTGTAAGCTGGTGAGTCTATGCTTGTCCGTGCAATCCCTCAAGAATGCAGCAGAATCGGCTACAGGTCCTGGAATCGAGCTAGCAATTTATGGAAGACCATCAAAATCATTACTTATGCTCACATGTGCCGCGAATGGCGTTAAATTAATCCTACCTCAAACCCGACCACACCTATCATTTTCATTCTTAAAGTGAAATCATTACATTTTATGCATTTATGAGAAAAATGAACCGACCAAAGTTAAAATAGTAAGAGAATTATCTCGTCCTTGTATGAAATGTCTAGTCTAATTTTCTAATAATGTAACATTTTTACAGTAGCTATGCTCTCTCCAAAGTGTACGCATCGGTTTCGATTGCAAGCGAGATGAGAAATAACTAGAAAAATAGTATAGAGCAATTTGTACGTTATGCCACTTAATTTCCCTTTCACTTTACTGTCTCGAATCTATTCACAGTACAGTAGATACCAGAGTTACCGAAATCACTCGAGCATAATATTGCATAAAAATTTAAATATGCCAATTTTACAAGTTATAATTAAAGTATACACACATTCAAAAAGTAAATTATTCATAATAAAGTATTCAGTCAATATATTTATACGTTTCCAATCTTGTGTTTGAAGCTTCTCAAAATTAGAATTTTTAATTTACATATAAAAATTGGTACAGCGTTTCTATGTTAGTATTCATCTTGCATACATGATTATGCACAATGACTATGGTCTAATGAAATAAAAGGTAACGGTCAGTGCCAATCAAAATATTCTGTACTCCTAACCATAAGATATCTACAATCAGTACACACAATTTGCAAACAGTTTAAAGCGAATAAACCTTCTAATCGTGATGCGGGCGCAAGAAGAATTGAATGTCGGAGTATGTATATTAGGTTTCCGTTTCTAGAGCGAGAGACACAAGCGCAAAGAGAAAAATTCGCGCGGCCCTGGAACGATTCTCGTGAGTCAAACCACACAGTTTCTATCTACACGATGCTCGACTAACTACTAACTACTAATGACTCATCAGCAAGCATTTATAATGAATCAAAATCTTACGATTGTCTATGCCTACGCTGCCAAACTATCACATGATGACTATTATGCAGACAGTAGACGATGTCGTTTCTTCTTTATCACAAGACAGCGGATTTTACGAATAATAAAAGTTAATAAAAATGGCTAGATGAAATTTGGAACAGTGAAAAGATTTTAAGAATGTGGACATGCATTCGTTCATTCAACTAATCAAAATGATTAAGGAGCAGAAGTCACGACGCTAAAAGAAATTATTTGCAATCCAAATAAGTTGGAAGATTAAATTTTTGAAGGACATTGAATTGTCGGTTCAGCATTGAAGGAAATAAAGATGTTAAATAACTTCATCTTTTACTTATGCAATCGTATGATGTAATGATAAAGACTAGCACAACAGACAGGCACAGTACCTAACTTTTCTCGAGTATCTTCTTCTTTTCGTGTAAGCGTTTCAATTAGTATAAGAATTATAATTACAACAATTGAAGATCGACGAAATGCTTTCTAAGAAGGTAGCAAGCAAAGAATCAGTCGAGGAGCATTTAAAAGATGTTCAATTAATTATTACCAACTACAGTAAATACGTGAATGAAAAATCTCCACTTTCGCACTTTCTAATAATAAATTGTAGTTCTATAAAACTTTCACGTATTGATCTATCAAAAACAGATGAATAAGCGTTGAATTTCTGTTCATGTTAAGTTCTAAAATCTATTCGATAATAAGATTTACATCCCTGTAACAAATTAGAAACTAACAAATATTTCTGTATTTTGTTATTTACGAATTTTAACAAGACCAGTTTGATCTCATTTCATGTTTACCAACACAAAGTTCTCTAACAAAATTTGGCGACTTTTACGATGATTGTCACGAAATTTAATATTTATCATAGTACATATGTGCAACGTAATTCACAACGATACTGCTACAACGATGAACCAGAGTTACTATCGAGACTCCGATGTAACGCAACAACAGTTAGCCGCACCTTTAGGTCAAACGTGTACAAAAATTACAAACTCGCGTAACTGTTACAGTATTAGATTCTTCGCTATTTTAAAATGACAGGGCTAAAAATATAACTGAAAATCAATATACTACATTATCTATAAACGAATTGTCATTTTTATGTACTCGTAATGATAATTTATTATTAATTAACATCATATATATTTTTAAAAAGGAAAATGATAAATTTAAAAGGATCTCTGTCGATAGAAATAATTATATACACTTTCCTAACGGTTCATTTTTAATTAATAAAATTATTGTAAGTGATTATTAAACTGCCGATTTTATTCATGACATAAATGAGTAGGTGAAATATGAAACAGTGAAAGAACTAGAAGAATTGAAAAGCATCAATATATTAACGTCAACTCGTTAAAATTATTAAATCAAGAAGCGATTACTTTGATTTGGTTCCAGTATATCGAAATTTTTATTTTGCATAGAAATCCACAGTTTAGGAATCACTTTCTTATACTATTGACAACATCTTTTTCCACTCAATTCACAATATGTCCATTTCTTGAAATCTTCTGATTAAACACATGCCGCGGAACAGTACGGTGCACTCAAAATCGTCAACACAAAGACTTCACAGATGGAGATGATCTTCCGTTAAGAGGGACAGAGACTTGGATGAAAGAACGAAAGAGATTTATCGAAGGATTGCAAGTTAATGCGAACCGTAAAGGGATCTCTTTGTTTATATGTTCATAGTTGTCACGATAGTCGTCGTCTCGATGCGCAATCGAATCTTATTTGGTGAGAGCTGACTCTACGTGGGCGTGCATTTCCCTCTCTCTCTCCCTCTTTCTCTCTGCCGCTGCATGGATTCTCGCTTTTAACCTTTGATATTTCATCTCAACGGAAAAAAATTGACTTCTGTGCGGTCGGTGGGCTCGTATAACAAACAATTGTAAAGCAAAACGAAAAATCCTTGAGAGGATGTTCTCATATTCATTTAGTATAGTTCATTTTTATCTTTACAAATAAATTTTTTTCTTTTTCCTACTACAATTGCCAATTAGAAATACTTACTAGTTTTATTTGTTCACTTAAAAGTAATATTTTGTCTTTCGGACAATATTACTAATGCTATAATCGCTACTTTAAAAAGATCTTAATAGAAAATTACTTCATCCTAACCATTTTGCAGAATTAAATTAAATTTTCTGAAATACTATTAAATAATACATGTGGGAGGTGGTCTAAATTCCCAACAAATGAGGCGAAACGCGCGTCCCGCGAGAAACAGACGAGAAAAAGGCTAGGAAGAAACGATCTCGAGGAGTCTCGCGCCGATCGTCGCGGTCGCCTTCTACAGTTGTACTAGATATCTTTGTGTGTTCCGCCTTTTTAATTTCTTATTAAATATTCTATTTGTACGAGTCGATTCCTTCATTGATCCCTGTCCGCGTAGATCGAAAACTTTACTTTAAACATAACCACGTAACTAATGGTAAGTACCAGATGCGAGTAAAAATTCCTCACGTATACGAGACAATCTTGAATTTGATTTGCATATGATTATCGATAATGCAAACAAAAAAAATAAATTGCATCCCATTGCTTCAGATTTTCCATTAAACTTGAATCCCGATATGCAGATGGATACCGATACAGGAACGGCGAGCCCTAAAGTATCACGAGTTCACTCGAGTTCAAATATTAGCGGCTACATATAAGTTACAGGCCACACGTGTTAACACCGATCGGCGTGTTACGTACACGCCAAAATTACAAGATAAAATAAGACAGTGTCATGTTTTTCGTCGGCCCTTCTTGCATGATTGAGCAAGGCGCGCGCGGCAAGTGTGCAGCAGCGCATATTTCCGAATTCGATCAAGTAGATACATTCAAACGATAGATTATTAATTTGGTAAACACTTGTTGTTACAAAACTATTTAGTGTGCATTATGTTTGCTCCTATTCGCATCGAACAATTGTAAACATTCTTCAAAGTTGAAAGAGAGCTGAATGCTATCTATCAAGTATCTTGAAAAATGTTGGACCCAGAGGAACATTATAATAATAATTATATAAATGTCACATAAAAATGAATAAGAAATGAATTAACGTTCAGCTTAACTAAATAAAAAAAGGAAACTAGTATTTTCAATATAATATTTAAACAACTGCAGCTTTCTAATTGGTTTGAAACTATTCGACTATGTATATTAATTAGACAAATAAAGAGAGGATTGTTTTTACCCTTTTAATGTGTAAACCAAGTCTCCCCGTGCGATACCAAATGATAAAATTTAGTTTACATTGCTGCTGTTTTCGTCGAGGTCAACTCGGTTAAACACGGTTCCAACGAAGAGACGAGACGGATTTCAGTATCTTTTTAACGTAATATGAATTCAATAATTTGTGCGGCACCTGATTTACGGTCGATCAAAGCGATTTAATTAATATCCTATTACCGTTCACGCTCATCGGTGTAAATGGGGCCTGTCTAGCGTTTTAAAAGATAGCTGTGTAAACGTCGTTTGTATGCGTGCATCAATGTATCTATATTTCTCTGAAATACAGTGTACGGGCATACCGGCGCATTTCCAATGAACCGTGAGACCACTCACCGTATATATAACAAAACACAAACAATCACAGGCACATATCGGTTTACCAGAAAATTGTAAAATCTTTACAGAATCACATAACCTTGAAAAGATACGAGAATCTTTGTCTCCTAAACGTCACTGCTTTTCATCATTCTCAGAACATACTAAATACTACGTTAGAGTAAACATTGATATCTACATATCTTCGAAATGTTTGTCGTACGGAGAATAGATATTACGTAAAAAATTCTCATTCATTATTGTTGCTATTTAGTCATGTATTTCGTGTGGCAGTAAATACTTAGACAGTAAATAAACTTGTTTAAAAGGATTGCACACACTTACCGACTGCCACAGAAGCTGTGTGTATACAGTCGTTTGAGACAAGTTTTTGAACGTATTGTTCGAGAAGTGTAGCGGAGAAACGGTAGATATGTACATAGTGACAGATTCCCGGATTCTGTATGGACGTACGTGAGAGGCGTGAGAGGCACGAGAGTGTAAAGAAGGTAGCCGCCGCGCGTCTAATCCGTGAGACACGCCGGATGCGCGCGTTAAGGGATTTACGGAGTGATTAGGGGAGCATAAAATGTGGAAAACTCACGAGCACTTTGGTGAAGCGCCTCTCGAGCTCGACAGCGTCGGGCATCGGTTGCCTTGGCGCGCTACGGACGCTGCCACTCCGTGCGTGTGGTCCACCCAAACTTCCCATGCCAAGGCTAGGTTGACAGGATTGATGAGGCGCGCCGCCCTTGACACTACCGATGAACACCTCGCGCACACCGCCATCGCTCTCGCCGGCACGACTTTGCACGATCCCCATTGTTTCACTGGTCGCGAACGTATCCTGCGCTGTCTCAGCGCAAGAAAATCGTGGATGCACGATGGCAGGCGGTAGCGGCCCACCACTGTCACACCGAGTAGAAACGTCAACAATGACGGTCGCGACACTCGCGACAGTTCATTCTCGCCGAAAAAACAGACCGCTTTTCTATTACGAGAAACGTCGATAAGAAAACGACTCGAACCGGTCCGCGCCGGGCCGTGCAACAGGTACTAAGCCGTTCATTGTGGACAGAAACTCTCGCAAACGTGCGCGACCAAAGCACGATGTACACTCCACTACCCACACTAGACGAGACGTTCGCTGCATCTGCGATAGTCTCGCTACTCCCAGCCGCAGCGCCATTACGCATGCGTGGTACGACACTCGTTCTAACGCCACCTGTATCGTCGCGGCCAAGCAGCCGAGCACGGCCGAGACAGCCGAGAGTAATAGTTCCCCACTATCTACTTTCCCCTTAGACCATATATGTAAACTTTGGACGTAGATATCTACACGAAAGTTGAGAATACAAGGAACAGAATTATGTAGTCTCGCCGATGAGTCCAAACAGTAGTAAACAGCAAATCGTGAATAGAAAGATCTCCTTTTCTTACAGTTCGAGCAATTCAAATCTGCCGCTACGATTCTACATAGATGGAAGCACACGTCGCTTAGTTCGATAAAATCTTGGATTGGTTTTGTTATACACATAACTTTTTCATTGAAATCCGTTAACGAGGACAGAAACACGTAATTATTTAACTGTTTTATGATTGAAATTCTGAAATATTGCATTCAAACGATATCTACACTTATATCGATTCAAGGTATTGATATATATATATATATATCGATATATATATATATATATATATATATATATATATATATATATATATATATATGTGTGTGTAGATACACAAGGAACGTTCCGTTTCGATATATCGATTGGTCAACATAAAATAAATAGTATGGCGTCGTACTAGTATTTTGTTTTATAGGCAACAACATTGCTTGTAAATATTGGTAGAATCTGTGAAAAAAGTATTAGTGTAAACAAGATTTTGAAAATGAAAAAGTCTCCTTTAAGCACGCCAAGTAGCAGTAGGGGGAAGCAATGTTACAATTGGAAGTTACACGATCATAAAAACAGGACAGATTACAACTATGGTAGTACAGAAGACAGTTATCAGAATTTGTCGCCAAATGAGGTACAACAAATGAATACGGGAAACGACTTTATTCCCTTGAATATTAGTACACCAGTGTCTGATCGAAAAAGATACAGTGGTAATTGGCATGGTTCTGGAGGTGGTCGTAATCATCGTAACTCAGGTAGCGGTGGATTTAACCATTACAGGAACAATTATCATGCAACCTCAAAATCAAATTACAATAATTCGTACTCTCCTTACAAGCACTCTGGCAAACAGTTTCATGGTCAGAAAAAGGTAATTCTCAATTATCATAGTGTCTATCGTTTCTATAGTGTGTGTCCAACCTACCGTTTTTTCATATTTAGGGTTTCCAAAACGATGCGCGCAAAGAGATTGACATATCAAGATATATAGATATGAAATCTTTTTTGGAGGATCCATGGGCAGAATTAGTAACAAGGTTAAGTAGATCAGAGGATACAAAGGGGGGGACATTGTCTAAAGTTAAAGAGACGCTTTCGTCGCTTTCATCCCAGTCCATTTATAATATAACTTCTAAAACATATTACGATAGTAAATCTATAAGAGAGATTGACGATTCGTATCCTAGTCAAGAATCTAAACACGACTCTTCGATAGAAGTATCATTGGGGTTGGATGATTCGGATGTTAGCGAATTATCAAAAACAGATAGTTCGATAAATTTAAAGCTTGACAGTGTAAAGTTCAGCGAGGACTCAAAAAATGAAAGCATTAACAGTAATAAAGACAATGCTTTTGGCGATGCTCAAGAGGAACATGATACGCATGAGTTTTCTGGTACAAAAACAGACTCGGTCGAAGCTATTATATAACACTGACAAAGAACTGTGTATTGTACATAAAAATTCTCAAATGAATGTAGGTATTGCAAAAATGATGAAACCTTAATGTCGGATTTTTGGAGTAATATTCTGACATATATGGATAGAAAAAAAAAGTTTCTAAAATTTTTCGCAATGCAGTTTTCCTTTTACGAGGCAGCTCTATTGCAGAAGTATATCCGAAACGTATGCGAAATACAATGTATTAAGATTATCTTTGAAATTATATTTTCACCACAAGGCTGTGAAAAAAATGAATGTAGTTTACATGAATGAAATTGTGTATGTGCAATTTTTTAGTATGTACCAAGGGAATTACATATGTCAAGACACAAGGGAACATAAAACACCAATTTCTCACCGATAGAGTAAGAGTCAATGTTTAGCTACAATGCCATTGTGCGAATACAATTTAAGTTAGCTTTATCAGAGTCTTTGGTAAGGCAATGTTCATCCATCACCATCAATGTTACTGAACGCTAACTATTAATTTCGTTTCTTCAATGTATATGTCTATGTATACTCCTTGTCCTGACAGTATAGAAGTGTATAGAAACGTAACAACACGAACTAATATTTCGTCACGTATGTATATAAATATGTTATAACATACAGGAACATAGATTTAAGTATGGAATAATCAAGTGCAAACACGGGAGATTAATTCCGAATTAGCAATACCTATTTTTATGTTAAATATGTCTTACGTTGTCCAAATTCTTCATTTGTACTTCAATCCGGTATACATAGAACAGTGAAATATGATACATTTGTAACACTAAAAAAGCTAAATAGTACGGTATCTACTAGATTTGTATAATTGTTATTTTAGAAACATTGCATAAAGAATTGTTTATGTCTGTCCTTTACACAAGTTTTATAGTATGTTTTAGTAAACAATGGATTGTAGAAAGTATTAAAAGTGACCTACATGTTTGTGTAACATGTCAACTTAATGTACAAATAACGATCTGGTACAAAACTTTGTATAATTTAAGAAATTCAAATTTCTTTCAAATTACAATAATCCTGTAAATCATGTAATTGATCTTCAAAACAACAGTTGTATAAAACAGAATTGTATGTAAATATATGAAAATTATGATAATATTCAGTTCAACATTATAAATCTAAACGTTATATATATATCATCCTCTTATATCTTTACTCCTGTGTCTCTCTTTTAAAATATGATGGTTGATAGAAGTTGTATGAAATTATTTTCGAAATATTTTCATAAGCTGATTTAAATTCAATCTTGAATTAATTTCATTTTTCGGTCTGATAAATTCAGATAAATTGTATTGTAGTAATACTCTAATAAAATTAACAGTCCGAAAATAAATTCGATCGAATAGCCTTAGATATCTAACCTTTTCCTCATCGCGTGTCAACATTATTAATACTAACCGTATGTACCAAGCATAAAATGTGTGACTGGCTCTATAAAAATTACAAGACTGAATTTACGAGATTTCTCGCAATATTTATAACAATATATCTTTAATGGGGAAATTTATTTAGTAATTTCTATCAGAAACATTTTTGTAATTTCCGTTAACGATGCGTATAGAATAAGTAATTTTAAATATCGTGAAGTGTGTAAAGGCTTTATAAATCTCGTATTCAACATTTAAACCAAAGCATCACGTATATTTGTTCCCGCCGAATCATATTAAATACACGTAATGCATATATTGATGCATATCGAGTATATTTAGAATTTTTTCTTCGTGCTAATAATGCTCAGAAATCGTATTTTATCGGTAACGTTGGGTGTCAGGTTTATTCCTGTATCACGTCTGTGGTTACGTTTTGAATTTGAACCACATTTTGAACTATACAAATGCTTTTTGAACTGGCGCGTGAGGAAGGGAAAGAAGCAGTGATGGTAACTGGGGCGGGTTGGGCGCGCATGCGCGACGATTTTAGCCTCAGACGGCCTCAGTGAAGTGCGAAAATCGGGTACCTTGGTCACCCATAATAGTCCCCCACTACTTTTTCCCCTGAGAGTAGTTTCCCACTTTCGGACGTAAACGTAGATACGTCCCTGACAAAACTCGCGCATGCGCGCCCAACCCGCCCCAGTTACCATCACTGGAAAGAAGGCGTACATAGATACTCGTGTGTAACCATGTGTAACCTTAGGCCAATATGCATATACATGATCAGTCTCAATTGGTCTCAACCAGTCTCAACGTCTCAACTCTCAACCTCAATACCAGATGACTTACTCGTACTAAAGGCAGAGCGGTCTTTTGAAAAACCTAATAGTAAATAGCAGAGAGCTGATAATTTATAAGTTTATAATGCGGTCAAGCATTGCGCAAGGTGTACGCATGTATTGCAAGTTGTAGAAGGTTGTTACATATTTTGTAATTTTTGTATTGTCAAATAGGTATTTACGTTGCCAGCGAAACGAATGCACGAAGATAAATGTCTCGACGAAACAATGTTCCTTATTACGGTGAATTTATAACAAGAAAATAATAATGATACATATAATGTAATATTGAATATCCTGTAGATTTATCATTACTGCGATCATGGAAACTGATGATCAAGATCCTAACAACGAAGTTGAAAATGTCTCGAAGGTTAGTTGCATTGCACACCAATATTTGTTCACGTTGCTAGTATACCCTTTAAAATATGTTGAATGTATTTGCAAACAAATGATTTCAGGTGTTGTCTGTCAGAAGCGAACAAAGTATTCTCTGTGAAGCGTCAAAGGAAATTGAAAATCTTGTGAAAACAAAGTTGCAAGGATTCGATTCTAACAATCCGACTTTGGAAAAGTCCAAGGGTACCGATAACAATAATGAAACCGGTATTGTAGATAATTCACGAGTACTAGATTTACAGAAGCAAGTTCTCACTGGAGAAATAACTCCTTTCCAAGCGATTTCAAAGCAATCTGATTCGCCGAAAATTGAAGGGTACACTGTGACATTTGAAATAATTCAACTTCGTCTATAATGACGTTTATAATCATTTTTATTTTAGATCAAACAAATCTTCACATCTGCTCGATCTTGAGAAATACTTGCGACAGCAAGCTGAGCTTGCCAAACAGAGGAAAGAACTAAAAGGGAAGGCAAAAATATCCAAAAACACGGATCAAACTCCATTGAAGAAATTAAAAATATCAAATGCCAAAGAACATAAATTCGTGGAGCAAACGAGACCCAAAAACACTAAAAAGAAATTAACTACAGAAGCTAAGAAGGTGAAACATTTAAATCAAAATCATAATTGTACAGATAGAACCAACCAAGAAAACGAATCCGTCGTAAGAAACAAACAGACAAGGACATTATTTTCCTGTGGTACTTCGAATAATAGTACAGGAGGGTTGTTTAAAAATACAGAGTCTGTGGATGTGGAAAGCGATTCTGGTAGCGAGTATGTTCCAAGCGACGAACAGATTGATTCGGGTAAATATTAAAATTTAAATAGACAAAGTTGTATATATGTTGAAATTCTTAATGGAATAAAATTCTAATATTATTTCATTCGCAGAAGGTGAATCGGGACCATCTCGGAAGAAGAAAAAGACAGCTACGAAATCTGGTCACAAACAAAAGGGTATACATACATTGAAAACAATTATACAATAGTAAGACATAATAAACATCTACTGACGCGAATATTATGTTTTAGTTTTTGACGACGGAGACGAACAAATGTACAGGGAGAGGGTAGAGGAAAGTGGACATCCAAAATCGGAACCATTCCATAAAATAGATAATTTATTTAAGGTTCCACAATCTATATGGAAAAGATTATACAAGTATTGTGAACAGAATGTGCAATTAGTACTTGCCTTGCCTTGTCTTGTGTCGTTACTTACATTGGTTTTTCGAATTGTTTTCAGATATCAACGGATATCTGTGCAATGGTTGTGGGAACTGCATAGTCGTAATCTAGGAGGTTTATTAGGGGATGAGATGGGACTGGGAAAAACTGTACAAATTATTGCATTTCTTGCAGGTTTGGATTGCAGTGAATTGCTTTCCGATGGCGGAAGGTAAGAATAAATAAACGTAACACACAATTACGGCTCTATTCTATATAGAACTTATAAGTCTCTGGCTCTAATAACCAATGTGTTCTGCTTAATAGATTTCGAGGATTAGGACCAAGCATAATTGTCTGCCCAGCTACATTGATGGAACAATGGGTGAAGCATTTTCATGACTGGTGGCCTATTCTAAGGGTGGTTATTTTACACCAATCTGGAACATACAATGGTCTGTTAAAATTCTATAGTATAGAATTCTATACCATAAAAATAGGATCTTTACGTACGTGTGCATACGTATAATCCAAACGTTATCCAACATTAAATATATATTTTTATAGGTGATTTGGAATACCTATTACATTCCTTGAAATCTGGTGGCATTTTGATTACCTCTTACTCTGGAATACTCAACCATAAAGATTTGCTTATAGCTAATCGGTGGCACTACGTGATCCTCGACGAAGGACATAAAATAAGGAATCCACAGGCAAAAGTACATAAGCTAGATCGAATTTACAAGTCTGATGATCATTCTAATTAGAATAGAATAGAGTAGAAAAGAAAAGAAAAGTTCTAATTATTATGTACGATGATTTGCAGGTCAGTAAGGCAGTAAAAGAATTTTCCACTCCACACCGACTGTTATTGACTGGCAGTCCAATGCAGAATTCTCTGAAAGAGTTGTGGTCTCTTTTTGACTTTATTTTACCAGGTAAACTAGGAACTCTACCTGTATTCCTGGAACACTGCGTTAGCCCTATAACACGAGGAGGATACGCGAACGCTAGTGCTCTGCAAGAAGCAACAGCGCTTCAGGTCGCTACCATGCTCAAGGATGCTATTACACCGTACATGCTTAGAAGAACGAAAAACGATGTTCAGCATCATGTTACTTTACCAGAGAAAAATGAACAGGTATTATATTCGATTCATGATCCAATTTTGGAGATTTTAATCCTAAACCTACCAACCGTCAAAAGTGACTAATGTGTATGGTATCGTAAAAATAACAAGATTAAATTTATTTATATTTTGTGCGATTTTTACTACAATATATACACACACACACACACACACACACACACACATATATATATATATATATATATATATATATATATATATATA
>CM052330.1:0-19575 GCA_028455615.1 Lasioglossum zephyrum | reverse complement strand
TCTTTCCCATACAAAACTTTCACAGTCGATTAACCTAATAAATACAATTGAAATTATATAGTGTTTGGTCTTGTTTTAATCAGAAAAATGCCAGAAATACGATTTCGAAAGTCCCATAAAAAAATAATGAAAATTAAGATGTTTGAACATTCGATTCGTTGTGTTAATGTAGTGGTGTTCGCACCGATATACCCGAGCCGACAACAATAGTCGACGCCCTGCGGCGCGGCACAGCGTGGACGGGTAGTGGAGTGAGTAGGCCTGATCAGTTTTCGGGACCTCCCAAACTGATCAGTGTTCGGAAATTTACTGTATATATATATATATATATATATATATACTGGAGTCAGAAAATGTATTCAATCAATTCAATCGATAAAAAATCTAAAATGGGTCGTTTGATCCCTCGTGGCTGGTTTATTGTTGAGAAAACGTGACCTTATGTTCAAGGTACTGTTCTGCAGTCTAACAGAGGAACAAAAGAAATTGTACAAGAGCTACTTGCAATCCGAGGATGTTTCCTTTATTTTACACGAAAGATATCACACGGAAAGTGGCAGATACAGAGCTCGACTACTAATAGCGTTATCGGCGCTCAGAAAAATATGTAATCACCCTGATTTATTTCTATTCACGAGTCCAATCGTAAGATCGCAAAAAATACATATATTTCGCTTTTCTTTTGTTATTTTGTTTGGTCGAACGTTATATTAAATTGAACGCGTATTTAGGATTCTGACGAAGACGTTGATTTGTCAGAGGAATCGTTGAACAAATTTGGCTGTTGGAAACGTTCTGGAAAGATGACGGTGGTTCGATCTCTTCTGAAAATTTGGAAACAACAGGCTCATAGAGTACTACTGTTCACTCAAGGAAGACAAGTATGTGTTTGCAAAAACGAAAAGTTTCACTCGAAAAACTGTCGAATGCAAATTTTCTATATACGTATACTGTAATTACACAGATGATGCACGTGTTAGAGTCTTTGGTACAAAACGAGGAATACAAATATATGAGGATGGACGGGACCACTCCCATGTCTCAGCGGCAAGAAACAATCCGTTTGTTTAACAATGTACGCGTGTGTTAACACATAAATACATTGATATGTATGCAAGTAGAGTACTTTTACCTTTCCTGGTTTCTTTTCCGTTTTAGGATTCTTCGTACTTTGTGTTTTTATTGACCACTCGCGTCGGAGGATTAGGAGTAAATTTAACGGGAGCGGACCGAGTGATCATATACGATCCTGATTGGAACCCAGCAACCGATGCACAAGCAAGAGAACGCGCTTGGAGAATAGGACAAACTAAAAGAGTCACCGTCTACAGACTTATCACTGCCGGTACTATAGAAGAAAAGGTCCTTTTCGGAACAACTTTTAAAACGTCTGTTTGTCAGTAAACACTTGTGAAATTCTTTCAATTAACTTGGTTATTTTTTCCTTTTCTGATTAGATATACCACCGACAAATATTCAAGCTACTTCTCTCCAACAAAGTTTTGGAAGATCCTCGACAACGAAGATTATTTAAAACTTCTGATCTGGTCGAGCTCTTTAATCTGAACGAGTCCATTGACGGGCATCCCAGTGAATCCGATCATCTGTTCCGTGAGTCAAAATTAACGCCAACACCAGCTAAACTTGCTAAATTTTCAACGAATAAAATTGAAAAAATGCGAAAATTAGCAGCCACGCTTAGCAAACGCATAGCAGAAAAAGTCGTTAATTCTACAAGTACAACGCAGATCACAGTTGCGTCAGAGAGCAACTGCGTTCAAAATAATCACGGTAGTCTAGACCATAATGATCCGAAACAAGATAATCAATTAGCCAACGATAGCATGATGCAGAATGAGAAGGATACGCTCGAAGGCGAGGTACAATTGGTACAAGAAGACACAGAATCCGGTACAGAGAAAAATAGTTTTGTATCTGAAGGAACAGAGAAAGACAAAGCACCACCAACGAACGATACAATGCGTGGCATTGTCGAGGAGGAAGATGAAACAAACTGTAGAAATTCTGATATCCGAACGGACGAGATGGAATGCAAAAGAATTGTGCCAAGTTCATCGTCCACCGATAGCAAGGTCACCGAAATTTCCGAAAAATCTAACGAACAAAATAGCGAAGATATGTCCTTAAAATCAAGCAAATACCATCGTAAGCACAAACGCAAGAAAAAAGATTGTTCAGTGGAAAACAGTGAGGTGTCTGCAATGTTCGAAGGAGAACGTGTCTCGCACTTGATCGGCCGTCGGCTTGGACGATCGGAAGACGATCAAATTAAATCATCCGAAGACGATCAGTACGTGCTGGAGAAACTATTCGCTAAAGCAAGTAATGATATTTTTGTATGAGCGTACACGAACATAGATTTTTAATGTGTAACCGATAGTAAATTGCATGAAACATTTCTTTTCTTCTAGATGTCACGTCTGCTTTTCAACATGAAAAAGTGTTATCGAATTCAGGGTACAATACGAATGATAATCCAATGCAACGTTTAGCTCGAGAAACAGCCCAAGAGAGTATGGATAACATACGTAAATCTCGAAAATGGTGTTGGAGACCCACGTGGGATTCTTCACCCACCATCGACGACTAATCAAATTTCTATTGCCAGGGCGATATTACCATATTACCATATTATCATAGTAATTTATAGTATCCTTTTATTTTGTAATCTGCAATTTAACCAGTCAGTACAAATATGTAACTAAGTAAACAACCATTTTGTTTTATAAATAATATATGTATGATAATAAGGTACTTAGATTTTAAGATAGTTTCTTTAAAAACGAAAACAAAGTTTGTGTAAATACTTTCAGTTTCACACATATTTCATCTGAAAAACGTTGTTACTATATCGCAGATTATTATTTATGCATAAAACTATTCTTCTATTGTATGTACTTATATACTACATTGTCAATGGCTTTAAAGAGGGATAACTTTCAATAATTGTATATTTCTTTTTTTACTTTCAGTATAAAATATTATTTTATCATTCATCATAGTTTTCTTGAAAAGAGAAATATTCACTTAAAAAGTAACTAAGAAAACAATAGAAATAAGTCGACAGTGACAGTAGTTAGTTCCCTGTTCAGTTGCTTAAATTACTTGAGTACTTTTTTTTACTTTTCATTAAAAGAAAATGTATATTTTTCGATATACACAAGTTATCACAATTTTATGTTTAACAAGACAATAATTGTACGAAAAGATCTTCTATAAAACTGTTTTGTGTACTCGTGTAAACAATAAGCAAATGTATGGTATCTACAGCAGTAGTATATGTACCCTTTACAAGAAAAATTTTAAAGAACTTATTTGTACTGTGTGTGTGTGTTTGTACACAGTTATGGTTACTTATTATACTTATACCATTATACATACTTATATATAAAACTATTTACACTGGGTTGCTCGTCAAACTCACTTCTGCACGTTTAGTTTAGAACTTTAAAAACTTTTCTAGACTAGGACCGACCCTGCCCAAGGGATCATTCGGAAACATAACTATATTCCCAACAAAAGTTGGTGCCAGTAATCGGTTTTCAATCGTGTCGCGCCATTCTGGCTTTTCACTGTACAAGTCTCTGAACTGATCCGATGAAACCACAATACCTTTGCACATTGTAGCGTACTCTAATATATATCTTGAAAACGATGAAAACAATCCATTAGAAATTTGAGGAAACAAAATGATGTTTGTTTAAAATACCAATCACGAGAGAAATCTATTTTCTACTTACCGATCATCGTACGGAGTTATCCGTTTTCCAGCTATAGTTCGGCTGGGCGTGAAGACCACTATACCTTCTGTGTACCATTTTTCAAGTAGCGGAGAAGTCAGCGCTCTTCTATATTGAGGTACAAATACCTTTACAGTGTGTCCTCTGGATATAAAGAAATCGATAACCAACTTTATTCCCTTTTCCGAAAACGATTTACCGTTTGTGTACCTGAAAACCGGTGAAATGCTAATATTATTCATATGCCCCTATTAATCCAATAAAATTTCATTGAAAAACAGATTGTCTGTCTTACGCCATAGCGACGTTATTCCCGTCGATAACGATCTCTCTTAATCCTTGAGCTGGACATGTTTCGTGTCCTGGCAGTATGCTTGTCGAACCAGTTTGTACACTCGATGTACTAGGTTGCATATTATTCTGTTTCAAGTTAAGTAATCTTAATCTTCTCCTTACTTTTGCTGAAAACTTATAAGTTGATTTTGGTTTATTCATTGATATTAAATTGCTTATATTTTCGGCAATGGGCAGTCGTAAATATTTTTGGTTGAAAATTAAATCAGGGGCATTGTTCATTTGCACTTCCCTTGCATCATTGTTTTTCACGTTCTCTTTGTATCTTTTTGCAGTTATTAAGCAGTGAAGATTTTTTGGATCCGGGCTACAGTCTATCATGAAAAGTCTATTATCTTCTACTCGAGTTATGTTAATCGCTTCATTGTCGTCTCCCTCATCTCTGATTTCTCCTTCTTCCAACACATCTTCCTCTTCGTCCTGGTTTACCGTGCTTTCTTTACCTGCTTTTCCTTTGTTTCTCTTTTCCTCATTTACAGTTCCTGATTCATCTTTCTCCTCGACTTGATTTACCGTGCTTTCTTTACCTGTCTTTCCTTTGTTTCTATTTTCCTCATTTACACTTCCTGCTTCATCTTTCTCAAGATTTACCAAATTATTATTTCTCGTTCCTTCCTTTACGATATCGTTTTTCTTTGTTTGGCTATCCGACAAATCTATATTGTTAGATGACCACACTACAACAATATCTTCTGCACTCTGATTCACAGAATCCAAGAATACTGAAGAAACAATTTAAAATGAAATGCAAACCCAATTTAGTAGCTACGTAATATACATTATACTCATTTTACCTATGCTTTCATTGTCTATATCAGAATCTTCACTGTCCGATATACAAATAGCTTTTCGTTTTCTCGAGCGTAATATAATAGGCGATCTTTTCTGTTTCAAAGTTCTATTTGAATTGTTGTCAAACCTTTCCATATATCTTTTTTCACTTGTGCCCTTGTTATCACAAACATCTTTGTCTTTCTCACTTTCATTGTCGCTTAATACAATTATGCTGTCTTGACTATTGGCTCCAACGTTGAATAAAGAGTTGTTTTCATTGTTTTCAACTTCACATTGTTTGTCTCTATTTAAGATCAATTTTTGTTTTGCTTTCAATTGTTGCTCCCTTCGTTTGCCACTGTAACAATAAAATAACTGTTATGATACACCATGATATTGCGACTCTAGAAGCTACGTTCGCTCTGAAAAGTATCTTTAATAACGTTTCTATAATATATTTTTGGTTCGTATTAGCAAAAGTACATAGGCACAAAATTAAGATATTTATTCATAAGAACAGAATAGTATAGTATTGAATATAAATCTATTAATAAATATCTTAATTTTACCTTTGGCAACCAAATACATCGATACTATAGTACAATGTAATATTAAATATATTTAATACCTTAACTGAATCTGCCTTAGGGAACATTCGTAAAATGTTTTCTTTTTAGTCTTAACAGCTTGCTTCTTCTCTTTTTTTGGCGACATAGTTTTTCGTTGCTTCGGACTCGGTAACGTATCACAAATGATCACCGAATCGTTTAAATCGCTCATTGTTCGCACGTTTATTCTATTCGAAGAATCTTGATGCAACAACGTGTACAATTTTTCAAAAGGACAAAAACAAGATTCACAATTGTTCGTTGTAAATCAATAAAGAAAGAAGGAAGAATGTATCTCACAAAAATTTCGATTGCGCAAAAAATATAATATCTCGATACAACGAGTACATATTAAATGTTTAGTACGTATATTCAGTGACATTTATTACTTATTGTGAATTGTTTTCTAGGCGAGCAAGTATTTAGTCATGATTCGTGTTTCGTAGACACTGCTTGTACGGTATGTACGTATATTTATATAGATATTGTTAACAATCAACTGCATGTGATCTACATATGTAAGTAACTCAAGTTACACGTAATTCAAAACAACACTGAAGCGTGTAAGTAGATTTTGTAGGTATTCAACTACAACGTTATGCGACGCTATATAACACCGTATAAAATGTCTTCAATTCATAAATATTGTGTGAAACAATGCAGTTTTTTCGACGTAAACACGTATTCGATTGTTTTTTCAAATTTTCAATACGTTCTCAGCCATCATCATCCATGACATCCATCTATCAAGTGTTAGTACACGCGTTCGTAAAACTATATTATCCAAGCTAACCAGGCGTGCCTTGAGCCAGGTCGGCCTAGGGCAAACATCGAAAGATATTTGTCCAATCTACGCTCGGAGCTGCTCAAGGCACGATTGGCTCAGTTTTGGTCGACCCCTGTGCGCATATATGCCGCACCAGTGCCGTCCGTACGACGAGAACTTGGACATGGCAGGAGATCGGCGTAAAACTGGCGTAAAACCGGCATCAGGAGCCCGATTCTGCCTTTGGGGCAGCACCGTGGCACTGATGTGGCGAATGCCGCATGGCAGCACCGTCGCCTAAAGATCCGTAGTCTACGAAAAATAGCATAAATGAGATCTAAATAAAATTTGTATGGGTATTTCGAACTGTCGAGAATGAATTTGAATAAAAGGGACAAGTGCTGTATATTTGGTACGATAGAAATTTACTTCGCAGACATGTGCCACATTAGTGCGACATGTCTGCGGTGGAATGTGTATAAGCGCCACTTGCAACATTTGCTTCCGTCACCCGTCACTTAGTGGATGCTCCTGCCGGTTTTGAGTTTCTTATCTAGCTGTTCTACCCGGTCAATGAGTAATGATCATTTACTTGCTACATACCCATCCGTCTCTCGGTGTCATGTATTCGCCCGACAAAATTCTGTGTCGCGTGCTTGAATCGTGGAATTCCATGTAAGATACTGGTGTTTTATGTCAGCGTTAAAAAGGACCCCATAGAAATGGTGAATATAGACACGATTCAAAAGAATTATCCCCTGCACTGGCTCGTATGGAATAACAACTATGTAGAACTAGAAGAGGAGCTGTCCTCGAAGCTGGTTTGTAGAAAAAAAATATCAACCGATTAATAAATCTCTTTCGATAATACTACGACAGAAACTGATTCTTGCGTAGACACGACGTTTAAAAACCGTAGAATCAAGTGTTTATTGATTGCCAGTACGTTTTACAAACGATCGTGATAAATGACATTTGTCTCAAATCAACTTTCCCTCTGGAAACATTCAAATAATTGTATAATAATACCATTAAACTGCAAAGGAAAGAATCTTTATTGACAACCGATTAATTATTTTGCGCGTATAACGTTCAGAATTCCAATGCGATCTGTTGCATTCGAGAGAGGTTGATGTTGCACAGACTACAAGCTGGTACTATTTTATATTTATATACCTGCACATGAATTTAGAAAAATAAAATGAATTCAGTTTGATTTCTTTGAATTAATCGATCTACATATCGATTTAAATGCAACATTGTCAACAGTGCCTCAGAGCTTTACAAGTGAAGCCTCATACGTGTGGGAAACCATAAATGTTCATTGATATATAACTTTCGATATGCTTTGAATATATCATTCATCGATCTGATACAGTTCATAAAATCATTTTGCCTTTCAAATTTGTTCGATTTTTTCCGATCTTTTTATAACGCAGAAAGAACAAAAGAGTTGTCCACGTTTAGTTTAGTTTTTGTGGAGAGGCAACAAAACTTTATCTGTACTGATAAAGCTTGTAAAAGTAGTAGAGTTTTATTTATTTTTTAATAGCTAGAGATATATGTACGCTATACATAATTAAAATTTATTTCACAGCACGATATAGAGAAACCTGATAACAGAGGAAGAACACCATTGATGTTAGCTGTTACTTTGGGTTACACTGGATGCGCTGGAATATTATTGCAACATGAAGCTAACGTTAACACAGAGAATACCGAAGGATGGACCGGTAAATGCTTGTTGTATTTTTGTGCTGATAGATGACAAGGCTGAAGCATCCAAAAGATTGCAAATCCATATACCAAATTTCACAGGGTTGTAAATTCCCTTTTGCTTGCTCACAACGATACTCGGGGCAAGGTTGACATAGTTAAAGAGTAACAATGCTTAGTTGAAATAAAATTCGAATTGTGGAGGACAACACTTTTAAATATATTTTCAACTTAACACAGTATACACAACGTTTCTTAAGGTTTTGGTTGAGATGGTAGCATGCTAACTAATTATGTTCGAGATATTTATCAGTCCTAATTTTCTGTATCAGGTCGCGTATTGCGTCGGCTCAGATCTTTTTCTGTCTGATATAATATACAAGGTGAACCACAAATCGTGACCTGTAGGGATTGCTCTGATATTAGCAGTTGGATTGAAAATGTTTTTAGCAGATATGGCAAGGTTTCAAGAGAGCTTTCACTTGATTGTATCTAGCACATTTTTTGTCAACTCTTTTTTCATGATTTTTCAAGGTCAACTTCAATTTTTTACAAATACACCTATAATTTTTTATACCTATCCATTAGAGGATTTCAAGGTGAATTCGGTAAGTATCATAACATTAAAAAAATTACAAAAACTTGCTTTTTTTATTATTCTTTTAATAAAAAATTTTTGTCACGTGAAAGCTCGTTTGAAACCATATGCTATATGTGATAGAGACATTTTCGATCAGATTGTTAATAACAGAGTAATCTCTACTGGTCACGATTCGTCGTTTACCCTGTATATATATATTCTTTTTTAATTGTAGAAAATAAAAATGTAATTGACTAAGATTGCCCTGTCAAAGGTATTGCTCACAGAGGTTTTTTAGTGGTGTCCGATGAGACCGAAATAATTCTGGGACCGTTGTGTCGTGTCGAGTGTCTCGAGCTATTACAGCCGACCGTGTCTAAATTTCACGTTCAGTCTGCTTGAGACTGAACAGAGAGTTTAGTAAATTTTCCAAAAAAATCGATTCGTCATTGTCGTTTATAGTGGTCCAAGAAGCAGTCGGAACAGGAAATCCTGAGCTACTGCAGATGGTGCTAGCACGTAGAGATTATCAAAGACATTGCAGTCGGGTAGCTGGTATTCCAGAACTACTTCACAAACTGAAACAAGTGGGTTACTTAGAACAAAGCAAAACGCGTAGAGATAGCTTGATAAATGTAAACCAAAATCAAATAATATTTTCAGGCTCCTGATTTTTATGTAGAAATGAAATGGGAATTCACTAGTTGGGGTAATTCAAACTGTTTATAACATCAGTATCGTAAGCAATTGTTCGTATTATACTAACGCTCCTTTTGTTATTAGTTCCTCTCGCCTCTAGAATGTGTCCTAGCGATACCTACAAAGTATACAAACAAGGCAGTAACGTAAGAATTGATACGACGCTACTAGGTTTCGATCATGTTAACTGGCAACGAGGAAATCGTAGTTACGTCTTCAAAGGACAAAGTGAGTATTCATAGTCGTATTATTTGGCATGGACGTTGACACTTGTAAAAAGGTTCTTTTGATCTTCAGGTTCTTTGAGCATTTTTCCTTTTATATTAACCGTAGACTCTTTTATTTGTCCTTTAATTGTATATATTAAATGCAAGCTGCATCAAATGTACCTGTGGCAATTAGATGTGAACGGAGTTATGTGTTCAGTATGGTGGGACATGAGTCAGGTGACAGAAATACTTTTACAATTAATGTGGTGTACAGGATTTTAGAAAATATTTATTTTCACGTAGATACGATGATTTTGTACGATACACGTTTATTCTTGTTCGTTTTCGTTCAGTCTTTGTTTCCTTTTGATTATTTTTTTATATATATTTTCGTACTGTAAACTGAAGTTTCAACCGGTAAGTGTATATACCATACGAGAAAGAGAAAGATACTAAGTATATTTCTATCGCTATATAAGTATATAAATATTCGTTTTTAATATTTATTTATTTATATGAAAGATTAAGCGAGTTACTTGAGAGAAAAAAACTTATTAGAACTTTCGTAATTTGTAGTAGTAAAGAATACGATTAGTCTGTACCACATTGTAGAATAATTGTTTCGGTGATCATTTCATAATACATGATTCTATCATTGTAAGAATAGAACTTTTCTTTCTGCAGATGACGGAGCAACAATGATGGAAGTAGATCATGAAACGAGGGAGGTGTACGTTGAACATATGAAATTAATAGATATCGATAATATGCAATTAATGGAACCCTCTGAAGAAGGTGTATTAGCTCGCCTTACAAATCCTATTGTTACTACGTATATAGATACGGATAAAATCAGTTTTGAACGGTAATCGCTGTTTCATTAGATTTTCGTCATTCTTTTCGTTATTTGTATTTACCTCGACTAATATTACTTACTTTCGTTCGATTAGCAATAAGGCTGGCTTGTGGGGATGGCGTTCGGATAAAACTGAAATGATAAATGGACACGATTGTAAGGTTTTTAGCGCGAGTAATGTAGAGTTAATAACCAAGACCCGATTAGAACATTTATCAGAACCGGATAAAGCAAGGGCTCGCGCTCCTCGCACTCCTCTTCAGTCATTTCTTGGCATAGCGGAACAGCAAGAAAACTGTCTTAACGCGACTACCAGTGTAACTTTCCATTTCCTATATATATTGCAAATAAATATTATTTCATTCGCGTTCCAATTATTACTTTATCAAACTATATGTTTTAGGAAGAATATAACAATGTTGGAAATCCTTCCAATATCACAGCTGAAGAATATTTCGATCCGGACGTTGATCTAAACGGAAGGGATATAGGCAGACCAAAGGAAATTAATACCAAAATTCAAAAATTCAAGGTATTTTATAAAGTTTTTTATATAAAAATATAATATAAATTTATAACCAACCGATCGAACGTATGTTTTAAGGCAACTTTATGGCTTAGCGAAGAATATCCACTTAGTCTTCAAGAACAAATTATGCCGATCGTCGACCTAATGGCAATATCTAGTTCACATTTTGCTAAATTAAAAGATTTTATCCAAATGCAATTGCCAGCTGGATTTCCTGTTAAAATTGGTAAGCTTTAAATTGCGTGTGTGTGTATTTTCGTTCATATATATAAAAGATGCCGTACTGAGAGAGAATTCAATTATATTTCGTATTACAGAAATTCCTCTGTTTCACATATTAAACGCGAGAATTACGTTTGGAAACATTTTTGGTATGGATCAAGAAGTACCTCACGTAGGTCACTTGCAAGAAACTAATAGTATGACATGTTTAGTCGATGACTCTTGTTTCGAAGCTCCAATGGGATATGTAAATTTAGGTAAAAGAGATCAGAAATAATTATAACTCGTAAAAATATTCGAGATTACCTAAAATCGAGATTTATTTTATACAGGTGCTGAAGTTCGAACACAATTCAGCATTGAGGAAGAGGATGACCTGTTACAATTCGCTATTCAACAAAGTTTGTTGGAAGCTGGTAGTGAACGTGATGAAGTAAATATATTAAATATATCTTTCATCGTCATAGTTGCGTACGGATACATTCTAATCTTTTAATCAATTCAAACGAAGGTTGACATATGGGAAGCTTTAAGAGCACAGAAACCATCGCGACCAACAACGCCGAACATGACCGCCGAAGAGGAAACGCAGCTCCAAAGGTATGAGAAACCCGTTTTACTCGTGAGAATGTCGTTTCGGATATCTTGGTTTTATTTCGAACGTTCTAAACAATTTATTTTGCATGTGTTCTTTTCTTGCCCGACAATTCATATTCAGGAAGGTGGGTGAAGGATACCTGTTACAAATGTTGATTTAACGTCGTTCATTCGAAGAGAGTTGTTTCAGACAGGGACTTACACCGAAATCTTAGATACCAGTATTTTTTAATTATACTTTAAAACCCTTATAGGGTTTCAACCGAAATGACGCTATACATATGTAAATACCTACCTATTATATGTTTACCTATATTTATCGGCAAAATTTCCGAATTTCTTATTTTATTGCAATACAATTTTTAGGAAATATTCTTAGACAAAGATTTCAAATCTATAATCATGATACATTTATTATTAATATTGCTGTGATACCGAGATGATACTGAGTGATTTTGAAAAGAACTTTAATAATAGATACAAGCACAGTTGCTCTTACGACGTTCGTTCTCGGCGTCTCGCGATAGAACTCTCTGCGTCCGTGGCGGGGCGCTCCAAAATCGTCGCTTGCGTTAAAAAACAATTATAAATCGCCACAATAAAATGTCACAAGTTACTTGCTATTGTATTTGCACCATGCCAATGTTTGCCAATCCTAGGACTGTGATGAACTTTGTGGCATTTACCGCGGGACCTAAAAATACCGGTATTTATTTGAGTTTTCGGTAATATATCGGTTTCAGTATAGCTTTGTCTTAACGCAATATAGGTTTCGCACTCAAACATTCAACCTTTTGCAGAGAAGTTCGAGTGCGAAACCTTCAGATACCGGTATCAAAATCATAGCGGTTTTAAGTCCCTGGTTTCAGAGATGTATTTTTCTAGTCCTCATTTAGATAAACTTCTCGACAAGCACACATTCTCGCATGAAATGCAAGAAGGCGATTGGAGCGCGTTAGAAGAGAAATAGTTCTCTGAGTTTGTTTAGACATTCCATTTTTTTCGTGCGCTTAGCCAGAGCCTAGAACGTTTTTGTACGCACTGACGTGCCTATCTAGAATGACAGTGTTTAGAAACCGTTCTCCAACGAACTACGATAAACACTCTATTTTTCTGGTTTAATGCAGAGCTATACAGGAAAGCCTGGCGCTGTATCAGGAGAATGCTGCTTCATGTGCGAGCGATCGAAGTAACACGAGCAGGCCCACCGTCACGGAGGATCCTGATGCAATCGAAGACACGGCGGAACAGTTGAGAATAGCGTTAAGATTATCCGAGCAACAACAACTCGAGGAAGAACAGCGCCGGTTGCTGGAAGAAGAAACGTTCCGGCAAGTGTTGGAACTGTCCCTTACAGACAAGTGAACAATACGATGTGCAATAGTCTTTATTGAAATTCGATCAAGTTGTACTTCCACGACCACGAGAAATCTTCCGGCCGCGTAATGTCGAAACTGTCGAATATAAAACATTTCCTACGACTCGTACTGTGTGCATCGTTCAACAGTGGTTCTTGTTTCTGAGTGTAGGTTGCATCCTCAGCTACGAAGTAACTAGACACGCGTAGCAGTCGTATGTCCTTTTTGGTTGAGGGAATTCAAAAATCGTTCCTTCGATCCTCTGATAAGAACCACTTTCGGATGTTGTACATTGATAAATAAAACTGTTGCGTGCAGCAGGTATTTGTTACAGCGGGGAAATAGTAGTACAGCATACAGATCAAACGGTGGAGATCGTATACAATATTAACTATGAAAGTAAATAATTTAACTTATGTTATTTATTTCTTAGCTACATTTTATATGAAAGGAACATTTTAGTAGTATACGAGGATCATGGTACGTAACGATAAGAAGTCTTGAAAATTACAATCACTCTGGCGGAATATGTCGGAACATTTTTCTTTCAGTCTGAGATTACATTTGACCCATTATAAATCGAATAAAAAATAGATTCGTCTTGTTGAAAGTGCGTGCTGTAAGCTGCGACTGTCAATACTTGAAAAAAAATAAAAAGCTTGTAATTCTCAAGCCTTCAACAGTTATTCGTTTTGTCCTTTTCTCCTGGCATTAGATATTCTTTTCTCAAGTTTTTAGTATTCGAGTGAAATAACATCTAACGGAATTTGTGTCTCGATTCTATGTAACAGTATGCTAAAAACTGCCTCTCTTAGTATTCGTCGGGCTATGGAAACCTATTCCAAGTTCCTCTTTGTACCCGTGATAAAAATAATTGTAAGTAGCGTTTCAATTTATTAAGGATAACAGTAATGTAATAAAAATTTGTTATTTATTCTTTATAGTATATTGATCATAGATAAATAATTTCATCAAAATATTTATTACAAACCTGTTATTAGTGAATCGCAACTGGTATCGAGAATCAAACATAATTGTACATAATTACACCAAAAATTGTTACGTCCTAAGTCTACGCCTATAAAGTCGTAATTGTTTATATCGATTGATAATAACTTCCCAAGAAAAAAAGAACAAAAGTATTGTTCTCTAAATGGATATAGATTTAAAGAAAGCTTGTTGTTAAGTCAGAGCAGCTCTGAATAAAATGCAATTTATAAGATTTAGCTTTCGTTACTTTTATTAATTTCTTTCTTTTCTTTTTTATATATTATATATATAAATATATATATATATATATATATATATATATATATATATATATATATATATATATATATCTCAAGTTCCTAGCCCACAGGGAAGGATAAATTCTTGAAGTGTTTGTCGGATAATGACCCTGTATATGTTTGGTTCTCGAGTGAATTAGGGTATCCTTAAGAAATCATGAGACAGAACTTCTCTAAACGATTAACGAAATAATCAATGTTTATGAAATATGTTATACCGAAAAAGAAATCGAATTTTCTACCTTCTTCGATATCCTCCGAAATAACGTCATGTCTTGACAATTATCGATCAAGTTTTATCTAATGATTGTTTCAACTTGAATCATATCGATGTTCCATAAGAAATTTAATTGGAAAGAATTTCTACTTGCCATGTGATTTCTTTACTACGCGAACAACTTAAAAATATAATTGCGCTATATTTAATTATATTGTAATAAAAAGATATATTTCTACAAGTAGCGTACAGCAGATATAATAAGGGTATAAAATAAACCGTGTGTAGAAAAACGACAAATACGTTCCATGCCGACCAAGTACAGATTTTCGGAAATTGGGAAACAGTATCAAATGCTGCCACGAGTGAGTGGGCTATTCGAATTCCGATTGTGCCCTGAAACAGAAATAATGTTTTTTTTTATAATAAAACATGTCTCACAACAGGAAATTTATTCTGATAATATTTTTACATTTCCCAATAAAGAATGAAACACTTTGTTGCATCTTTTGGATACCACACCTTTTAAAAATAGTATTCAGTATATTTGCACTCTGTAGAAAACGTTGTTCGTTCTTGTGAGTCTGTTGATGCCATTTCTTACGTACTGCATTCCAATGTGTTCTATGTTCTCTCAACAATGTTTCTCGTGATTTCATGCACTGTCCGTCCTGGAACATATGCATAAAAAAATATATTTATATAATTGTACTATAATCTACTATAATTTTACTCCCTCCCAGATGTTAAAGAGGATGCAAATTTATGGAAATTTATCTAATCATCTTACATAATCCAAATTCAATTCTTCCTTCTCTCTGGGTATAGGCGAAGGTATACGGTTCATTGGTATTGCCTCTTCACAAGGCAATGGAGGTGGTAAATAATAAACATCACGAACTTCTCCATTAGTGTCTAGTATATTATTACTCATGTTAACTTCGTTAACTATTTCTGGGCTTGGACTGCGTACTCTAAAAGTAAATGAAGCTATCTATATTAGTAATTGTTTTCATCGTGAGACAATTACTTGAAATTTTCTTTCCAATTACTAACTTTGGCACAAGATTGGGATTTCGTGGTTGATTAGCCATCCAAGCTCTGCATATGGGATAAAGGGGTGTGTCCTCTTGAAACTGTGCCAAATCAACGCTCCGATCAAATAATTTCATTACGTAAGTATGGTGGAACGAAGTGTCCAACGGTACTTGTCTTCTACGTCTAACTTTCCGTGGTTGTTGAAAACCTATTGTCTTTGACCTGTACATGTTTTTGGTACAAGTTAGGCAAGTAGACTCGTTTCTAGAATTGTAAGGGTGCAGGATGCATTTTCTTATTTTTTGATAATGAAAAGATGGGGCTTTTCAGTAGTCAAAAACACTAGATAAAAGATCAATCTTAGCCGCAGTCACCCTCAAAGGTCCTACTTTTACGTTTTCAGACGTAATGATAATAATAATGTAAATTCATTATTCCGCAACATGTAGCTATCGCAACTTTATGAAAATAGCTACATGCACAGATATCCTTAAGGTGGTAATTTGCAATATTTGGAAGTATAATGCAAATTACGCCTTACACCTTGTAAACATTGATATAGAACTTTTGAGGGCAACTCTGGCCTAGATTGATGTTTATCTTGCATTTTTAGCTACTGAAAAAACCCGATTTCGCATTCTCGAGAAATGAGGCACCCTTGCGATACTAGAAATCACGTCCTTAAACATGTATTACTCTGAGTAATAAACAAAACTAGTTTGAGATGCATAAAGAATATTACATTTTCTTCATTTGATGTTTATAATCTTGTGCGGAACTTTCTTCACTGGAGTCTCCCGATGAGCCTGAATCACTATGTTGCAATAGCTCCCTAAGAGCTCCTTTCAAGCGATCCCTAGCAACCAACACGTCGCTGTCTGCTGTGGAAAAGTGACTTTAAATTTATGATATTTATATAGTTAACAGAAGAGTATAGAAAAATCTGTTTTGACAAGAAACCATCTTATAGATAACATGAAAAGAAACAATTAATACTACTTTTTCATTACCCAATTCATCTTTAATTTCAACTTTCACACGGCCAGGAATTGGTGCAGCTGGTGGTGGAATATTCCTTTTCTTTCCCATCTAAAACGAAATATAATTAACGATTATTCAGACATTCGTTTGTTTACATCAGTCTATTTACATGAACTGTACCTTGTACAAACAAGTCTAAATCATCTACAAGTCGAACAACAGTTATTACTTTTTCTTTAAATCCATAAATTATAGATAAATATGTTCACAAGGGAGAACCGTAAGAGATTTTGTTTTATATGCATCCATCTACATACATACTTATATACTTAAATAGAAATGAAATCAAGTGCGAGAGGTTATGAGATAAAATAGGACTTAATTGTACAATAGTCTGTGGATAGCAGTGGATAGTAATAAAAATAAAGTTATTCTCAATCGTGCTATCGTTTCACGCTCAATCTGTTCTTATATAAAAGTGAAATTATGTTACTTATTTGTATAATAAAACGAGTATTACGGATAGACGCGAGTTAAACATTTTTCAAGGACTTCCGTGCAAGCACATAATACATATGTATATAAATAAAGTGAACAACATGCGCTGATCATTACTTCTCACGAAGATACCGACGGAGTTTAACGTTTAACCATCAAATTGAATTTTCAAAGATTTAGATTGGTGTATTTTCATTTCATGCCTTCAATGTTGCCTTTTGATATTGTGCGGCATTCAACGAATTTGTTATTTCTGTCATAAAACAAGGATAAATCATTCCATTTAATTGTATCACTGTATCTATAGTACATATGTATTTATGCAACAAGATTACACCTATATATGTATGTACTTAACAACAAAAAGGATTACAATTGTATTACAGTAAGTAAATTGTATTACAGTTTATTGTATAACTATAGTAATTTTAAGTCTACTATAAACTTTCCAAACTGCTCCAGATGAGAACTTCTAACAAGATGCAGAGGAAATTAAGTACACAAATATTTTTAATTTTTTCCATATACGCATCAATTTCCTTTGCGCACAATTGCTATTTACATGGTAGAGATTATAGGTGCAAGCTGGGGACAAAGACACCGTATAGATTTATAGCTAACTATGACGACTCTGTTCTCGAATATCCAGGTGAATAAAGCATGCATTAAAATATATTAAATTGCAAAGAAAGTTCGTAGTGTTTACAAATTAAGAATAAAAGATAAAATATTCATATGTTTATTCAGTAACATGAGAAGTAACTTTGAAAATGGCAGAAAATTATAAAACAGAATGGAAAATATGTTATTGAATAAATATTTGAATTTTAGCTTTCAATTTTAATTTATTCATGAGATTCACGAGAAACTGGCCACCTAAGAAGATAGAAGAAAATGTTAAAGAGAAAAGTTGTAGATACTCTTGAAGGAGGCAAATGGTGATACAAAAAATTTTTCTGATTGTTGATGTTTCAATGATGTGGTACACTATGACCTTCAAATGATCTTGAACTATAAAGTTGATGATAATTTAAAGCATTGATAAAGTAACGACAATATTATTAAATTAAATGTTCAAAATTATGATCTCGAGCACTAACACAAACATTTTGCGAGGCAATCAATTGCACTTTAAATTGTGTCTGTTGAAATTGGTGTACGAGATCTAATTATTCTTTCTAGCATGTTCTCTGGTGTATCTAGTCGATAGATCACAATTTACATCACCTTTGAGAGTTTACCAAAAAAAGTATTTACCTCTTTTAACAGTACCACTTTTCTCTCTATCTTCATTTCCTTCTATTCTCAAGGCTATCTACTTAGGTGGTCTGTTTCTTGTGAATCACCTGGTATATAGCGCTATTTCTTTTGTTAATTAATTTTCATTGTTGCACATTCAGGTTGTACTCCAACAAAGATATGGCTGGTTGTAAGGCATGGTACAAGGTATCCTGGGACAAAGTATTTACCATCCATGCTTAAAAAACTGCCAGAATTGCAACAGATTATTTTGGATAATTATCAGAAGGGAGAAACAAATTTAAACGACGAAGATATTGCATTGTTGAAAGATTGGAAAGTTACCTTTATCGAGAATGATACCATGAGATTAGCAGATGAAGGTGGAAATGAGATGATCGATCTTGCAGAAAGATATCAGTCTAGGTTTCCTTCTCTTATGCCAGAAGTATATAGTAATAAGACTTACAGGGTAAAGAAGTAGACATTTTTTAAATTAAGTATAAATCATTCATAAGCTGATCAACACATGTAATAGAACTGCGCCGAATTAAATTTTAGTTTAAATACACTGCCACTCAACGTACAGAGGAAAGTGCAAAACACTTTGCTACTGGTCTATTCGGAAGATATAATAGTTACAAAGTGTGGTATCCAGAGGCAGAACACAAGGATGCTGTGTTACGAGTAATTTATTATTATCTAATCGAGTTACTACTTTATTTTCTGTCAGCTAATTATTTTATTTTAAGTTTCTAGTTTTACAAGCGCTGTGAGCGTTGGTTGCGCGAGGTGCACAGTAATCCAGCCGCGCAAATGGAAAACGAAAAATTTCTGAAGAGTGAACCTTACGTCCAAATGCTGAAGGACGTTTCTGAACGCATTGGTCATGAGATTGATCATGGTTAGTTGAAAGTAATAGTGTGCGAGAATTTTATTCGGGGATCGAAATGGGTTTTAATTACTTTTAATTACTCGCATATGTAGAAAGTGGAGTACGAGTAATTGAAGGCTAAAAGTTTAGCGATTAATGAACTATCTATCGGGTACCGCACACCTCTAATTAAAATAATTTAACTTGTCATTTGACAGAGAGAATTCAAGAATTTAACAGATTAAATACATATATTTTAGAAACTGCAAGTTTGATGCACATGATGTGCTGTTTCGAAACCGCGTGGCTAATACACGCAGAGTCTCCATGGTGCAGAATTTTTACATTGAATGAATTCAAGGTAAGTCTTCAAGCTTATTTAATTCAATTTTCAATTTTTGTAGACATTT
>CM052329.1:23238888-23461232 GCA_028455615.1 Lasioglossum zephyrum | reverse complement strand
TATCTAATTCTACTGTCAGTCCTTGCACGCGCGCGGCTCTCTCCTCTCTCTCAATCTCTACTTCTTATTTTCTATTTCAAAGCCTTAAAACTAATCAATTGATGAATATAGTGATCTACATATATCCAATAATGATTGACCTGCATCGGTTAATAACAATATTTGCTTTGGGATAATTAGCATAATTTGCTGCAAAGTGATCGAATTTGTAAAACCCGTTGGCGTGACGTATTAACACGTATTAACATATAATATCTACGTCAACAATATTCACTTTGAAATATGTTTCAAGTTCCTTTAAAAATGAACATTGTATAATTACACGTAAGTGTAGAATATGCTGAGCTACAAAGGATCACAATTTCACTCCGATAGACACTTTGATGTATAACTATTCGGCTTTGTCGATCGTAAATAATGAATAGAGTTTAGGTTAGGTTGTCGGCGCAACGAGTTCTATCAATTGTTAAAACAAAGCAATTTTGCAATTTAAACGGTTCTTGATGTTTCGATCAAGGTGTCGACCATTTTCAAGAGAAACTTTGCGTCTGTAAAATAATGTATAAAGTAATGTATGTTGAACAAACTGGGTAATAGCCAAACAAACAATTTTCCATACTTACTATATGTGAACGAAAGCTATATCTTCAATAATGGAAAAATAAACACTTAATTGATTCTTATTCCCAAAAAGGGCTCTGTATGCTACCCCGCGATTATACAGAGAATATTTCAATGCAAAGAGAATTTGGAAATAAAAACGTACACTATTATTGTTTATAAAGTTTCGAGTCTCTCAAAATTGAAAACTTGTCATATATTACCATATATTATATGTATGTCCAGAGTGGAGATCCTGTTTTCTGATCTCCACAACGTGTTTACAAAAACAGTAAACGCAGATACCGTGCTGCGCCGGAGTAGGCATACGTTGCCACGGAGCGTGCACGAATACGGAAAATTCAATTTAGTACTATACTGCAATAATTTTTTGCAAATATCTCGAAAACTAAGACCGAGCACCGGGTGGATGTAATGACAAAAGTTGTTCATAATGTTGTCCTTGACACCATATGTCAAGGTCAAGGTCATCGGAGCTGTCTCCCCTAAACGTAATAATTACCAAAACTAGAATTAATGAGCTAATCGTTAAAAGTATTCACCGCCAACAAAGACGAGAAAGCGTACATACGATAACTCGCAGTTGATTTAATCTACAGTAAAGAGAACACGGGTTTGTTTCGACAGCGCTTGTAAACGTATAGAAAAAATAGAAACTGCGGCGTTTCCGTGATTAACCCTAAATAATACGCTCTACGGATAAGATTATCCTAGATAGCTGATAAAGGAAAGAAGGATCGCAAACCAATGAAGGACTGATGTACATGAACTATACAACGGACTAAAGGAGAGAGAATGTCTTACCGCAAAAAAACACATACATCATGCATCCAGTTTGTACAAAAATACCCGAAACGATAAATAAGAAAACGGAGAACGAAAATGAAACAATTCGATTCGATCCGATCCGACGAACCGTCTAAAAACCTGTCTACCACGGATCTAGACTTAAAAAAGTATAAAAAATCTAAATTCTCGAACGACGCAAGTATTATAGGTAGTATGCTCGCGTGAGATATATACTCTCTTACAATTATACATATGTAATGCAAACACGCGCATTCTTGTGCACGCTCGTAAGTTTGTCTGTGATCAATTCGAGAGGGAGAGAGGGATAGAGAGAGAGAGAGAACCACACGGGTTCCGTAATTAATTCGTTAACACAAGTGTGTGTCCGTTAAATCTACACGCATCACTTCTGTGGTTGTACGTTCGAGATTCGTCGTTCGCAGCGAATCAGATTTGAACCAGCGATCTTTTTGTTAATGGAAAAGTTGCTTGTCGGACGCGGTACAATGGCCTCCATGCTGGGGCGTGCGCTGTTTCTTTGTATTATACATAACGTTCGATCATTTTTAATACATATTTTTTGGTTTGTATAGTTGCTAAACAGAAAATACAAAATTCAGGTAAAACGTGTTGACCTGGTTAAAAATTGGTTCAAGTAGAATTTAGTGAATCTCTCTAAAATTTCGAAAACGTGAAATAAATAGACTGCCTGTTTACATTAATATTCTATCAATGCACACTGTTTGTACAAGTTGCTGCGTCGTTGTTTGTACTTGAACGTGCAATTAATAAGAAAGATTCCGAAGCGACAAAACGACTTCCTATTTTCTCAAACAATGTCTGCAGACAGAAAAAGTCCGCGATTTTGCTTTAATACCATCGAATTCACAGATCATACGGAAACTCATAAAATAATCTTTTAAAACTTGAAGCAATCTTTATGATACATCTCCGAATCTTTGAAACCACTGACACACTCCTTGCATACGTACATAATACATATGTACACCCATCGCACGCCGCCATCGATAGAGCAGTAAATGCAAATACAATATTATTATTATCATTATCATTATTATTATGCGACTTCGACAATAAATGTCAGCGCGTAACGATAGCGTTGCTGCGTCCTTCGTTCTTCGGTCCCCGATTTTCGGAAATGATCAAATCGAAACCGAGGTACATGAATGGTAGAACGCTTGTTCGGTGTTCTAAGAGATGGCGAATAGTTAAAGAAAAGTAATAAATTATCGATTAAGATACTATTTAAAAAAAGAGATTGAACTCTTAATTGAAATACGCGAGCTAGGCTTAATGAAAAATAAGGAAGAGTCGAGATAAAACAAAAATAATGATGTGTGTAATGCAGTATCAAGGAAAACAACACCGTCGGGAATGTCCGCCATATTGCGATGGGTGGGAATAGTTTATCCAGCGGAGGAGAATATTACGCACAATATTATTCGAATGCCTTCTTTCGAATTTTTCGATTCGGGTTTCCTTCGGAAAGGAAAGTTTCGAGACGGTAATATTGCACCTACAGTGGAATCGTTTTGGTCATACATCACCGCAGATATATCATGAAGCCTGTTCGATATCGCATCCAGAGGACGACATCCGGAGCAAACGAGATATGATGACGCGCGTACACATTGTTGAGCAACTTTCAAGGCGTTCTCACAGGACGTCCTGCTTCAATATGGCTGCCTCTTGGCAGAACGTCCTCGCGTTTTGCTCGGAGAACGATATCCAAATTGTATATTTCTATTCGACTATTTCAGGATTTAATATGTTGATTCAGTTGTGTTTCCGAAAGCCCACACGAAGGATTTCTTTGAGTTTCATCGACCGTCTGGCTTGTAAATTTAATGATAAAATTCAGGTCCAGCCTAAAATTAAATCGACCCCGCGCAGTCCTACTTGAAGAAATATTTCAACATCTACTTTTTCGTAGACACACATATACAATAGCAACGTTCTCAGAGCGCGAACGTCCGGAAAATTTCCCTCCGCCATTTTTCGTTTCCTTTGAACCGGAAGTCATCCCTGAAGAGATTGAAGACGCGTGCTGACTGCGGTTAAACCTGAGCGGGTTTCGACTTGCCGACGACCAGCATTATCTTCTGCAGGAACTTGGTGGTGCTTACTGCAATGAAACAATAACAAACGTTATATTAATTCCTTGTAACAAAATAAAAAAAATAGCCTGTTTTTCAAAAGGGAAACACCTGACGTGTACATGGCCATACGTCGTAATTAAATTGCATTGTATATACTTATTTATAGAGTTTATTGCAGACAGACCTTGGAATTGGTTACTCGCGACGGCTGAAACTCGAAGGATACACCCCCGCGCGTCACCCTCCCCGTGACGGACCTAGTTCTCCTAGGCGCCACGAGTAGCGCCTCAATTGGCTCGAGGGTGTGCATTAATGAATTCGATTAGCATGGAAGTATAGGGAACGAAATCTTTTTACACTCTACGAACACCCGGTATGGCAGCATGCAACGTACAGCGCGTGGCGTCACTTCAGTGACATTGCGCGCATGCGCTGTGCATTGGAAATCCCACCAATCAGGACGAAGATGCGCAGCGACGAACGAAAACCGGTCTTCACGCGGTACGGTTCTCTCATGGACTCTAGTTTACGTTAAAACAATTCAAAAATAGTTATCGTGTACAATTGTAATATGACGTATATGATGCACCTCAGATATTTTTTCTTTCGAAAAAGCAGATCATACAATTTTTTAATTTCTACGTGCAGTCGTCACACCGAATACAAAACTAAGAGATTACGAATCAATAAAAATTGGAAATTTTTCTTTCACTTCTTTAAAAACAATTTTAATTTAATCCTACGGAAATTGCGATACATTTTATAGATGTATAAACATCGTGTCTCGAACCAATACTACAACACCAATTTTGTTTGTAAAGGAAACACTAGTATACAACAATTGTAATGAAAACATTTCGATATCCACAGTAATTGTGAGATAAGTAATCGGGCAGATTTTAATTTGCCCGGTAATTCCAGCGATCGTAAAGTTTCTACGTTCCACAAGAAATTTTATGAAAGTTGTACTGTCACACTCGGACGACTGTCGGTATCTTGCCAGTCACCTGTTATCAGGTGACGACCACACGAAAGTAGACAGACGGGATTGTTAGCGAGAGAGAAGAGCGATTAGACTCCCCTGCAGAATGACTCCCATAATAATAAATTGGATACGCTCGTCGTTACTGGTGTGCCGGAGTGTGTACAAGTTAGTGTGCGTTGGTTCTGTGAGCATGCAAAATCAACAGTTAAACATGTTTTAGCAAACTGAGACGATGGATAATGATAATATGTAATATGTTATTGCTTACAGCACGAATGAAATCGGGATTATCGAGAAAGTCGTAAAAAGTAATTACTGAGACGTCAATTTGGGTTTAGTAACATAAAATCTGTTTACTCGCTCGATAGTGTATGTAGTCAAAAACTTCAAGAATGAGGCACGTGGAGTTCACTTGTCCCTACGTTGATTTTCTTTTCTTCTTTTAGAATAGGAGAGACCGAGAAGCAGATGAATTTTTCAGAGTTTCATTCATGAAATTTCGTTTTCGCTTGAATCGATTGTAGAAATTACGTTCCCAGTCAGCACGCCTGCTCTGTTTCTGCAGGACCACTGTGCGCGCCTATGCGCACATGCGCAGATCAGCTGTAGAAATCCCAAACCCAGGGCCTGCAGGTCGGGCCGGTATTTTGCACAATTGCAGAATAGACAGATTGCAAACACGTATTTTTTCAATAGTCAAAAACGCTAGGCCGAAAAAATATGAGTTTTGAGGGCGCTTATGGCCTGGATTGATCTTTTATGTAATTGTTTTGACTACTGCAAAAATCCATGTTTGTATGGGTGGAAAAGGCAGATTAGGGTAAATGCGGAGGGACGATAAAATAGAGCACTGGTTCGAGGAATAGAGGAGGTGGAAGAAGGGGGGTGTGGTAAACACGGTTTTCAAGAGAAGCGATCTAACGGTAAAATTGCCGGTTAAGAATATATAAAAATGTATACTAATAAATAACATACTGCAGTGGAGAAAAGCGAGTTAAAAAAGTAAAAGATTTTCAAAGTCTATGCGGCAGAATTTCCCGTTATTCGATCAATTTCAAATTCTCCACAGATTATTTTTTCGTCCAGTGGCACAATTTCTAGGGGTTGCCCCGCAAAAAGTTCGTTAGCCGAAAAATAAGGTCCATCGTAATGATCAGACGTAAATGGCAAATGTACTGGGTGTAGCAAAAGTTACGGTTATCCGTCGTACGGGTGAATCTAGATCAGATACAATTAAAGGGAATACATGAGAATTGCATATTGCATCGCACCAACCATCCCTGATCTCTCCTACTTAGGATAATCGTGCGTCCCGTGCAACGCGTACGGCGAGATATCGGTTGTTTCAGAAATGAATTGCATCGCGAATGTATAATGTAGCATGCACGGCAAACGAAAAAGCAACAAGCACCCGCGAGAGCCTGTCCCTGATTCGAAAATCAATGCTAAGCATGCGTGACATGACCAGAGTAAAATTACGTTAGAGTGTGTTCTGAACCTTAGTCTTTGGTCCGACGACTACCATCAGCTTCTGCAAGGTTTTGGTAGCGGCGCCTGCGGGAATAAATCAGTTAAACAGAAAAACAGAACAAAACAATTGGTTAAGACTTATTCTTCTTCGTCCTAATCGATTGATTCTAGCCAGGAAGAAGCGAACATAGTATGTAACGGGGAAACTCAACAAACTCAATAAACGATTAAATCGATTGAAATGCTAACATTAAAAAATTTTTAACATTAAATTATCTACCACTGCCAGTCGAATGTTACCAGCATTATTTAATCTGTCAAGATTCTTTCATCGGAATGAACGCGAAAGTCTAAGAACATCTCGTACATAATAAAAATCTCACAAAATGTGAATCATTTGAACCGTGTAATTTTGTTGAAGCGACACATAGGCGAAACGGTACTCTTCTACCGCGCGTTTACGATAAGAAAAGTGCGATGATTTAAATTAGAATAATATGGAAATTCGGAAACTGATCATTTGACTAACAGTGCCAGACCAACACTAAACCTTAATGTTAATGGATTTCTCAACTTACCGACTCCTTTTTGGAAGAATTTTGGTTTGTTTTTCCATGCGACGAACACGAAATAGACTGGCACGGATGTTAGAATCATCAGGCAACCGTAACCTGGAACCGTAACCGTATCGAATGAATAGATTTGTCGAAGAACAACCGTGTTTTCGATCAATTAAGGTAGAGATTGTTTGTTACCTGTTTCCTTTGGACTGGCGTACATGGGCACGATTGTCACGAAGAGAGTGGCAAGAATGTAGAGGACTGGGAACACTAGGTTCACTTTGATTGGCCTATGAAGATTCGGTTGCGCCCATCTCAACCATGGGAGACAGAGCACCGACACACCGATGCTCAGCTGTATACACAAACAACAGATTCTATAATTCGCTCTGCTGCGAGTACAACCTATGTATAATTTGTCGTTAAGCTTATTTAAGTTTATTTCTTAAACGTGATAATCTGAATAAATTGTTCTTTGATCGTCCAAGAAGCGTAGAGTGACTCCAAAAAATATTCGGACACTAGCTATAACTAACTTTACGATTTGATAATTCATTTGTTGACAAAGCAATGACCCTGGCAATTGTTTCTAGCAATAAAACATTTATTAATGTTGACAAACATATATATATATATATATATATAATTTATTTGAAAAATATACATACGTTTGATAATAAAAATTATTAAAAGAAATAATATATCATTTGTGGCTCACAAAAATATTCGGACAATATTAATTTTTCTATTTAGATGTTACGAGCTAGGGCCGCGAGCAGCAAGAGTGGACGGTGAAGGGCTATGACCCTAGGAATATGGTATCAATTTGTTAGTTGAGGTACGCGGACGAACCCAATGGGGGAGCCGCTAGGATCTTAGACGGCGAGGACGAACCTGATATGGAATCACGTAATCAGGGAGCCTCTAGGATTGAAGGCACGCAGACGTACCTGATGCGTTGATCAGGGGTCGCTAGGATTGTTAGTAGGCTTCGTAACAAGTACAATATCTAAATTGATACAATCCGAGCGGTAAGATTGTATCGTCGGGGACGTTCAAGTACTTGATTAGGATTGTGGAACATTAATTATGGGTTTAATGAGTTCACCCGTTCATCCGTTCACCCAAAATTATCAAAGAACAGAAATATATTCTAATTAAAGAATGTGTTACAATTGTGTAATTGTCGCGAATGAATTAGAATTGAAATAAAGTATTGAAAGATGCACGGTGTTGACTGGCAATGCACTGGAAATGCGGGGGTCTCGAGAGAAACTTAATAAATGCCTAATAGATTTTATACCGAACTCGCGGAATCTATACGCTTAAGATTGATACGAAGGGGAACTTCGAGCCCGATCTCACTGGCAGTTGACTCTATGAGATACAGCACGATGCGACACGATTCGTGACTACGAAAGTAATAGCCCCCGAGAACAGAAATGCAAGGGCTTATATACTCTTGCGATGACTTAAAGTCACTTTAGTCAAAAAAGAACCTATTTTCAAAATTTCATCGAATTCTGAGAATGGCCGTTATCGGAAACACAGCCGTTATACCTAGTGTCCGAATGTTTTTGGGAGTCTCTGTATATTAAATGAAAGCAACGGTAGAAATTCAGAGATTGGATACATACCCAGGTAGCGAAGCCAACATAGTTGATTAGAGCGAAGATGTCGGAAGAGCAAAGGTACAACATGGAGAGGAGAGCCTGGAAGAAAGAGAAGAAAAAAGATTTCAATTAGCAGTTCCCGTTGTTCTCATATTTCCTCCGATTTCTACAGACTCGAGCACCCCTATGGCAAAACCCTCGTAGAGTCGTTCGATGGGACGCAGGGCAGGAAATTATAGCCGGTAACTTGGGACATGACATTGGAAATGACTTTCGATTATTTATTAGACACCTAAGATCGTGTGAACCAATGGTTTTTGGTCTAATTCCAATTCTGTACTCGTCGCACTAATTTTTCAACATTTCTATGATGGTTTGGCATGGTGTCAGTGGTATTTAGTTGTATTCAATTTTTTCCAAATTCTTCAAGATGCTGGAACAAAATGGCTCGACGAGGCGTAAATATTATATTCACATATCTAAAGGATTTCAAATGTAATGTAGAGCTTTCTTAACAATTAGTAGTTAGCTATTTGCATAGCATCTATCGCTATTATCTCTTCTCTAGAAAAGTGTAAATGTTCAGATAAGCGGAAAGCTCGGGAAGCTACATTCCCTGCTACCTCGAACTTGATATATCCGAGAGTGTGTAATTATTGCGCGACCGACGCGACGCACTGCTTCATTGTGCAACTTTTAATTAATTTTAGATGGCAGTAATTATACTAATAAAAATGTGAAAAATAATATCTGAAACGTCGACGTACCATGCAGAGAACGGCTGGTGTTGGCGTAACCCTCGACGTTTGGATCATTGTCAGTATTTCAGGCATCTGACCCTCGCAAGCTCCTGCGTAGAAAAGACGAGAAGACGTCAGAAGAATTCCATTTACAGCTCCGAACGTCGAAAGGGCCACGAACACGGGGATCGTCCAGGAGAACCAGCCGAAGAGACGATTCGCGAAAGTCTATCACATAGAACAACTATATCGCACAGGGCACATATGTATAGTGACGAGCAAAAGTGTAAACATACTTCGCTAGTTTTCCATAAAACGTGATAATACAACCTATTTTTTAATTGAATGATAAAGCTGATAAGGCAATAATAATGACATGGTGAATGTGATAAAAATAATATCTCTCTCTCTCTCTCTCTCTGTTTATTTTCGTTAATATTAACAATATATAGAATATTTTACAAAAATTTTACAAAGGATTTCTAGCAATGTTTAAAGTTTTAATCATACTTTAATCGTGCTCGTCGAAATAAAGATTTAAATGAAAATTTTCTCCATTTTTCTTTACTTTTTTGTACTGCTTCTAGCTTGCGTGGCATACTATTTATTAAATTTTTAATCATTTCGGGCTCAATATTATACCATTCTTGTTCTGTTCGTTTCCACAATTCACAAACACTTGAAAGTGGATGGTCATCTTTTGCTAGCCTTCTTTTCACAATTGACCACAAATTTTAGATTAGGTTCAAAGCCGGACCACAAAGTGCTGACCACAAAGAAAGCTGCACAACAAGATGCGGCATTTGCAATTTGTACCTGTTAGGGTGCTCCTTCGAGAACACAGAGTTAGTCACTTGCGCCCAAAATTTCATGGTCGAAAAATAAGGTCCACCTTAATGTATATAAAATAGAAGTGTTGTATCGTGTCTACTCGCAAAATCGCGAAATTCGACACGAGAAAATTCTAGAAACATTCTACATGTATGTATGTTTGTATGTATGTATGTATGTTTCCCTATGGATTCCCCATTCAACTCCATCCCATACTATTTGATCCTTCTCGCGCGGAAAAAGAACTGTACGAACACAAAATTACCATTGTTTGTTCATTCCAACGTATCGTTGCATATTGCCAATTTATCGAGGTTATAAATGCGACGTAATTACCGATGCGATTGAATTTTGATTACGCTTCAGTTAACTTACCACTGCCACGGCCTCGCTCCCCAACACTTCGACAGGACTAAGCGTCGTGTAGAAAGCCACGTTGGCGAAAACGTAGACGAGAGTGACGAGGATGCAGGAGATGCCTATTGCTTTCGGTAAATTTCTGGGATCATAATAGAAACAATGATTAATATTAATAATTTACGATGCTACGTAGCATCGAATTCGTCAACTCGAGATCGTGAAAACTCTCGAGATTCATATCTGAGAAATTGTAAGACGAGGAAATAGACTGCCTTCCGTTTCCAATTTTATTGTTAAAATCAGATTTGTTTCACCACTCAAACTGATATGTAGAAAGTGTATCTCTATTTGAAAAATCACATGTCAAGATGATAGGGAACCTAGAAACGTGTACAGTGTACAATACACAGTACACATAAACACGATTGTGACGTTGGTAATTGAACGCCGAGAGTAAGGCAAGCAAGTTCATTGATCGTTTAAATGATTCTAATGGATCTCGGCGATCGATAGTAGAAAATATTTGACCTTGACGGGCTTAGGACATGGAACAAAAGCCCTTGTTTGACCACCAGCGTCGAAGTCAATAGAGTTGAGCATTGCGATCCCCTCTTTTAATTAGTGGATACACAACACCGGCTGTTGCAATCCCTATTAATCGTTGCACGAGATTTCATCGGACACCGGGGTTAGACAAGTTAATTCCTCTTTCAAACGGTGTTTCGATCCGTCATTTTGTTTTTTCAAATTTTGAGTTCAGATTTATAATCATCGGACCCGAAAACCATGGGATACCAATTTTTGGAGAAATTGAAGTACGTTTGGGGGTTTTGGCCACGTTTTCGGGATTTTGACCTACTGTACACCGCGCCACGCCGAACCAACAGTTCCAACAAGCGTCTAGGTCGCGTTCTGATTGGTCTGTGTTTTTCGTTAATAACTCCTTAACAAAGTTGCGGACACAATTTTTCCAAAGGAAAATGTTGCTTTAAATGAACTCAGGAACCTCCAATTTCCGGATGTTAAAGGAATTTTGAGACACTCTGTATATTGTACTTGAAAATGCGATGCAAAATTGAATTTCCACGATTGCTGCGCCTGAAGAATTCTTAAATTTACTCTTAGATTTACTCCTAAATTTACTCTCACCAAACGATTTAGAGCTTGAAAATTTCCAATTCTCAAATATCAAAATAAATATCTGAAAAGTTCCTCGACCAAATTCCTCTGATTTAGGCTACGTTAAATCTTGAAACACAAATCCCATTAACCATTTCATTCAAAGCGATTTTCTTTCTCCTCGTTCTCACAATCTCAATGCACAATGGATTCTTGTCTAATTGGGATCAAAACAATTCGGCCGAAGCAGATGTTCTCACTTGCGTTAACTTTTATCGTTACTCTTCCCCAATCGGCGTATCCTTTAACCCTTATCCGTTCCTCGTGTCAATTTTTTCCACAGTTTTCCCGAAATAAGTTCTACTGTTCTGTTATTTGTAAGTAAAGTCCGAAACTTGGTAACTTTCATTTTTTTTAATGCGAAGCATATATACATATGTAACCGCAAAAACCTAAGATGCCGATGTTAACCAGTCAATTTGAATGAAAAAAGCATTGATAAGTAACTGTTTGACCTGTTATTTTATCGACTTTTTTTATCAGTGTGTCAATTTGACACCGAGGGACAGATTCAGCAGTTCATGAAATCAGAAACGGATGAGGGTTAAGATTTCCTCTGAACGATCGCGAGCATCTCTCCTGATTCAAGAATCCACGACGCTTCCCTATTAAACGGTCTCTTGTCTTATCGTTCGATCAGTTCACGACTAAACTAGAAAAATTGCCGCAAAATCAATTCCGAACAGATCACGTGTACTCGTTGTAGATCACGCTTAATCGTCGATCAATCGAACGAGCTTGTCGAGGTGTCGAGGCTCTGAAAAAAACAAAATGGATCGGTTGCATACTTGACGGGGTCCTTCAGCTCCTCGATGATGAAGTTCAAGTAGTTCCAGCCATTGTAAGCGAACAGTCCCGAATAAAAGCTGAGTGCTATAGACGTCACTTCTGTGTTCGTATTCTCGAACGTAAAATACTGCACGTTTCCTGCAAAGCAAAATGCACATCATCGAACAAACACGAATCCGTTGAACCAATCCTTCGAAACATTAATATTTCTCTCGTGTTCTCAATTATTTCCAATTTTTTCTATTCGGCTTAATTCTATCGATATTAAACCGTTTGAAGATTCGTGCAGAACACGAATTGCTAGCTTGGTTTTGTGTTTTTTTTTTTTTAACTGACGCTCTTCGTCGGTGAGCTAATTTATCGGAATCGAAGGAGTTCTCATGACAACGTTAGTCTCAAAGGAGCCATTTGCAGGGCTAAATAGGTCAATTCAAGTGATTCCTTGCAACGAATCGACCCCGCCTGTTTAATCCACCTTTTTGATTGGGCAAATTGTCTCGTCCGGCACGTGAAAAGACGCTTAACCGTCTTACGTTGCGAATCAGGGTGGCGTGGGCGACAGAACATTAACTTCTTCCTCGTTCTTGCGTTTGCTGTTCTGTGCACCCAACTGAATCATTCCTAAATCACGAGCATTCTCGAATCAGTAGCCATCGCTAGCCATCGATCTCGAGCAGCACTTCGCAACGACAGATAGCACACGAAAACTCTGACAATGAAGATTGCACGATTGTATTCTACTAGGGTAAACTGTATCACTACGTAATGTTGACGCTGCACTAGTGTCTGACAGGCACTTTTGATTTAAACGACAAATATTAAGAATCCCTGGTATAGAAAAGCATTTTCTATTACTTCTTATTTATACTTGAAAGCAACGTTGTAAGTTTTGCGTGTCATAACAGAGTTCCACATATGCCTGTTAGCAATGCTGGATGACAATCACTAAGCCCGACGTGATGGATGAGCACAGTGTAGTGTAAAGAGTGTTTCGTTAAAATTTTCGTTACGAGTAAGTATACTTTATCGCTGTATCATTTAATTCTGGACTGTACTACAATCAGACATAACCACAAATTTTCAGGTGCCAACGGGCCAAGGTATGGTTCATTTATTTGTATGGAAGTTTAATTAGTTGGTACCCATGCCAATTACTAGATATACAGTTTTGGATTTTTTTCGAATATTCGAAAGATTAATGCTTTGAATCTTCAAAACAAATTAGAAACATGACTTTACACAAGAGGAAGATTCACCACCACAAAAGGAAGATTTTAATTGAATGACTCGTGTGAACCTTGATATATTTTAATGTGTTATCTTTGAGCATTATCTTGGTCTCTTAAGTTATTTCTATATACTAAGCTGAGATGATATTAGTTCAAACGTAAATTATACATTATGCAGAATATTAACCTACGTGCAGTACAAAGTATTTTCATTGTTTATCTTTATTTAGTTAATAATTCCTATTCAGTTCGTCAGTGGCAATAACTGAAACATGATGTGCCAATGACTGTTCTATTTGTCTTACGATTGTTATTCAATAAATATATTTTCCAATAAAAGATTTATGATTCTAAAAACTGTTTGTGTGATTTTGTAGAAAAATGTCTATTAGCTTATAATAATAACAAGTTAAGCTCGTTTAAACATTACAAAGAAAAAAGTTATAAAATTTTGGCTCAAGGTGGCAATAGTTAACATTGTACCGTATATTTCGATGATTAACAGGAAACACTGCGAGACCATGCAGTCCGACATGAAGGTTGATCGAACGAAAGAGAAAAGAGATTAGCGAACGCTTTTCTCCGAGGAGAAATAAAAACGTCAAAGGATATCGTGCACCGCAAAATTTTGACAGTCCGTTCCCGAAGATAGTTCGTTGAACTTACCGGCGAATAGCTGATAAGCACCGGCGAAGATGATGACGAAGAGAGCCAAGAGCTTCGCATAAGTGAAGATATCTTGTACTCGCGTCGCCCATTTCACGTCCCAGCAATTTATGAACGCTAGGATACCTGGAACAATGTCGAATATTTCTTATTTTCTAAGGTCTTCATTAACACTTGAATTCTTAGCAACGTTGTGACAATAACACTTGAAATTAGTGGCAACTACTCAATTTGTTAAGCAACGATCAATTTGTAAAACTGCAAAAACCCGAATATGTACATACATACCAAGAATGGACAATAGAAGATTGGAAAAGAGATATATGGTTTGACGAAACAAAAATTAATAGACTTGAATTTGATGGAAGATCCTGGTACTGGACTTCATCCGAAAATAGTAATCTAGCAAGTAGCAGAAAACAAACTATGAAATCGGTGGTGGTTCAATTACAGTGATTCCCACTAATATTCAGACACTCTTAAAAAGTCGATAACTTTTTAAATATTGTACTATACGATTTGAATTTTTTTAGGATCCACGCGCGCGTGAACACACGCACACACACATACACACACGCGCGCGCGCGATCTTATATCTGTCACGTCCTCGTCGTAGATCCTAGGTTATGCCAAGAGTAGATAGTGAAAACATTATTTCGCCAAGACTGATTTTGAAGGTTACTTAAAAAACATAAAATGACATTTTTCGAAAAAATGTTTCCAACAAAAGTGTCTTGTTTTTTCGCATAGAATCCGAATCCGTTATCAAAAAATACCATGTTCTATTTGAAAAATGTAACTTGCGGTCTCAATCACCTATTTCCGGCCGGAACCGAAAGTTAAAAATATCACCATTTGATAGAACGCATCTGATTTATAAAAGAAACACTTTGAATTTTTTAAAATAACCCATTTTAAATAAAATAACCCACATTCTATATCATTTTGGGACATCCTGTATGTATGTATAGTGGTGTGCTTTCGACCATCGGCCGACTACATACTACGTGTCTACATACTATAAGCTAGGATCTCCATGTGCGTTGATTGCTTTCGTCGTGATAAGAAAAGGTTAGCAAATGTTAATGAATGATGATAACATAATGCAACGGCAACGGTGACTGTGGACTTCTGTCGTGTAATTTGATTGATTGGTGTCGCGAAACGCCAAGATTCTTGATGACTGATGACACGTAAATTGCGTATCCGATGGTTGAAAGCGTAGCGCTCTCCTCCCAATATGTACTATTCATTGTCAGCCGCCAGAGCAGAGCTGTTTTTTAAGTGGGGCACTCCTTTCTCCTCGAGATACCTAAACACTTGGTTGCCAAATAGGTATATTTGTTGTCGTGTGACAAAGTATCAAACTATTTGATTTTTCTTTTCTCGTAAAAATGAATACTTGGCTAATTGTCTAGACATTGATAAGTCCTATTATTATTACCAATGAGCACTGTTTAAAACTTTATAATTGGAGACTTGATAATATCGTACAGGTCGAGAATAGGAAATTTAGATTGTCTCAATTTCAACAGGCTGCAGCTAAGCAATAAATTCTAGTGAACGTGTGCATTGTATGTATAGTCAACAGGGACCACCATAGATTTTATGGAGTTGTCCAGAAGCAGTTGTCCACAGTTGATTAAGCGTCCATCAAACGATCGCTTGCATTCGAACCGTGATAGACGAATGTGATTATCGATGTCGATATCACACGGAACCGGTTACGGAAGCGGTAGCTCAACGCTGGAGACTAACTGGCACCAGCTTAGCGAACCATGACGCTGAACAGGGCAAAAGGAAGTATGGAGTTATCGACCGTGTTATCGTTGGCAAACCAGAAGGGTAGTTCACCCTAACCGGGCCACCGGCATACATATGAAGATAACCACCAATTGTCAAAGATCAGGTTGGGCTAGGAAGATTGCTGCTAGGAACATTGGTATCGACGATCCAGAGACAGCAGACCGGTAGACACCTGTTCTCTGTTGACACTATCTGCATTTTTGAGACTACTGTTTGATGAAGTAGATGTTGCTTAGGTAGTCGGAGCCCTGCGTGTCCTCGGCAGATTGGTTGGCAACAAGAAAGAAAAGTAAAAAAATGCCTGCTGATGCAACATCTCGAAGAATATCGTGAGATTCTTTCCGCCTGGTCCCCTCGTGTCTCTTTCATCATCCGTCCCGCCGTCCTGCAACGTTCCTCTTTCTTTGGCCGATCGTCTTCGTCGAAATCGTCGCCACCGCGCCGCGTCGGTTCTCTTAGTTAGACTATTGCCGGTTCTCGGTCTCGTTCCGCCTTCTACCCCCCTTGACGAATTATGCTGTTGTGCCCACCAGTTGACACGTTATTAAAAGATTGCATTTAATCGCAATTGGACGTGATTGCTGGCCGCGGTCTTTTCGTTCGGCCGAACTAGTCTCTGCCGAAGTAATCGCACACGAGACTGTGCGACCGCTCCGTGGGCCTAAATCGGAATTTCGATAGTCGGAAGTCGGAACCGATGCACAGTGGGCCATTTGTCCAGTTTAGTGCGCCAAAACTATTGCAACGTTATTAATAGTGTCAAGGTCATAATATTATAATACATCGGTGAATTCGTCTTAACACCAGCTACAACAACATCAAATCAAAAATACAATTTAATATTAAAAAAACCGAAGCATCCTTGTTTTTTTTCATTTAAACAAAATTTTCCATGTTTTTTATATTGCAATTTATCAGTACTGTTACTTTTATAAATACTGTTAAACTTTTATTTGAAATATTTTTTATTTTGGATTTTACTGTGGATGCTGCTAACGAGCATCGTATTTTCAGGTCATTATTGTATAGTATCTCGTAAAAAACGAAGAAGCTACTGTCTGTGACTGTCACTGTCGCTGCGTTGTTTCTTATGGACGTAAAAGTAGCTGGTTGAGCTGGGGCAGCTCATCCTCGATATTTATGACGTTAATTATAAGAAATTTGAAACAGGACAAATAGTGAAATACTTGATAGAAAGTTAATTTAGTATCGTGTACAATGTAAAGTATGAACTTAATGTGGTGTACCTATTTGTCGAACAAGTAGCACCCTCTATACATATTGTATGTAGAGTTTTTGCGAGTCGAATGATTGCTCTATACTCTGTGTTCCGTGAAGACTGTATTAAAAACAAATAGCTACGCTTTGTAAGGCGCTACGCCGCGCCGCGCCGCGTCGTTGCTCAAGGACTTTAATTACAAATTACAGCATCCAAAACCCATTTCAATTCAGCAACAGATCGCGCAAGCCTGCGATAATAACCAACACATCGATTTATACTATGAAGATATCCACGTAACAAATTGATCCCGATCGTCGATGATTTTACGACACACGTAATGATCGCGAAAACTAACGATTCTCTCCATAATTGTACGTCCTGTTGCAGAGATCGATTTCCCCTTGGAGTTAATCATTGATCTGCACCACTGCAAACTCGTTCCGGGTACTCTGTAATTTCCTTTCGCACCACTATGTACATATAATGCACTATGATCAAACTATGTTCCTTTCTGTCGATCGCATATTTGTTTATAAAAGATGTACTAATGCTCTCAGCGTACTGGTTCGATCAATTTTTACATAATAGTTAATCAACTAATATCCATAGTCAATATAATAGTTTTTTCTTTAACCCTTTGCACTCGGAGCTATTTTAACTCGAAAGTTAAAAATTATTTCTTCCTAGCCAGAATAATTCCATTCGATACGATTTTGAGATTTCATAAATTTTAGGATTAAAAATGAAAAAAAAAGATTTTAAAAAAATGTCGCGACAGTAAGACTCGAACCAACGACCTACTGATTACCAGTCTTCCTCGCAGCGCCCTCGGTCAATGCTCTTATTGTTCAAGCGTTAACGCGAACATTCATTATGAACGGTACAAAATTTCAAATGCAATTTCCTCGAAAAATATTGAGAAGCGCGCGCTACTGTTTTGCAAAATGAAACTTGGATACGTTATCGTCGTATACTGCTGGAAGTTTCAGGAAAATCCGGTTCCCGACTACCTTGGCCTCTCCTTGTCAGAGTCACCACTCGCGTCCTAAAGGGTTAATAATTTACAGACGCAATTATTAATTTTTTTTAAGATGATCTGAACATAGATCGAAACGTCGAAATTTGAATTTGATAAATTGCAGAATTGCTTCTAAGTAAAAATTGATCGAACCAGTGCGCTGAGAGCATTAATACTTCTTTTATAATAAATATGGTTGGAAAAGTTCAAGGTATAGGAGAAATGAATTCAGATATTCATATTTGAGTAACAATAACGATGATACATACTAGGCGAAAAACAACGTAGCTAAGAGGATATTCCGACGCGAAAATGTCCTCGGAAAGAAACAGAAAACGGAACAATTTCCACCCACTCGTTCCACTGTTCCTGTAGAACGAACCGTTTAATTTCCGACGAATCGCGGACCAAGCTTCCGGCTCTCTTGCACCGGTACAAAAGCTTCGTCTCTGATCCTTGAATCTTCGACGCGAATAGATTCCGGTGAACCGATAAGAACGCAACGAGCTCCTTTCAAGTATTTGCTCGCGTTCCTCGGAGTCGTTATTAATTCCTTGGGAAATTCCTACTCGCGACCGTGCGATGGAAGTATTCTCCACGGTGCGGTGCACCGCGGTGCGGCGGCATCTTTCTTGTCTCTCAATTTTTGATCGTTGCAACAGGATTTCCTTAATATCGCGTCCCTTTCGTTTAATGTAGGCTCTGAGACACGTGCGATGTTAAATAGCATGTCTCCCGTTCACAATCGACTGACAAATCGAAGATCCTGTTGGATAAAGAAAAGAGGCGTATTTTTTGGTGATCCCTTCTCTGCAGGGAGTCACCGCAGGAATATCGTGTTCCCGAGACGCCCGCGCCTTCCCATGCTTCCGCTTCGATGTCGCCATCACGGGCTCTGCTGCTACCTATCAGTTTACAAGAACGTCGGTAACGCGTACTTGCGGAAAGGTCTCCGGTATCTCGCGAATATTCTCTACAGTTCCAGGTAACGCAACAACGCGTCCAGTTCTCCGGAAAGGCCAATTATTATCAGTGCTTTGTTCCGTCGTGTAGGTCACGGGTTTTGTTAGCGAAGGGACGTGTTTTACGCGGTTTGCATGTTGCGAACGCGTGTGCACGGCTCGCGAGAACGTTCTTATGCATGTTTGAATCGAGGTTGCCACGGTTTTTCACGATTCCGTTTTCGGTCCGAGTAAGCGGAAAACGTTCATAAAAGTCCCGGCATTGTGCAACTTGTCGCCGTGCCGCGCTGTGCCGCGCCGTGCCGCGCGCCTGGCTTCACGAACATTGCTCGAGTCGCGAAAATTACTTACGTCGCGTCGGCTTCACGATTCGTTATTGGAAATTTTCAAATAAAACGGTAGTTTTTAGGATATCTCCAGATAACGACGTATGTAAATGGAAGCGTTTTGTTCGTTAGGTGAGCTTTTACAGAACAACGTTGTTTTTCTTTAGAATTTTCAATATCTACGACATCAACGAGAACAACAGGTATGGATTCGATCGGACCAATAATTACCGACATGAGAATCACAACTGGTGTCAGGTAACTTGAAAATAGTTTTCTTGAATTCGAATATTCAAAGTTTGATATTTTATAAAGCAATTTCGTGTGTGTCTGGAGGCTATGACACATGGTGACAGCGGCGAATAGAAATTTTCCTCGTCTACGTAAGAATGCCCGAAACGAGCAAAATTTATCAACAAAGGCCTCATTAATTTCTGCTAAGAACGAGACACGTAATAAACATCAGATGCACTTATCAATCCCCTCGGCTTCGGATCCTGGAATTCAGGTCGCAGGAAAAGAACAAGTAGTTCATCCAATCAGCGGTGAACAGCGAATTTCTTTATGCTCAGAACCGAGGAACAATTCCCTGAAGGATTCGTTAGACCTTGGTGCGTTACTTGGTAAATTCCCGTAAGACATCTCCCCACAGGAGAACAGCAATATCCCAGAGAAAATGAGAACGCAAGCTGCTCCAAGGCTGGGCTTATTCAGAGAATCGCAAACTGTTCGCGTAACGAGGCGCTGTACCAACGTTTAAAAACTTCCCGAAGGACGCCTTCGCCTACGATTCGCGACAAAAGAGTCCGGGTGTTGTACGGAGAAAAGACGAGGGAGAAAGAGACGAGGACGCAATCTCACCAACCATTACCGGTATTGTCGATCTTTTTCTTTTGCCGAAGCAGCAGTCTGACGGAAGTGGAACAAGCTCCTCTCGATTCGACAAACTGTCCTCGAGGAGCCCACAGATCGCAGCCGATAAAATAATCGCCTTTTCCAAAGAAAATCCGCAAAGAAAACAAAAAAGGTCAGCGTGGCAGTCCAAAATCTCCCTCTCTCTCTCTCTCTGGAATTTTAGACGATGTTCGATAGGGTCCCATTGAAAATCACCGACACAAATTTCCCCGGCACAGTTTTTACCGACTAAAGATTTGACCGACAATAATAACTTTGGCCGAAAACGTCTTTAACCGAAAACTTTTTTTATCGACAACGAATTTGACCGCCAACGATGTTAGATTCAAACTTATTTTCAATTAAAGGCGTTGTCGGCCAAAGTTTTTGTCGGTAAAATCTAGAGTCGGTGTAGTGTTCCTTCTTGAGTTTTATAATTGGTTATTTCTCATTTCTCGAGAAATTTAAATCTAGGAAAATTCTTAACTGTCTGAGACAAAAGTAGATTACATGTGTGGAACTATGAATATAGTAGAGCCTACAAGAATTACAATAGAAAATCTTAGTAGAGAAGATTCGACATCATTAACTGCTGAAGGTGCTCTTACATTCTTATTTAAAACTTTCGAAAAACTGAATACTGAATTGAGTAATAAGTTTCTTATGAAATATCTGCATAATCCAGAATCTTTGCAAAAAGATTCAGGATACATTTTTCTGTTTAACATCCAAGGCAGATACATATGTATAAAATGGCAAGACAAATTCTAAGCAGGCTATTTAATTTGTTGCTGTTTTCGGCGCACAGTTTCGATCAATTACTAAATTGACTAAATTAGCAATTTTGCAATTTAAACTTTTTCTTCCCTGACGTTTCGGTTCTGGTTTGGACTCTTCTCAAAGGAATTTTGCGTCTAAAAAATATTGAATAATGTATGTAGTATAAGGTGGATTAAAAATTGAAGAAAGGAGTACGTACATAGGCAATTACGCAATTACGTTTTATTATATAATAAACATATAAGAAAATATAATTAATATACGTAATAAACAATTATAAGGCAACGTACACGCAAGTACGTACTCGCTATGAATAAACTTAATTGTGTATAAACTAAATTGTAAGCAGGCTTCTCGGAAAATGTAACAATGATAATGATTCTTATGAAAAGTGTGAAAAACTTTCAGATTCTCTCAGAATGAGGAACTATCAATGAAAAAAACAGTTAGAATTTTGAAATTGCAGATAGCCTTCAAGAATTTAGTGTCAAGAGTTTAACGTTGAAAGAAAATAAATTCCGGACTCTAACGAAGAACTTGCAGGTTCTTCAGTCCTTTTCAGGAAAAAGGACACCCAGTCTGCAACAACATTTTGATGTTCTACATACAATAAAGCCAACATCCACACAACACGAAAGTTTTTCTACGGCTAAACATTTTGTTACAAAAAAAAGAAGTAGATTGTCTACAAGAATGATTCTACATTACACGCATTACGCTTCTTCAGAAGTCATTACAAAACAAAAGCGTAATGTTTCACTTTATAAAACTTTGGTTTCACAATAAAAAAATTTATCGGCTATATTAAGCGTCTGTTTTCCTTGTTTTTAAAGTTATGTACATATTGGACAGGAATAAACAGGAATTGAGTTAAAGTTTTTTGCGCTTTCGATAAATATTATCAACAATATTCCAAATATCATAAGTTTTCCAATATTTCCAATATTATTTTATGAAAAATTCTCGAGAAATATAGCCTTATTTGTCATTTCTCGAGAAATGAAAAATGTTGAGAAATCAGGAACACTAAGTCGGTGAAAAGCGTGTCGGGGAAATTTGTGTCGGTGATTTTCATGGAACCCGTTCGATAAACCATATTCTATCTGTGAACCGAATCAACTGTTGAATTAACTAGACCAAAGCGATCAAAGAGTGCCGAGGCGGCATGAATACGGGCCCCGTATGAAAGAAGTAGCTGAGCAGCGATAAACCTTAAGCAAAGTAATTCGATTAACCGACAATCTGACCGTGAATTACACCGCGCGGCGCGGAACGTCTTTTCAATTGCAAAAGACGACGGAGTTCTCGGAAGAGAATGGAAATCCGCGGGACAATCGGAATGGTTCTTGGGGGGTTGGCCGACGGAAGGGACTCGATGATTCAGCAAGCCGAAATAGGATTTAATCGGCTTAATTTCCGTGAGAATATTCCGTGAGAATATATTCCGTAACACAACCCAACCCAGTATGTACCAATAATTATGTATTATTTATTTATCTCGTTACGTTAATTTAACGGAAGGAAAGAAATAAATTGATGGGGTACGGTAAGAGACGAAAAGAAAAAAGAGTGATGAATGAAAAACTGAGTAAAAGGAAAACGACAAGATCGACTCACAAATGCAGCAAGCAGCGAGTATCCTGGTTGCATCATCGGGCGGCGTGCAGTCGGGAAACACCGGCTTCAGAACGTACACGCTGAAAGTCAAGGCCACGATGGCCTGGCTGCAAGGCCGCACTATCATGCACTCGACCCACAGTCTGATGAATGCCATGAAAGGTCCGAAGGTCTCCATGATATACGCATAATCGGCGCCCGACTTTCTGATCATGCACCCGAGCTCCGCGTAACAGTACGCGCCTACCTGTTGTACAACCATAAATCATCACGACACTTCATTAGCCGAAATCCCGTATTCGTAAACAATTTCACGAAATATACGTAAGCCTAAATGTAACAACTAGGTAACTTACAATACCTTATTATTACTTATGCTTGTTATATTAGCTTGCCGAGTTATCGTTGTCGTTGTCGTTGTGTTGTATGCGTCAAATCTTAAAATCGAATTTTAAACCACTTCCCGATGAGCCAGAGACTTGAAACTTTCAACATAACTCAGAACTGTATGGCAATGCAATATTTATAAAAAAATTAATAAAAAAACTGTACGTTCAGGAGATAAAAAAAAAATCTCAGCACGAAAATCGAACCCGGGCCTTACTAAATACTCTGTAGTACGACTATTATTACTATATTTATCTTGCGTTGTATTTAAAAAAGAAGACTAAAAAGTAAAAAAAAAAGTATATAGAAAAACTTTTTGAAAACCATCATTATATTAAAATGCACTAAAAAGGAGAAAATAATTTTGTTTAGATATCAGTGACTATAAATAAAAGCGAGACGCGCTAAACTACATTAACGTAATCTTCGTGGACGCTCGAAAATTATTTTCTCCTTTTTAGTACATTTTAATATAAGCATGGTTTTTAAAAAGTTTTTTTTTATATATTTTTTTAGAGGAATTGGTGAAACAGTATTTTGAGGTTTTAAGATTATGGTAGGAAGACCGTTATTTTAAACATAATGCTTTATACATAATCTGCTTATATTTATTTATTTTGGATTAAAATGAAATGTTTAACTTTTTCGTTTTTGCAAAAAAGAAAACAAAAGTTGCCTACTTTTTACATTAACAAGATTAAAGTAAATTACGATTCGCTAGAAGTATAGATTACTTTGATAGATTACCCAGTTTTTACTTTAAATTTTTCTTGATTTCTTCTTTCATAAGAAGTAGATAACTGAAAATGTCCAAATTTCAAGTTACCTAGTAGTTCTTACATTCAGGCGGCGATATACAGGGTGTCCCAAAATTCCTTGCAGACCGGGAATTGGGAGGTTCCTTGGGTCATTTGAAGCGACATTTTCCTTTACAAAATTGCGTCCGCGGCTTTGTTTAGGAGTTATTAACGAAAAACACGGACCAATCAGATCGCGACCTGGGTAGCCGCGCCGCGCCAGCAGCAGAGCGTTAGCGGTACGCCGTGACATCGTAACGAACAAGAGTTTCTCGGTTATGTGAATGCTCACCGATTTCAATGAGCTAAAGAAACAGACCACCTGAATAACTCGGCTGCTATTGGTGTTAGGAAGAAATGCATCAGATGGAACTTGCTTGGTTTAGAGGAGGCATTAATCTGATGTTAGTGGCTTTTTTGTAGATGGACGCGTAAAGGACATATAAAGGTCAACTTCATGTTTTTAAATGGAATGTCTCATTTTTATACCATAGGTCGATAGAGTATCAAATTTAGAGTATAAAAGTATGCACCTTCATATGTCCTAAATCTATTAGTTAACGAGATATTATCGAAACAATTTTCTTTCTTCTTTGGATAATATCTCGTTAACTATTAGGTTTCGGACATACAAAGATGAATACTTTTATACTCTAAATTTGATACTCTATCGATCTGTAGTATAAAAAATGGGACATTCCATTTAAAAAAATGGAGTGGACCTTCATATGTCATTCTTTACGAATTCACCCACAAAAAAGCTACAAACATCAGATTAATGCCCCCTCGAAACCAAGCAAGTTCCATCTGATTCATTTCTTCCTAACGCCAATAGCAGCCGAGTTATTCAGGTGGCCTGTTTCTGGCGTCTCACCCTGTATATCTCGAGGATCCCACGGTTAGGATCGAAGTAGCCTGAGTGTGTACGTGTCAACAGACGCAGCAATAGGAACAAGGAGAAAGGAAAACCGAACAGGCAATCAACCGAGATAAAGAAGAAGAAGAAGAAGGGTCGACGTACCGTGGAGAAAATGCCGGAAGCTGTCCACACCAGAAGACTGGCATTCACGCTTCCCGTATACTTGAGGACACCGGTGGGGCTAACGAATATGCCAGAACCAATAATGGAACCAACGATCACCGTGATGCCGTTCATCAGGGACATCTTCGCCTCCAATTTGATTTCATCGTTGCCACCTTTATCGGCGACCGGGACTGTGTCGTATGGACCCTTCTCGCCGTCTTTTATACTTCCTGACTTCGACATCCTCTCTGAAACAGGCCCGATTAAACACTATGTCAATTCGCATTGTCCTCGATATCGTCACAATTTTTTATTCCAATCTTTTTTCCAGTAAATATACGTTTACGCTTTAAACTGTTTCTATTCGAAGCGCAATCCAGAGAATTTGACTACGAATTTCCCATGGTATCAATTATTCAGACCAAGAACAGTTCGCCGCAAGATTCCGTTTTCCTTGGACCATCGAGAAGCACCGCCTGTTGATCGAACCGGTGTATGTAATACGAGCATTCTCGCAAAAAATAGTAAGTCCAAGAGCCGACGTGAACCGTGGATTTCCCCGCGCGAGATTCATTAGATAAAAGCGCCGCGCCGTTACATGGAACGCGGACCGAACGGATTTTTCTTGTCGCGTGTTCATTCGTTTTTCTAGACCAACCGAGAAGAAGTTTCCTCGTTGCATTCCCCAGCGTTTCTTTTGAATAATGCATCAACTGCGAAACGATTCACCATTCGGAGAAGAAGCTCGTCGGAGCACGAAGCTTTTACTTGTAACGAAGCCGAAGCAGAATGATTCACGTTCGAGATCTTTGGTTCGAGATAAATGAATGGCAGAGCTTGCGGAAAACATTTAAATAAATCATGAGGCTGACGATTGTTGTGGGGAAAACATTCATTCACATAAATATGTATATACTACACTCTACTGTATATGTATACTATAAACCACTGTCTTTCGAAATTGTCCGCCCACTACGCGCCGATCCTATTTATGTTACTGTAGATTTTATTGGCATTTACAAGAATCGAACGAGTCGATGAAATATCAGACGGTGGAAACTCCAGATGACGTAGTTACGTTATTTTCATTGTAAAAAATCGATTAAGAGTAGAAACTTTTGTTTATTTCATTCGCAATCGACAACTTTTAATTTGCATAAAGATCCAATCCACAGAAAATATTGCGAGACAATAATAATTCCGTTCAGAGATCGGAGAATACGAGAAAAAGAAAGTCGACAGAAGGGGTGATGATGACGACGAAAGTGACTCGGATTCGAGACAAATTATCCGCAAACTGGTCTCGAAGCCGCGTGCCACGCGCTGCTAGATCAGCGATTCAATTCGATCATTCCCTAGTCGATCATTGACGCGCAAGCCTGATGACGAGTTTCCGATCCAGCGGATAACTAACGGTCGAACTTGTTGACTTTCGTGTATCGATTGTGTCACTTACTCTACACTCTACATACATACAGTGGCGAGCAAAAGTGTAAACATACTTGGTTAGTTTTACGTAAACCGTGATAATAAAGCTCAGGCAATAATAACTATATGTTGAAAATGATTAATATAATATCACACACACACACGCGCGCGCGCGCGCACACACAGTTTAATTTCGTTAATATTAACAATATATAGAATATGTTACAAAAATAAGGATTTCTAGCAATATTTACAGTTTTAATCGCACTTTAATCGTGCTCGTCGAAATAAAGATTTAATTTAATATTTTCTCCATTTTCCTTTACTTTTTTGTACTGCTTCTAGTTTGCGTGGCATACTATTTATTAAATTTTTAATCATTTCGGGCTCAATATTGTACCATTCTTGTTCTGTACTTTTCCACAGTTCATAAACATCTGAAGGTGGATTATCATCTTGTGCTAGCCTTCTTTTCAAAAGTAGCCACAAATTTTCGATTGGGTTTGTATCCGGACTTTCTGCTGGCCACAGAAGTCACAGAAAATTTTTGATTTCCTAATCAGGATTTTACTATCTTTGCAGTATGTTTAGGATCCCGATCCTGATGTAAATACTATTTCATCTATAGGAAATTCGATAGAATCAACAGCAGAAGGTAAATTATTTTGCAAAATATTTAAACAATGCTCTTTGCACGTGATATCTTCTATCCGAACTAAGAGACAACACCCTTATGAGTAAAACAACCCCAACACACAATTCAACCACCCCCGAACTTCATAGTTTGTTTTCTGCTACTCGCTACATTACTATTTTCGGATCAAGTCCAGTGCCTGGATCTTTCATTAGATTCGAATCTATTAATTTTTATTTCGTTAGACCATATAACTCTTTTCCACTCTGCTGTTCTCCACTCTTTGTATGTATGAGCTAAATTTTGTCGTATCGTTAATATTTTTGTCTGAAAGAGCTGGTTTGCGTTTCTTTTCTTTCGCTTTCAACCCGATTCTGTTTAAGTGAACGGCGAATGGCCCATTCACTTGCATTTACTTACTCCAACCTCTTGAGCCGCGATTTTTCGAGTTTTATGACTTTCAGACATGGATTCACAGGTGGGCATTATTTGGCGAAACAAATATTTCAAATACTGTTTTATATTTTCGACTTTATTTTGCTCAAAGAAAATAGTATTTTGGATAAGATATACTTCGAATTTCGAAAATTGAATATTTCTGTTTTACAGAACAATCGGAACGACACAATAAGATATTTCTATGTTAACAATAGGAACCAGAAAATAAAATATTTCTAGTTTAATAAACTGAACACACAAAATCAAATATTGTATTTTCTGCGTTGTTATACCTAATGCTTTCGGAAATCGCATTACTTATAGGTGTAACGCGTCGAATTAAAGAAAATCAACCCATGGGCGCCAGACCGCCTCGGCACCACCCTGTAAAGACAGAAGAAGCTCACCGCGGCCGAAAGTTCGAGAAGGTCACGACCCCGAAGGTTCTCGACACCTAGCAACGCGTTATTGACAGGATTAGCAACGAATTACATAACATAAATATCGGTAATGAAACGCGGAGCGCTCAGTTTAGCTGCGCCTGTGGGAGAGGACGAGGTAAGAGCATGGCCGCCCATAGGTTAGGGAGAGTACGAAGCAATGCTATCGGACGCCCACCAGCTCAGGAGAGGACAGGGGTTGCACCTGGACGCCTCTCTGGATTAATGAGAGAGGACGGCCACGAAGGTCGGCCCGGCCGTCGCGCCGCGCCGAGCGGGCAGGAGAATTCAGGTGTATCCGATAGCGAATAGTCGTCGTGGTTTCCCCAGAAGGAAAGAACGGTTGAGATAAGCCGGACGCCTGATGAGGAAACAACCTCTTCCTTTTTCATAATATTATTTGATAATTCGTTGCTAACCTTCTTCATTGGTTATTTTTAATTCACGACTTAACCTTCTTCAAAGGTTTTATTATAAATTCACTAACCATTCCTTTCAATGTGTCAAGCTAATATATATATATTTTTCTTCAAAATATATTCTATCTAGATTTTCCCAATCCTATCCTGTTTGCGAAGTTACTCCTACACAATCCGATCCAACATAGGTAATTTAATATTTCTTATCTTTTCCAACTATGTACATAACTATCGTATGACTTACACCACATCTGACTACAATTTGTCGTAGTAAAATTTTTTTATCGCATAATGAAATTATACTGTTTCTCTTGTCTGTACTAAGCGGGTTCACCTTCCTCTCACGTGTCAAGTTACTTTCAAACTGAACAATAACTACGTAAACACTAGTCTAAACGTGTCTTACGACAGTTACCTATCAGTGTTCGTCGACAATTTCATTTGCATTTTTGAGAAATCTTAACCGTTTCTGAGAAAACGTGCAAAACTGTAAACATTGCTACTGCAAATCCTTATTTTTATAAAATATTCTATACGTTGTTAATATTAAGGAAAATAAATTGTGATACTATGTTTATCATATTCACCGTAAAATTATTATTGCCTAAGCTTTATCATTCATTCGATTGTATTATCACGTATTATGTAAAACTAGAGAAGTAGTTTACACTTTTGCTCGTCACCGTATTCCCCACGTTACATTGAAGCATAATCGACCAATCGGTGCCGCGAACGTTGACACACACCTTTCTATATCACCTGGCGAACTTGTCCGAAGGTGACGAACCAGTTCTTAATCGTAATAGGCCGTCGTCACCGTGATCGCCTTACCGGCCGTCTATTTAGCCAGATTCCGCGAATTCCCTACTTGCCCGCCTGAACTAACTGCCGATCGGCCCGTTCCTTTATGGAACACGCGGTTTCAAGGTCGTTTCACACGATTCGGCCTGCATAACTGCATCTGGTGCACCTGCAAAGTCGCCCTCCGATTCTTAAATATCGATTTACATTGTATTATAGTAAGACGCCTTGTTCATCAAGACAAGCTAATTAACAGATACGTTTATTTAGTATAGATGTCACAGCATCTCCGCCGTATTCAGAAAACGTTTTTTCAACCATCTAATGCGAAAAAATATGAAAACCCACAATCGTGAAAGGAAAGTTTAAAGATTTTCTATCATAAAAAATTAAATTTGAGCATGTACATACATATTATTGTTCCACGTTATATTTACATACATACATACATACATACATACATACATACATACATACATATGTATACAGTATACATAACTTGTATGTGTAATGGGTACATCGAGTATCCTAATCGTAAATTATTCTGGCCTTCGCGGGCCAATGATAAAGACCGAATCGCTGGACCGATAACAAGTTATCTATTCAATTTCTTCGATACATATTTAGTAACCAAATTAACAACTAATAACTGCTATTAATCTAAATTTGTCGTAATCCTGTTATCGTTATTCTCGTCATTTATTCATTTATTTGTACGTGTTCTATCTTCTCAAAGATATTATTATGCCAGAAAAGACACGTAAACCCAAAAGTATAGAATACCATCATTACTGATGTATGTACATATATTGTGAACGTTGTCAAGTATGATATCGGTATTGTAAGATATTGGATGGAACTGATACGCGATGCTAAACATAACGTGTTTACGTTTATATGTATGTGTTGGATCGATTGTATCATTGTGAATTTCGCTGATAGAAAAGTAAAACAACTTGGAAACACGCAGAATCAAGACTTGAATCGCGAGAACGCGCAACACCCGATTGCATCCCGACAATAGAGATTCAGTTGAATCTCGCTGGAACGAAAAGCTACGCTCCAATCGATTCACGATTTAACAAAACGACGGTCCTAAGTCAGGGAATCGAGGAAATCACGTATCGTATCGTATCGTATCGCATACCGAATGTCCCGTAGGTGTCGTCGCGCATCCTTGTTCTCCATTTCCAACGATCAACGGTGGAAAGCATCCTACTGCTTATTGCGTCCGTGGATGGACTAGTATCGAGGTACGTGGCACATGTTAACGATTTATTAGATCACTTATTGTTAGATTATCGAAGAGAACTCGCGGACTGAATCGTCGCACGGCGCCACGCCGCGCCACGCCGCGCCGGTAACAGGATCACACATCACGCGCGAAGCGTTCCACTCGTGATTTTATTACGCGAGCAGAGGGAGATTAACTGCTTGCTCGTATTAACGTCGAACCAAAGCGGCGAAGATAACACTTTGTCTCTCTTTTTCTCTGTCTCTTCTTTCCGACAGTTTTTATCGGACCATTTACGTTCGAGATGCCCGAGGAAGGGCGTGCGCACGCACTATCGATGTAATCGCAGACGCGAAACCACACCGCCTCGGCAACCTGAGAACAGGACAACCGTGGCTCGTCGTTTTGAATCGAGTTGTTCTAGAGGGTGATTCGATTCGACTTTCGATCGCGCTTTGTTTTCACATGCCGTAAGCCGTACCGTCGCGCGTCGCGTCGCGCAAGTGGGCTGGATCGAAAAATTTAGTAACATTTCACAAAAAAGCAAACCTTCTCATATCGGTTTCTAATAAATTTGTATTGCTTATTCCTAAATGTCCATCAACATCGAGGCTGACAAAAAATCAATGTTTGTCCACAAAAACTATGGTTACGTAATATTAATTCACAAAGATAGACATTTCGGATGCAGTATTTTTCAGCGAAAAATTCCTTCTTTTCATCGAGGTGTTCTGATTACCCTATTTAATATTTCTTCTGCCTCTTTTGTGCAAATGAAAAACAGTCCTTTGCGGTAACAATTAACGTTGTTAGCTGAGGATGTAGTAGTAGAAAATTGTGAAACGGTGAAATTGTAGAATTCCAAAGCACAAATCGGAAAACTGTAAACTTCTAAAGTTGCAAAGTTGAAAATGGTGAAATTGCAAAATTGTGCAATTTTATAGTTGTAAAGTAGAGAATTGTGAAACTGTGAAATTGTAAAGAAAGAGACATAGTTCATAGCCTGTCCCATGCGCTCTCCTTCTTTTCGTCGCAAATTTTGATCGTCCATTACTAAACTGCAATAAGTTTCACTTCTGACGCGCGTGATTTTCTACGCGGTGATTCTTTTTATCACTGTGTCAATTTGACACCAAGGGACAAATTCAGTTCGTAAATTGAGGGACGGATGAGAGTGAAAAGAATTTTCTACGAATGCGCGGTAGAATTGTGTTGGATGCTAAGCGCAGTGTCTGGAGTATACTCTCGGCAAAGTCGGTTAGATGGCGTGATCCCGAAGATTCAATATGGCGGCAGCCCTCTTTAATTCGCCCGCCTAATACGACAGTCTGGCATTCGTATAGCTTCGAGCCTATTCTTCGAACAGTGCGCACACGTGCACGCTGTTGCACAGGTACGAAAATGCTGTTGGCCATCATTCCTTTCATCGTTCGCGATGCACACGGCCCAAAAACCCTGTTTGAAAACTGGTCCATAGTCTGCGCGGAACGAACCCTTTCTCAAGAGTACCGGTTCCAAACTCGTCCCTCCACGAGCCTACGAATCGAGGCGCGCAATTCTTTCTTTTGCCAGAAAGCCCTTCGGGACCGCGTAACAACTCACAATCACGATGCAATCTTCGCTTCTGAATACCGACCCTTAGCTTCTTTTATGATTATCCGATCGACTACCCAGCCCACGTCAACGTATACTATGTATTACCGATTCGAGCATGGCGAAAATTTTAAAAAACTGCGTTTAGGGTTTATACACTATTTTTAAATATTTCCCCTCCGTCACTAATCCCATAGAAAAAAGCACTTTCATTCTTTCCTGAATTTTCCATTTTTCCGGGCAACTTTTCCAACTTTTCTTTCCCTAAAAACCTTATTTAGACTATTACGAACCAGGGATCCTAACCAACGCCTAACCCGAACCGTAACCCGGGTTACCATGCGCGGTTACTATAACCCGCAGTAACCCTGGAGGAACGGTTCTCAAGTAGCAACCAGAGCGGGTTACACATTTCAAACCGTACCCGGTTACAAGAACTGGGTGCCTACGTATCCTGGGCCTTTAAAATGTAGGAAAATAGTATGCAATTGCAATTTCATGGGATTCTCAACACCTTATACATATACATATTCTAAACTTAACAAAATACGATCAGGAAACAGTCAGGACGCTGAAGTGGTAGGTGCAACAATGTGTGATGAGGCGTCATTTGTCACGCTCGCAGAAGCGATGGCTCTATATTTACAAAAATATATTTAAATGATGTATCACGGTAAAAAATTGATTGTACTTTACAACTCAATGCATATATTTTTTAAGTATTATATTATTATTCCATATTAATATTATCATAATTAGTAAACAGTAAAATCGTAAATATCCGCTACATCTAAGAATCAGTATCAGTAACCCGCTTTGTAAGAGCGGGTTAACCAGGTTAATCGTACAACGATGTCTTCGGTAACCCGGTTACACGGGTTACTCCCGGGTTACAAGAACCGAACCTGGTTACGGTTAGGGTTAGGATCCCTGTTACGAACACATTTTTTAAAAAATTAGCCAAATCGGTCCAGCCTGTCTCAAATGATGCGCTTACCAACTAACAGCATTTAATTTTTATTTTTATAGATAGACAGAAGATAGCGAAAGAAGAAGAAGAAGAAGAAGATAGAAGATAGATAGATAGAACATATATATGTAGATAACAAAAATGGGTAAATTGCAAACGTTAATGTACAAAACGGTAAATAGTTGTCAACAACCAAACTTCGAATACAATGTAAATGATTTTAGACTCGAACTAGTTGTACCGAATACTCAAAATTGCGTAACTTTTGAAAGCGGGAGGTAGAGGTTCGTTAAAAATACACCTTTGGGGAACCTATAACGGGGTCTCGCTCCGCGTGTACGCACGTGCATAGAGACTGAAATTTCGAGTTTCGGGGCTCCTGAAACTTTCATGGAACGTTACGTCAGTTTTTATTGATCCTTTGCCGACAACGGCGCGGCGCGGCGCGTCGCTCCTCAGGCGTTCTAACGGTAATGAAACCTCAACTCGAGGCACTCGTGAATGATAATCACCTGATATTGATCCCTTCGTGCAAGATGAATCGTCGACAAAATTCTTGTTAACGCAAAGAATTCTGACTGCATCAAAATCCGCGGTCTAGTTATAAATGTAGTTTCGATGATTATTAATTATAAATTGCGATGAATTAAACTACGAGCTGGTTTGATAATATGGTCAACATTATTCATTTTAAGCCTAAACATTATTAACAGTGCTGGGTAAATAGTATTTTAAATAGTAAATAATAAATAATTCTATTTAGTTTAAAGAATATGTACAATTTTGAAAATGAAATATTTTATTTGATGCAGTAATTTTTGAAAATAAAATAATTTATTTGAAGCAGTAATTTTTGAAAATAGTATTTTATTTCAAGAATATTGAAAATTTGTCTTTATTTTCAATTTCAATTTTAAATATTATTGCTGAAAATAATGGTTCGAATTCAATAGATTCATGAGTAGAAATAGTTTCCTGGTGATAAGATACACTGTATGTTTATCAACTTAAGTAGGCAGAAAAGATACAATATTCTATTTTGTGTTTCAGATTACTAAAATAGAAATATTTTATTTTGTGGTTCCCATTGTTAAAATAGAAATATTTTATTTTCTAAATTGTATATCTTATTTAAAATACTCTATTTTCTTTAAGCAAAATAAAGTCTAAAATATTAAATAGTATTTGAAATATTTGTTTCGCCAAATTGTTTCGCCCACCTCTGATTATTAGTTTAGCCTTTTCGGCTACCGAAACCGGCAAATCACCAAAGGACATTTTCGGCGCGCGACGCAGCGCTGCGCTGTGCCTATCGTGCACGTGCGTATCCCTACAGCTACAGTATCAATCAATTATACATAATAAATTATTTGAAAATACGTATCATAATCGACTCGTTGTGCATCTTCAATATTGTATAAAGAAAATTATATTATAATATAAAATCATACGCTAAATAATCTAATGTCATTCTTTGATCATGATTTCTCCAGAATATTAACTACAATGAACCTAGAAACATTATCTGCTCGAAGAATGGTATCCGCGACCAAAACTTTATTATTCATTCAATTAATAATCATATCGATTGTTCCTCTCTACTTGCATAAATGAATTTTTGTTTCGGAGCGTGAATTGAGTATAAGAGCGGGTTTTCGAACACTTAAAGCGAAAACTACTTGTGAATTAATTAATCCAATGAATCGCATTATTTCAAAATCATTATGCACTATTTATAATCGTATTGATTTTTTCATTGAATCTTTACAAAATTTTCAAATGCAACTACGCAGGATTATATGATAATACCATATCGATTCTACCATTATTATTTTTCTTTGTTGTGCATGTCCCTTCTTTGTTATTAGACCTAGATTAGTCTTGTACCTTTCTCCTTTATTTTTTGTATTTGTAAACACTTATGAAAAAGAGCTTCAGTTCGTCTATAATAAATAAATAAATAATAAAGTATAAAATTATTTTTAAACGAAAACGTGCGTGTCCAACATGGTCGGCCAGATAGGTAGCCTCTTATCGATAGAGGGTCTTGCGTTTGTAAACAATACCTTATTCACAAAACAGCCGTCGCATGTTCTGAGTAACAGTCGTCGAAGTAAGTTTGCCGTGCAAACGATGCCAGTGACCCTGACGACCAACCAGAAATTCTACCGAACCGTTTACGTTAAACATAGTGCATCGATCTGTTTGCAGGAAAGCGACAGACTGTTGTGTTAAGAAACTCGGTATGCTTGGTAACGCTAGAATGACGAATAGTCGAGCCAAACAATAATCGTGCAGTTGTACTTACACGAGCCTAGTCGGAATCGAGGAAACATTCTTTTCTTTACATTTCAGATTGGATTTGAAGCGGAAATTTGGCATTGATACGCTTATCAGGATCCTGGGATTCAGGCGACCAAACATATCACCCCCTTCTGTTACGAACTTTTACTAGATAAATTAATAGCGTTCTTTTTTTTGCTTTCGACACTGTGGGAATCTTATCGGGAGAAGAGAAAATATGTACTCCGACAGAAGAAATTTATAAAGACGAAAAAGGTTTGCCAAGATTCCCGAGTCTTACATTGATACGAATATTGTGGCACATACTACTCTCTCTACTACTACTACTAGTACATACACACATATAATCTCGAGGGCTTGGATATGTTCAGAGATTAATTTACCAATGGGCAGTCGATTGTTAATAAATTGCACTGTTCGAGTACGAGAAAGAAGCGAAGAAATGTATTTTTAATTATCCTTCGAATGAGAAGAAAGGCTGTTTTAGTCGCGACATTCGCAAATCGAGGAAGAAAAGGCCAGCTTCCAGCAGCACGCGCGTAGTGGCGTGGCGGACAGGAAAATCAATAGGCCACGTGGGTCGCCGACCGGGTTTTCCGAACACAGTTTTCATCCGACGCTACGCGATCTCCCGAGATTTCATCCACCAAAAGATTTCACCCCCGCCTCAAAAGATCTATCGGGTTTCACAAACAACGAAAACCATCCCTCACCAACTCTGCATCGCCATTTTACCACCGGGGGTAGTGTTGCCGGTCAACCAATGGGACTCACGAAATTCAATCAGTTTCTTACATCATACCCTAATATTGATTTCTCTGAAACATTCGTTGAGAACCCGCAGGAAAAGCCACTTGTCAATTACCCATCGAACCGGGCAAACTCGTTAACCAAATTCTTACAAAAAACAAATAAACCCATCGCAAATCAACATTAACACACGAATACACCGAATTCTAGACTCCTAAAAAAACAGTAGAAAGCGACGAACGATACGATATACGATGTTTCCACGTGGAATTTGTTCGGTGGACAAAAAGCCTCGGATGAACGATGGTTGTTCGAGGAAATGTTTTGTCACCGTTTGCACCAGTTGGCATCAACTTTTCACTCAAGATTTCGTTGGAGAAGGTACCGAGAGGACGGTTGCCGTAGCGGCACGCGTTCAGAGGACCGGATTGCGTCACTTACCCGGTGATGTCGATGTACTCCGTGGCCAGCTGGGATGATTTGCCGAGGGAAAAGGTGTCACTGATCACGAGTCGATCGCGGGGGAGCTTGTGGTCCGACGCGGCGTTGGCACAGGATTCACCCTCAGAGCATCGTTTCCCGTGCACCTCGTGGTCGATCGGTGTCCGTGCTTCTTTTTCAAATTCTCTCAGCTAACCGAACTACCGAACCCGTTCTCAGGATCTCGGACAACGCGTACGGAAGCGGATCGATTTCTCGCGATCGAGCACGATGGGACACGCGAGGACGAGAACCACCAAACCACACGAACCGAACCGAATCGAATCGAACCGAATCGAATCGAATCGAATCGAACCGAACCGAACCGTGCACCAGTCGAGCTCTGAATGACTGTTGTCGAACGGCCGTTCAGTGTTCAGTCCGTGGGCTTCGCGCATTACATATAACGTGCCACGAACGAGGGCTGGCGCATGTCGTCTGCTCTCTCCTTCTTTCTCTCTTCTCTCCCTCTCCCTCTCCCTCCCCCCCTCTCTCTCTCTCTCTCTCTCTCTCTCTCTCTCTCGCTCTCTCAATTCGCCGTATAACCGTGGTGCGTCTACGTTACACACGCTACAGCGTAAGAACGGTGTATGCGCACGAGCTTGTGGCGGGCTGCTGTATTAGTCCTGTCGACCGTGGGCTTTTCGAGCACATTCTCGCTAAAAACGGTTTTTGTCAATCAAGCGTTTTATAAATGAATACGAAGCATGTCTATCGAGCTCGCGGCTTTTGCCATGATATTAACAAACGATGTATGTACATGTAGAATATTGACGACGTATAGCGGTGATGTTAATGAACTAATAATTTATGAGCGAATATTCAGTTCCATACTCAAAGTCGGCCATTATTTGGCGAAACAAATATTTCAAATACAATTTAATATTTTAGACTTTATTATTACTTAAAGAAAATAGAGTATTTTAAATAAGATATACAATTTCGAAAATAAAATATTTCTGTTTTAACAATCGGAACCACAAAATAAAATATTTCTATTTTAAAAATCGGAACCAAAAAATAAAATCTTTGTATTTCAATAAACTGAAACACAAAATCGAATATTGTATTTCGTTAAACCTAATACTTTCAGAAATCGCATTACTTATAGATAATTTGATATTTTTTATCTTAGCAATAATTTAAAGAATGGTACCTAATATAAGAAACTATCTCATTTGCCACATTCTCGTTTTATTTCTTGTTTAACTGCTGCTATTCGCATACAACAAGGTGCAGCGTTCGAAATTTGTATCTGTTAGGGTGCTCCTTCGAGAACACAGAGTTAGTCCAGCAAAGCTAAAAGGTCTCACAACTGGGGCAAAGGACGGATAGCTGTGTTTTATTTTAAAAATAATGTTTTCATGTCTTTGTACTTTGCAATACTTTCAATTCGTGTATCACTATCGCTCAAATATTGAAATAAATTCGAATTCTGCAATGTTTATATGACTGGTATCATTTGTTTCTTTTTCCATAAAAGAAAAAAAGTCATTTACTTCTTTGTTTTGTGAAATTAATTGAGGTCGTGACTCTGAATCTGGATATGCCATTTGTTTCAAAGCCTTTAATACGGTTTATATTGATATTTCTATCACTAATATTTCTACTCATAAATCTATTGAATGCAAACCATTATTTTCAGCAACAATATTTAAAATTGAAATTGGAAATAAAGACAAAGTCCAAATATTCTCAATATACATCAAATAAAATACTATTTTCAAGAATTACTGCCTCAAATACATTATTTTATTTTCAAAAATTACTGTATCAAATACAATATTTTATTTTCAAAAATTACTGCATCAAACAATTTTTTTACCACACTTATATTAGCTTGCCGAGTTGTCGTTGTTGTTGTATGCGTCAAATCTTGAAATCGAATTTATTTACCATTTCCCGATGATCTAGAGACTTGAAACTTTAAACATAACTCAGAACTAGATCGATAGCAATATTTAAAAAAAAAATTTTATATACTTGTGCGGTTAGGAGATTAAACAAATCTCAGCGAGAATCAATCCCGGGCCTAACTAAACTCGCTCGCTAGTAAAGACTAAAAAGTAGAAAATAAAAAAATATTTAAAAATACCTTTTAAGAACCACGCTTATATTAGAATGCACTAAAAAGGAGAAAATAATATTTTTAGATATTACTAACTATAAATAAAAGCATGGAGCGACCGTGAAGTTTACGTTAATATAATTTGGCGCTCCACGCTTTTATTTACAGTCACTAATATCTAACAAAAATTTTATCTTCTCCTTTTTAGTGCATTCTAATATAAGCGTGGTTTTTAAAAAGTATTTTTATATATATTTTTTCAAAATCGTACACATACTTTAAAATGGATAGAATTATTTATTATTTACTATTTAAAATACTAGTTTCCCCAGCTCTGTTCCATATCCAGTATTCCATCAATACGTATCATCGTTATCAACTTATGTTAAGAAATAAAACAAGATTCAGCGGTGTATTCAAGCTGCTACATTCTGCGGCGTATTAAACAAATTCATAACCAATACAATGATACACATTAAATTGACCTGACCCAGACCATTTTACGAAATTTATATTCGTTTATTTCGATTGTAATGTGTTTCGTCGTTAAGTAATATCAATTATATACAATTTATCCAGCTGTTGAAAATGACTCGTTACATTGGTAATTATTGTACACCCTGTATATTATACACACGCGCACCTGTAAATGCATCGCACGATGCACGGGTAATCTGTATCGATTGGTCTATCGGCTGTCTACCGCGGCGTACGCATAATTTCACCATATAGTGCCATATCTAGGTGCACTACTTCAGCAATAATATTTAATATTGAAATTGAAAATAAAGACAAAGTCCAAATGTTTTCAATATTCTTCAAATGAAATACTATTTTCAAACACTTGTTGCGAGCCAAGGTTTTGGCAGTAGACAGAAACCGAGGGAAGGACAGAGTTGTGTACAGGTATTTAGGAATGGTTCACGAAGGACTAGGCGCTGTTTCTTTCGCCAACGGGTCGCCTTATGGGAACAAGGAGTGGACTAGCTGACATTTCTTTCACCACCGGGTCGCCACTGTTAAGGATAGAGTTGTGGTTCCGCTAACTCGTAACTTCTTTAAATGAATCTGATACACCTCGAGCGGTAAAGGTGTATCGTCGTAAGATACTAGCGACTGGGGATCGAATAGGGAATAGCGTGGTTGAAATGAACTACAAATGAATTCACACACACACATACACAATGATATACTCTTAACTATTGCTACTACAAATGTTGAGTGTAAGATGTCGCGGACCAAGTCTCTCTGTGTTAACGCACCGAGGAATGCGGGGGCTATACTTGTACGGAATCCCGTTGATAGGATTCGTACCGGAAGAAATCTAACGATGGGGAATTTACACCCGATCTTGTTTAAAAGAGATCACGACGTGGACCGACGCGCACAACGCGAAACTGACTGAGAATAGATGAAAGCCCAACTATGCAGGAAATCTATGCCATTATACATATACTGTTAAAACCCCCATCAAATCAGACCAGGCAAAGGTGGGAGTTACAGAAAACCGAAATTACTGAGAAAAGAGATTACCGCGGCTGCATTACTTGCAGGCCCTTATATGCAATGGTTCCTGGAAAGCCTACACTTTCCGAAGGGCCCTTTGTTTCGATGCATATCTCCAGAGAGGTAAAAGATTATTAACGGTTGCCTCTGCATACGTAACACACTATTTTCAAAACTTACTGCCTCAAATAAATTATTTTATTATCAAAAATTACTACATCAAATACAATATTTTATTTTCAATTCATTGTACACATACTTTCAAAGAAATAGGATTATTTATTATTTACTATTTAAAATACTATTTTCTCCAGCGCTTGATTCCACCTGATTTTCGTGGGTACCGATTCGTCGCATCAAAAATGAAATGAGAAGAAATTTTCATTGAAAAGTCCTCGTTTCGTTGATTTTCGGGTACACGACGGAGAAGTACATAAGATTCACAGTCTCGTAAGTAGTCTAAATTAGGGTTGAAGAACAGGACAGGCGGTGAACTTATCATGTGGCTACTTCCCCTACTTTCCTGTTCTGATTTCCGATCAGTCGTAGGAGAATGGTAGGAGAATCCTACTCCTTAATAGTATGTACGTTGTGTGTATCTACTTTACTAACTCTACTTTGACGAACTATCGACCAGACTGTCTTCTTCTTATCAACCAGCGTTGAGCAATGTTTTGATTTTAAGATTTAGCAAAGACTATTTATTTGATTTCCACCTCAATCTAAATAATAAATAATCTTTCATTTACAAATAAGAAATAATAAATAGATCACTTTTGTAATGATTGAAATTACTTTTGTTTAAATAAAAAGTTTAGTTATATTGTTTGCAATTAAAAGCACACGTTTATCTCTTACTTGAATTTTTGCCTAACACTGTGATCAATCGATAATAATTAATACATTGGTAAATGCTCTATCTCTGCGACGTTGTTCAACATTCTGTTGCCATTATTTTACACTAAATTAAAACACAGCGATAACAGCAAACAACTTATGAGCTGCATAAAATTTCCATTTCACAGTGCAAGGTAATCTCAGATTACATATATATTTTTTATCTGCGTTTATGGCAAATATGATAAGGTGCAATTTCAAACAGTTGACAAAATTCCTACAAAGGTCCGAAAAGTATAAAAAAAACTTCGTTCGCCCGATTTGTACGTCCAAAGCTATTTAAAAATTTACTCAATATTTAAACTGCTGTAACTTTGCTAAAATTTATCCAAATTTGATGGAAAAGGAAGCATTTTAAAGCACGAGATTTCTACTTTTTTGTATTATAAAAACCGTTTTTACTCAAATGGATGTTTTCAGTGCAAACTATGTCCATAAACAGGAGCATATCAGATTGTAAAGTTCGTAGCTATTTTTCAATCAACTACTGCGGATAATGATCAATATTTTAACGTTATTCGTCTATTTTATGTCCACTATCGAAAAGTATAATCATTTACATTTAAAATATCTTTTTAAAATACTTATTACATATAAAGAAGTCTGTGTATTAAATATATAGCCATGGCGAGAAGTATGCATTTTCCAATAGTGAGTTCTACATACCTAAGAAATTGAAGATGACCTTTAAGTGATTTTCAAACGTCTATCCAAGGTCAAATCAGTGACACCACATTATGTACCCTTGAAACCATACAACTTTTGTGTGAAACAATTTTCTTCAAAATGCTTAATTTCCGAGATATACGTCGGTTACACTTTAGCTGACCCACCCTGTATATTATTTAAATATTGTGAATGTACGGTTTTCTTATTTTAATGTATATTGTATGTTTATTATTATTATTATTATTATTATTATTATTATTATTATTTAGTATTTACTTACGTTAATATGGAGATATATGAGCAAACGCAAACGTGCAGAATTTTTTCGTAAATCAGCTATAAAGCACGGAGTCAGACGTAGTCAGATCCAATTTTTCTTGCATCTTAATTAGCAGACTTGAAAGAATACAAGGCCCAGAAATGAACACGGGAACTCACCCTGATGTATAATAAAATCAATACCAAAGTATTAGAATCATAAAAAAGTGACTGAACCGTTGGTAGTCTTTAAATATTAATAACTACAAAAATGTGTATAGTACAAATGTGAAACTCTCTTAAAAGTACACCTTATACTTTGCTAAAAAATACTTCTATAGGACAAAAATCTATTTAATCTACGTAAATAAGGTAACAATTACTAATAGGTGAATTCATAGAAAAGTGAAAGCGTGGTAACAGAATTTCAAACTTTCGACTAATTGCAGTGCCTTATGGATTCATGAATGGGAAAACGAATGATGGGATATTGTTTCTCAGATATTCAACTAACGCAAGCAACAAAAATTTTACAATTTATGTAAAATTGAATTTTAGCCGCACAAATCTTCCAAACAGCACACTGTGCGTCGTAGGAGGACAGTCGAGAAGAAACTGCAGTTATTTTACTATGTAGATACGTCGAAAATATTGCATTCGCGGGATTACAAGCCGTACACACGAATGATAATAAAAAGTAGCATATCTCGGAGCAAGAGACCTTGTTACGCTTATGTGCTGCGGACGAGCGATTTTGTTTTCACTTGTTGCGCGATCGAACGCTATTGCCGGAGTAGTGTTCGGTAAAATTTCTGCGAGTGAAACTTCGTTAATTGAACCGAGAAGTTTTTTTGCTTCGATCGAGAAATTTAGTGACACTTCACAAAAAGTGAAACAGACCTTCTCATATTGATTTTTAATAAATGTCAACGAGGTTCTTTTCATCGAGGTGTCCTGATTACCCTATTTAATATTTCTTCTGCCTCTTTTGTGCAAATGAAAAACATTCCTTTCGGGTAACAATTGACTAATTAAAAAGTTTGAAAGATTATACTTAAACAATTTTATTTTAATAAAAAAATATCAATGAAAATTAATTAAAAATTATTGTTTAACAAAATAAACAAATTTTTTGTCTGCAGTTAAAATTCACTATTTTTTAAATGAATTTTAGTGTAAATTTCATCCCGATATCTCTTACGATTCAAGAGTTGTAACAAAATCTTAATGAATTTTTCGATCCAGCCCACTGTGCGCAGCACATATTTTTCTATATTCCACAAAGTTTCAACTTTAATCTAAAAAAAAAATTTCATGGCTCCATCTGATTTCTATGAAAAGTTCTTTGATTTTGTCGCCGATTTCGTTCGAATTGTATACGATGCGACACCGCGCCGCGCCGCGGCGATACAATATTTTCTTCAATGGAACAACTTTTAGGCAAGATCGTGACGATTCATGAATGAACGTTATTGTTAAAGAACTTACGAGGACGGAACGATATTAACGTAATCTCTTCTCTCTCTGGAGTAACGACGCGATGCCGCGAACTTCCTCGATGGCAGACGTCATTAAAAATGGGTACGTGCTTTCCCGAGATTTTTCCGCGGAACACGTTCTGTTCATCGATCAGTGGAACGTGGGGAAACACCTACCATCTCTGATCCAATTAAAATCAATGTGTCACGCGATCGTCTCGACTCTTCTAATTCCTTGCGTTTTCAAGGAAATCTCGCAAATTCCGTGAGTTGTACGTACAGTTTGTTTGAAAATTTATCTCTTGACGTGCCGAGGCATCCTGCCACGGACACGTCACACGTTCGTTAGGTCGTCGTACTCCTACAGGCAAAATATTAATAGTTAACATTACCGGCAATGTCTGTCTGTCTATCACCTTTCCAGGAACATATCTGTTTTAAACTCATGCGAATATTCATTGTTCCAAATAGTGAGTTGAATAGTGAACGAGACTGTCTTTGACTGCATAGAATGTTATTTAAATGATATATGTTAACGTGCTAAAGTACCCATGGATGGTTATTCAACAATTTAGAAAAATTCCTGAAAATTCGTGGTTAGGTGTCTGGGTTAGGTTTTTCTAATCGTAACAAATATTTCTTTCTGAAGAAATTGCAGGTTTACCTGTAAAAAAAACTCAAGGTGACCTTGATAACTCTGGAGAAAAAAGGTTGTCTATTTTAGCGAAAAAAATTTTCCTTCGAACCGCTAGCAACAGAGTAATCTAATTGGAAACTGATCACGCTTCGTGACTCGCTCTGTATATCGTTCATTATTTGCAGATTGCATAATCTTGTTTCTCGATCACTTTCGATGACCGTCTCGCAGACGAGAGAATCACGTGTTTACCGAGTAAACAATAATATAGTTCCGATGAGACACGAAGAGCACCCTGAATCTTCAAATCAATTGTATTCGCTCGACTTGTTATCTTGCAATTGCGATAAAAACACGAAAACACGAACAAACTTTTTTACTAACTACTTTTTTAGTACCTCCTTAACTACGGAGGCAAAATTCTATACAACTACATGCAGTGCCTCTAACTTGACCCGTAAAGTTTTTTTATTGCTGATCTGCAAATTGTTATTCGCGGTTTACCGATTGTTAAGAAATTCGGTTGTCGAAGGTACAGCGACCTCCACATTCCGCGACAAAGCGGTGGAAATTCAAGGCTGCACGTGCCCCGCGGTACCATCGAAAGTTGCCTCGAACGTTGGACCCTGGGCACAAAAGAGCAGCTGCAACTGGGTCTGGACCAAGAACTCCGAAACGTTAGACAAAAGGGAGGATCCCGGCATAGAAGGGTGCTAGATCACCCTACGAAAAGAAGCACGAGGACCGTCGCGTCGCTTCGGTTTACATCCCTCGAAACGCGAAAGTCCCTTCTTGTCCAGGTGCGTGCCTCTTTTCACTCTTTTGTGCTCTTGTCACGATGTTCTCCCGTTCTCCCTTTGCCCCGTTTCCCAGTTTCCCCGTTGCCCCGTTGGACGTGAATTAACCGCGTGGGCATGAGCGTGACCGTGAGCGTGAGCGAGAAAGAGAGCGAGAGCAACAGTGACATCACTTTCGACATCAAACTTCTAATGTATGTACTATTATCAAACGAACTCTCTGCTGGGCCAATCAAAATTGCGTCAAAGTACGCAAAAACGATCAAAATATTTCTATTGTCAATCTACATATTCTCCGGGTAGAAACCAATTAGTCAGGGTTACGGAGCGAAGAAACTCGAAATTGATCGATGAAGACTGAGCTGAAAACGCTAAAGGCTTGCAGGTATTTGTTATTTTAATCGTTATTCTCGCATTTCAGAGGTGTTTTTCATGGTGGTGCAAAGAATGCGCCAGCGCTAGCATAATCAAATTAACAAAAACACTTAGTTGACAGATTCGTAAAAATAAATTCGACAAAGTAAACTGCTTTTACGTCTCACGTTATCCTGAGTCTCGCGCAAAATAACATTTCATCATATGTTCTCCGTTTGAATTCGTCTTTTTTGAAGAATGCAGTATCATCAAGTTTCTTAAAATTTTTACTAAGCAATGCATGATAAGAAATGCATTCTCGATAGCGGGATAAAACAATAACCTCGCGCTAACTGTGGAATTTCTTTCTTGCTCCAGCTCGAAGATAATTCAGAATCATATAATTTCCGCGCCGCGCAGTGGGCAATGTGGACGAAATCGGCGACAAAATCAAAGAACTTTCGATAGAAATCAGATAGTGCGATGGAATTATTTTTTTTATTAAAGCTGAAACTTTGTATAACATGGGAAAAATAAGGAGATTATAGTACGAACGTTTTTTAACCTTGAAAAAATAAAAATATAAATTTTCACGAATAATTCGACTTTTTGCAAAATCCACAGATCGTAGACAAAGTTTAAGATAAGATTTGAAATCTACGTGAAAAAATCTGCGGGAAATGATATATAGCATGTTCGAAAAAAAATTTATTCCGCGCATGGTATTGGAAAAATCATGATTTTTAAATTGTGCAATGTGCACTTTTAACGAATTTTATCAAGGTTAAAAAACCTTCGTCCCATAATTTCTCTATTTTCCCCATGTTCTACAAAGCTTTAGCTTTAATTAAAAAAAATTTTTTTTTATTTTCTCACCGATTTCGTCCGAATTAGCCACCGTGCGCCGCGCCGCGCGTCGGTCTCTTGCGTTACCATTACTTTTTTCTTCCCGTTTCGCTGTCACATTTTTGCAACATTCCTCAAGCAATGGTTCATTAAACATGCAAATTCGTGACGGTACCAACCTTCGCGCGGTCGGCTCTCCGCGGCAATAGTATTAAACGCGGTACAACATGAGTCGATTGTGTACGTACATTGGTATAATTTTTTTCCATCGAATGGCGGGCCTTATCTTTCGAGTTTACACTTTACGCGGGCGATATTACCGGTAATGACAACTAATAAGGAAACATTAGGCTCCCGGTGTATGAGCGCGACCAGTTCATTGTGTGAATGTGCGACTAACCCGACTAGAAACCGTTCGATCCCGAAGAAGGATCATAAAACGATTATTTTCTTCCGATCTACCGTTAATGTGAATTGTGAAAGCTGAGAAACCATTCGCGGATTAGGTATACGCCTAATTACATTCTATGGCCGTTCTAAATTGAAAGTCAACTAAAATATGATCGAGGGAACTGAACGCGTTCACAGGCACGTTGAAACTTGAAACGTTCAACAAGCTGCTGCTGTGTAAATTATCATGTTTTATGTATGTAATGTATTATATGTAATGTTGCGTTGAGAGAGAACGAGTAAATCAAATGGAACAGTAATCACGACTGGATTCGTGGCGATGCCGTTTACTGATTTAGATGCTCGCGCGTTATCACGCGTTAACGAGTTAACAAGCGATTAACAGGGACATTCGAAACAATAATAATATAATAATTGCGTCTCGACTTCGCCGATAGTTCGGCAAAAACCAAGTTTTAGGTAGGAGACCGGATCACGTAGGATGGATCACCGAGAAGAATTCTAACAAAGGGCGGATGGCCGCCGGAGGGGCAGGCGGGGAGAATGATCCATCCGTTACGTAGGACGGTATTCAATGACGTCACGGAATCGATACGGTACTCTTTGCGTCTACCTACGTCACCGATAACACCGGACACCGGGGATTCATCCTTGTCGAACCGAAGTGCTCGAATCGAAAACCAGGGTAGATACCGTGCCGTTCGCACAGTTCCCGTGGATTAACTAAACGCTCCTCTAATGCAATTTGCCAGTCTGTATGGAGGCGAGAACGAGCTCGAGACGTGCCGGGTTACCGAACAAGTCCAATTGCACTATTCTCCCTCAATTTCCCTCCGTTCGTCTTCATTTACAGTGCTGTTTGCCAAGGAAACTCCGTCAATGCGCGGATCTTTCAAGTTAATACGTACTGCTATCGGCTGCTACTCAGAGTGCTATACATATATGTTTAGTTCTTCTTCATTTCCGGCTTTAATTCCACTCGATTCCACTCGAAATCTTATATTCCGTTCTCGTAGCGAATAAGAAAATTTTAAACAAGGTACAGCATGATTCGTCGGCGCGTTGTTTCAATGTAATATTCAAATTGTCTAAATTGTCTAATTCAATCCAGATACAAAGTATCATTAAATATTTTTTCGCTAATTTCTGCAGGTAACCTAATTAGCCATAGTATATGTATATGCAAAAAATACATGAGCGGACTTGAAAACCTTGGAATAAATATAATAATATTCATATTTGTGACGTATGTACTTACCTGTTGGTCGATACCGCTCGAATTGTTTGACAAATATTTGTTGTATTGGCACAACACCAGGTGTAAGGAAATGCGGAAACTTGTGCGGACGAAAATGGTAAAATTCGAGAAGAGCATGTTTTCTAGGAAATATGCAGAAAGTAGAAGCAGTTTTCAGACATATTTAAATATCATTTTATTAATCACACTTGCACGAGCAAATGTAAATGTATGTTTGAATTGTTGTAAAGCATTTAGCTAAGGCTCGTTGCAAGTATGCATTAATTATGATTAACAAGAAGCCACTTGAAGCGGATCTAAATGAATACATACATAGTTTTCAAATCGTAAAACGTACCGACCATACCGACAACGACAACCTTTCGCTGCGCCACCTTTTGGAAATTATTGAAACACCATTACCGAGTACTACATTGACCGAGCTGAAACACTGAAGCAATATTTCGTTGATGCACGTGCAAAATGAAGTTAACCTCGTCGCTCTATTGACGTTGATATCGGTTATAAACTCAGCGGAAATAAATCAGAAAACTTGAAAAGAAAGCATAGTTGACTCGATTAAAAAATGGGTAAACTAGGGCCACGTTTGAGCAGCAGACAAAATGCGAAACGCTGGCCGAAAGGACAAAGTTCGAGTAGTAATCCAGAAACGAAAAAATACCGTGAACAGGCGGCATGGATGTTTTTCAAAGATGTACCAGGTGCGTTTAATTCTAATCTATTTCACGTCCTCTAACCCTGTTTCGTCGACATTTCACTCGTATCTTATTATTATCATTGCAGCCAAGCCTGGTCTGACAAAACAGGATTTGGAGAAGCACGATGCTATTCAAAGCATCGGCCCTCAGTTTGAGAAGCTTGATTTGGACGAAGATCATTCAGATGCTCAAACAGAATCTACAGCTAATACTTATGACACGTTTGCCAGTAATTATAGTAATTGCTCTAACATATCCTTTAACAGGCAAGTATATAATCCATAATCGATGCAGTTTGTCTTACAAAAATTCAATCCGGAGACATATAAGAAATATTTTTAATACTTAGTTTACGAAACGAATTCAACGACCTGCTATAGCATGATGACTTTCAGATGACCTCAAAAGAAAATATCGCCATGAATCAATTGTCAGAATATTTGAAATATTTTGACAGTACGTAATAGCAATGCCTCGCATTTAGAAGTAAACATTGTGAATGCTCATTTCCTCAACTGTTGTCCGTTTGTTGTTTCCCTCTAAATGCAAGGCGTTGCATATTACGTACCGTTAAACTATTTCAAATATTCTGGCAATTGATTCATGGTAATATTTTAGCAGGCCGTTGAATTCATTTCGACATCGCCTACAATATTATCAAGTCAGATATGACAGGGACCTTGATTTTTTTGTTGAAAATCGATGTTGGTCATTTAAAAAATTACCATATCTTGTCAGTTAAATACTGATTAACTTTGGTAGAAAACACTTTTCTGTTCGACCACTCGAAGGAGCTGAAATATCATAGGAACTAATTTGTGCCGCATCCTGTATATCTAAAGAAATATAATTGTAAAATAAAGATATTAGAGCGCATCTTATCAGCCCGGCGTTAATCACAGCAATTTCTTCCGGTGAAATTGTAATTATTAATTGTTTCGCAGATTTTTAAATCATTTCCAGTCAAAGTCGCTTTTGCACAAGGAAATGTTAGCTGTGCTCTCGGCGGTTACAGAAGTAATCAAGCAGAACGGCGGAAGCGAAACATCCACAGAATACTTTGCTGCCTTGGTACGCGTCGAGTATTTCGATACGTTTTCCAAACATGAAAATTCAATTAATACATTGCTATTTATGATAGATGAGCACTTTGGAGGCGATCGAATCGGACACGTCGATCGCAGCTACGCTTTCTTTGCTGGGAATGGGTCTGAAAACTGTTCCTAAGAATGTCCTGAATGTACAGTTTAGCGCTGCCAGTAAAATATTTTTAGACATTCTGTCCAAGCACGCCTCGTCGGAAGAATTTCTAATACTGCGTCACGTAAGTCTGTGTATCGCTTAAATTTTCAATATTGCAAAATATTTATCGTTTAATTTTATTTCAAATATCGCAAAATACTAAATACATAACGTAATTCGATTTCAGTGCATTCATTGTTTGTCTCTACTTCTCCGCGCGTTAGAGGAGGCTACGTGGTCAAATTCATCGACTATGCAAGTGTTGGATGCCATTCTAGCATTTGTTACCCACAGTAAGCCAAAAGTAAGGAAAGCAGCTCAACACGGGTTATGTGCCATATTGAAAGGTACGTTGTACAAAACGTAATAGTAACATATACTTTCAAAGATATCTTGATTCAAGAATTTAAACATTTGATGGAACCACTTTATTAAATGGTAGGAAGTGAAATCATGAAATGCGACGAACCACCACTGTACCACCCTGGTTCACCGCGGATCGCGAAACACTGTTACAATCAATTGCAATTTAGTTCCGAGCCGGGTAGCGTCACCAGTGTCCTTCATACGCTCACATTATTGAAAGACATCACTCATCACTTACCAAAACCACATGTGAAGGTGCGTATTACATATTCACAAACTATAATTTATACAGAATACCATGACTAAATGAGAACATTTGAATATTTATCTGATTTACTGTCGTATACTTTCCAGTATGCAATTAAGCTATTTTACCAGGAAAATACAACTTTTCTTAAAGTCATTTGGTTTTAGCAATATTTTCTGTTCGACAACAATAAATAAGGCAGATATTTAAATGATTCCATCACGCATTACACACGATTTAAACATGCTTTTAGATGATTTGCGAAACGTTATTAAGGATTATGGGAATGAAAAACGTTTTAATAACATCGTGTTGTCTTCAAACCTTCCACGGATTATTTGTTTCCCGACCCCCAGAAGCAATTCTGCCGGCTCAAAGGAATGCACAACTGATTACTGCGCTCTATGACTATCAGCCCCCTGCAACGGATACACAGCCAACCCTTGCATGGCTGGCAGTCATGCAGGAAGCCCATTTGTGTCTGGCCAAGTCGGTAGAAACTGTCAATTGAGTTTTCTATTTTTAATCTGATCGATACTAACAATCAATTTTTTTCACTTTATTTCCAGCAATTCCTTGAATGTGTGTGCTACTATTTTGCCAAAAATGTTGGAGAAATGCGTAGACCTTTGGCTCTCAGATAGAACAGAAGTTGTATCTGGTTCGTCACACACAATCAAAATATTGCTGCAAGATTGCGTTGGCAAAATATGTGAAACCGAAGAACTCGTAAGAAAGTAAATAACAGAATTTCGATTTTTAACTGATTTTAACATATTGCTGTGTATTAATAATCTCTCGACAATTGTTTATCGTTAGGTATACCACTGCGATCGACCAAGTAATCCTTGCCATGTACAAAGGTCTAAGTTTCCAGTACTTGGAAGCATGGTATTATATTCTACATTTAATCGCCGTACTATTCCAGGTAATCAGGATATTTTCCTCGTGAATCGACTATTTAAATAATACTTTTTCTTTTTATTCTAGGTGGCCGGTAAATCGAGAACTTCCACGTTAATAAATGTATTGAAAGCTGTTGCCGATTTGCGTGATTCCTATAATTTCTCATCTAAAACTGATGCCGAATACGCTATCGGAGCCGCTATAAAATCACTGGGTCCGCAAACAGTACTCACTCTAATTCCATTGAAAGTAGGGGATCAATTTGAATATTTCGAATATTTGTCGCGTCGAAACGCGATGAAATTAGCGTTTCGGCCAGATTATATATAGATATGTCTTTTGTAGTTGCCGAACAATGAGATCAATTTAAAAAGAACCTGGCTGCTACCACTGTTAAAGGACTGCATAACGGAAGGGACATTGTCCTTCTTCATGAACACATTGCTACCGCTAACCACGATATGCGAGTCAGTATATTCAAATATTTTTACACCGGTCTATCTACTATATGTCCAATATATCTACAGTGGACGTGCAAAGAATTCGTACACAAAATTTAAAAACGGGTAACTTTTACAAAATTGGACCCAATAGCTCGAGCATTTTTCAATCGTTAGAAGGATTAGTTTACTAGCTAACATTTAAATAATTATCTTTAAAAATTGTTATTGGTCACAATTGCGAACGAAAAAGGAAAGGTCACGATTTTTTAATTTTTTATCTGTGCCTGTAATGAAAATTTAGAATGTGCCTTTGGTAGGTCTAAATAAGTTATATACATGTACAAAGTTTCATTGAATTCGGTCGACGCATAAAAATGTTATGGGCATCGTGAGATGTAAAAATTTGTAAATTGAGGGTTTGCGATTCTGAAATCGCAGATTCTTACAATTTTTTCTATTTTCAATCAGTTATATTTCGTAACAACCTCGATCGATTTCGATGAAATATTGTACATGCATATAACTTATTTGGACCTACCAAAGGCACCTTTTAAATGTTCATTACAGGCGCAGATAAAAAATTTAAAAAATGTGATATTTACTTTTTCCTCCGCAATTGTGTCGAATAACAATTTAAAAAAAAATTATTACAAATTAGCTAGAAAACTAATTCTTCGAATGTCTGAAAAAAACTCCATCTGTTGGGTCCCATTTTGAAAAAGTTATTCGTTTTTAAAAGGTGTACGAATACTTTGTACACCCACTCTGTATACTATAGAATCGGTGATGCTAGAAAAGTTGATGCCCGATTTCTTCTTGTGTTTTCGAATGATGAAATCGGGAAGAAACTTTTCTCACCACTAACCTAATGCTATACTTTTAGGACGAGAGTTGCCGAACCAATAGGAGGAAAAACTTACGAATTTTTGATTATCCAAATATGGGCGGTTCTCCCAAGTATCTGTCACAATGCCACAGACGTGAAAGATAATTTTAAGGTAAGCACTATGTACACGTATATCGTATATCGAATAATGTACCTATATTGGCGATACTAATCGCAACAATATTATTTTAGAATATCGCCAAGATGTTGGGAATTACGTTCAGCAATAAGAAAGAATTAAGGTTCTATATAATGTCCGCTATAAGAAAATTAATTACTAAAGCAGTGGAAGATTCTAACAAAGAAAACATAGCGGAACTTTCGAAATTCGCAAAGAATTTTGTACCGCTATTTTTAAATCAGTACACGATTAAACCGAATGGAACAGACGAAGAAGGCCAGCGTCTCGCTGCGTACGAGACACTTAAAGTATTTGGACACTTAAACCACGAACAATATAGATTTTTTTAGAATTACATGCTAATCACATATTAATTTAATCTATTCTGTCTCCTAGATGTATATTGGCATTACAAGCACCCCGTTAATAAATGAATTGTACGATCGTGCACTGACCAGGTTAAACGAACCTAATGCCGACGATTTCTTCAAAGAAAGTGTTCACGATATAATAAGAGTGTTAATCGAATACACTGACATTGATAGAATAAAGGCTTTCTACGATATATGCACACCGGTGCTGAAAACAAGTTCAAAAATGAAAGAACAGAAGAAAGCGTACAGGTAACGTTGCTAAACATATATTTACCAATATATTATTATATGTATATTTTGCAAGCAAGCAGCCATATATGATACAATATACGGCTGTTCAGATTTTTAGAAGATGTCTGTGGTAGCGAGAAAGAAATATGCAAAGCGTTTGTACAACAGCACAGGCGCGAAATACAAAAACTGTTAATATCTACGGCAACAGAGGTGGCAAAGCCAAGCAAAGGAGTGAGTAGTACCGTAGTATCAACGGAAAATCAAAGTTTTCATAGATATGATCCCTATCGATCTTTGTTTATTCTTATTAGGCTCGACTGAGATGTTTAACTCACATAGTCAAAATCCACCCACAACTGGACCATACTAAATTCTTAGAAGCAGTGGTGCCCGAGGCAGTAGTACATTTAAAGGATTTGAACGCAAAATGCAGAACCTCTGCCTATAAACTGTTGAACGCTATTGCAGAGAAATTTTTAGATAACCCGGAACATTTGAAGCATTATGTGTCTATGTTAATGGTCGGTTTGGGTGGGACGCAAAATTACTGTACCGTTTCCATATTGGGACTCGCGTCCCTTACTTATCACTATAATGGTAAGTGATTTAATGGTAAGCAGAACTTTAAAGTCTCTTAACGTAACGATGGACACTTTTGTTTGTTTGAAAAAAAAGGATCCTTGGGAGTGGAAACAATTAAAGAAATATTGGAATACGCGTGTAAACTTGCATCGAGTCCCACGAGGGAGATCACAGAATCTGCATTGTCTTACATTAAAGTGTATATTACGGTTATGCCTTCACCCATTGTTGCGTCGACTTTACCTAAATTGGTAAGTTCACATTTCTGACAAAGTTATTCCGATTTAAAGTGTGTTGTCCCATCAATTATGAGACTGTTTGATTGAAACTATATGTTTATAAAATTACAGATGGAAGCTCTATGTAGCGTGAACGAGGATTGCCAGAGACACTTCCGGCAAAAGGTGAGAGACATTCTGGTGAAATTATTAAGAAAATATGGAATGGTATCGATCTTGGGCATGATACCTTCTTCCAACGTAATACTGCACAAGAGATTGAAGAACATAAATAAATTGGAAGAAGCGAAGAAGAAGAACAGGGAATTGAAGAAATCTAAAGATGTCAAGGATGAGGACGAATTCAATGCGAAGAGGAGACCGAAAAGGTAACGTAAACATAAATTGAATTTTTCAAAGTTACCATTCTCATCTTATTTACACACACACACACATATTTATTTATTTATTATTTATTTGTATATAGCATAGAGGAAGTACTGGCTGATAGCGAGGATGAGTACGATGGCGCGGAAAATCTCGAGCCAAAGAAGAACAAGAAGCGTACGTCGAGAAAAGAGGCTTGGATTCAGGAGAACGAGGAAATTGTTGATCTTATCGATCCTGCTGCTGCTAGAAATATTTCTAGTAAGATTTTATTGCAACGCCGATACTATACCTTAACATCAAATCTGATTGCTAAACAAACAATGTTTTTACAGCGACACAGCCTGAATTTCTGAAATCAGTAGAATCGAGAACGAAGGATCGTGGATTTAAGACTGCTCCAGATGGACGTATAATTATCGCAGAGGGTTACGAAAGGGACGATGAATCCAAGATTAAGAGAAAGAAGAAAACGCTGCTTCTACATAGTGATTCGGAGGATGATTATGGTAAGTCCGAGTAAGATGTATAATGTCGCTTGTCGCCTGTCATCTATTACTAGATGGAGAAATATGTAGTTAATTAATTTACCGTTTCAGAAGACGTCGATGATGCTCAGTCTACGGTGACAGCACAAGAAATGGGTAGAAAGCGTAAATTCTGTGACAACTTCGATAACGTTAGCTTAAAAAGTTCAACTACATCGAAATACCAAGGTAATCTATCTATCTATCTATATCTATATTATGTATATAAAATAGAAAAGTATGCGTGTATGTATGTATGCATGTATGTATGTATATATGTATGTATGATCCCATCGATCTGATTCGTTTGGTCTGTCGCACGTGTTGTGTCATCTGTCGGGGTTGAAGTTGTCGAAGCGCGTTGGTTGTAAATTATAAAAAAAAATCTGCCAGTACGAAGCTGATGTTCATGCGCGTCTTTTGTCTGCTATAACAACCTTTTCAGGTATAGTCAGGTATAGCCAATGTTCGGACCGTCGGGCGCAACCCGTCCGGAGGATCATACAAAAACACAAAAAATATGTTTAACATGGTTCAGCATTGATGTTTTGTTATTTATAGCTGGAGGTTCGGGTATTCACAGACCATTGAAGAAAGAGAAAGCAAACCATGTACCAGGATTTGAATACAAAGCACAAAAAGCTGTAGGTGACATTAAGAAGAAGGGAAAACCAGAACCATATGCGTACATACCTTTGTCAAGATCGGCATTGAACAAGAGGTAAATATTATTTGCCTCTCAAATATACTATATTTCAGATTTCATGTATTTCGTTCGTTCATTTATTATACGGCGTTTATATGATTTTTAGGAAAAAGAAGAAAAACGCAAGCAAATTTCAAGGCATTATTAAAAGCGCGAAGAAAGGTGCAGCAATTGGTAGGAAGAATAAAAAGAAAACTAACTAAATTAGTAACTGTTTGTCCATACTTATATAGATTTATATAGATAGAATTTTAAATGAAACTGATCCTTGGAATACATGAATATATAAATATAGATAATTGAGATTTTCAGTAAAGAAAGAAATCTGTAAGTACAAATATGTCAAAAGATTTGATCTAATGACCAGCAAAACTAAAACAGAACCTAACGTATGTATTTACATTATTATACTGTTAATAAATTTAATAATACTTGAACAACTGAAATACTTTTTTAAAAATAAAGGTATTCCTTTGTGCATATCCTTATTCGGTATAGTATAGTATAGTATAGTATCATGCGTATTCTTTAACGTAAAGCAGGATTTACAAAAAAACCATTTTTGTGCGACTTATTTAATTTATTACGAATTTCAACAAATCGATGTTTCCGTAAACGATTGAAAATAATTTAAGAATAGAGATAAGGAAATAGTGTTCAGCTGTTGTTAATATCTGGAATGAAAAGAATTGTTTCGTTTCATCCACAACCCGATGTTGTATCGGTTACTGGAAACCAATAGTTAATAAAAATAATAATTCTGAATAGAATCAAACTCACATTTCCTACATTAACTTTTCTTAGGCAGCATGCTCTCCAATTCTCCAGCCTCGTTCATTTCTTTGATAATGTCTAATCCACCAATCAGCTCTCCGTTTACATATAATTGTGGATACGTCGGCCAATTACTGAATTTCTTCAATCCTTCTCTAACGTCGTTATCTTGAAGGATATCGAACGACTGATAATTAGCGTTACAAGAGTCCAAAATGGAGATTATTGTTTTAGAGAAGCCGCAGCGTGGGTTCGCAGGATTTCCTTTCATAAATAACATACAAGGCGCTTGATTTATTAATTTCTTTAGCCTATCTTCAAGGTTCTGTTTCGGTTTACATTCCTCCACTGGAATCGGGTCTTTGCTAACGGAGTGACGTTTTATCTTCTCTGAGATGGCAGAAGGATTAGCTCCGTCGATTCTATCAACTATAGAATCGTTTTTGGCCAGAATTACTGTTGGCACTGCTGTGATACCAGCCTTTAAAGACACGTCGGGCACTTTCTCGGCTTCGATCTTAGCAAACTTGACCCCTTTGTATTCGGGTAGTTTGCTCATTTCGCCTATTACATCATTTATTTGAGAACACTGATCAGCCCATGGCGCATGGAAATGAATGACGGATAGCTCCTGCGACCTGGTACAATAAACAAACAACGACAATATAGGTTAATTTGCAGGCATTGATACATAGAATTTTATAATTGTATATAATTCGATTATTTCGGGCAATAATTTTTGTTTTCTAAATCGACTTTGAGGACCTCGAGCAACACGAGTTCTAAGAAATATTTCTGCGCTCTGATAACATCTTCATTTATATGTATTTAGTAAAGGTCACTGTGCAAACAAGAAAAGGAAACCGAATGAATCATCGTTGCATCATTTGGAGAAATTGTCATACAGCCGCGGTACCAAAGTCTTGCTATTTTATCATGAAACTATATCGCGAAAAAACTCGTGACTTTCGAACCAAGGGGAATTTCCATTCTAACGAAGAGGTGATTTGTAAAGAGATATGTGCATCGTCGCGTGAGTTTAAAAAAGAATACTAAAATATAACACATAACGTTCTTTTAAATCAATAGTAATTCAATACACTAACAAACTCTAAAGGAAAATACGTTGTCGGTACGTCACGAAGAAAAATAAGGTTAAGTTACGTTCTAAAGATTGAACTCTTGAGATATGGTTACACACTTGACATAATTTTCGTATTCTTGCTTAGAACCAAGTTCGGTGACAGTCATCCTGTCACTAAATTATCTTCTTCTTTTTATGATAGAATTTACGTTATAAACAAAGAAAGAAAACCACCATGCATAACAACCACTACAGCATCTACGCGACTTCTAACATTACTGTTATGGAGGTATGAATGGAGGTTCTCCACTTCTCCGATTCAGTGTTCCGATTACAAATTACAAACACTTTTTTCGCGCATGCGCGGCGATTTCAGCTCCAGTAACGTAACCTTTTTGATAAAATGGGGTACCTTAAGCACCTCGCAGACTTTTAAAAAATTATTCGTATACATATACATGTGAAAAAGCGCTAGTCTTAGAACGTTAGCAATTACGTTTCAACTTCGTAGCGAGCGGTAGCCTCAGCAGCGGCGGCGTTTAAGACTTTCAACAGCTTAGCTCGTTTAGCGCGTTGGTATTTCCGACCGGCTCGTCTTACGCGTCGCATTGGAATGGAGGTAAGATACGGTTGTCGGCAAAAGTACAGAGAAGGGAGACACCGGAAACGTTATCGAATTAGAATATAGTAAAAGAACAATATACGTCTGCTTGCGTCTGCTTTCAGGTCTGTCGGTGCAGGTCGTTACACGTAGCAACGCCTTCACCCGGTATAGAACACTAACAACGGAGGCAAGAGCACTTATAATATTAGGTGTCAAAAATGTCGGTGAGTATATACAAAGAAATATAAAGGATGTGATGAAAAACTAATAGTCTACTTGTATCTATTTCCAGATCTGTCGGTGCTGGTCGACGCACGTGGCGATGCCTTCACCCGGAACAGAACGCTGGTAACAGATGCAAGAGCACTTCAATTAAATCTACAAGCGACTCGGGATCGTTTTCGTCCGTCGGCGCTGGTCACACGCAAGGAGTGCTTTCACCCTAGGCGGAACTCGAATACGGACACGAGTCGATCACACCAGAAGAACTATCGGAAACCAATACAACACCAACACTTTCACTAGATTAGATTAATTCGTATCGTTAGGATAAGGAGAATAATTATAAGACCAATATATAATAAGAATGTAATCAGAACAATGTACAAAATCGAATATATATATGTATATGTAAGATTATAAGATACAATGAAGTAATAGTACTAATTAAATGTAAAACGAAAATGTATATTTTATGAAATAAAATATTATTATAAATATTATTATATTATTATAATATTATTATTATAAATATTATTTAATATTTTGACAATTATTTAATAAGCTTAATTAGAATTAAATCGTAAATATAAGGTAAGTAGTTAGGAAGTAGAAGGATATTGCGCGCACGCGATGAAATGGAACTCGAAGTAGAAGCATGATAATTGCACTTGAACTCGCGATTGAACTCGAAGAAGAATTAGAAGCGGACTGCACTAGAAGACTGCTCGAACTGACTTGAACAACTCACTGTCTTCCCAACTAACTGACTGATTTGGCCGTGCGTACCTTGTATTTATAGCACTGATCTGTATATACTATGGATTGGAGATGCCTGAAAAAATTAGAAGAAGATTTTGCCAGTTTTCATGTGGCTCCACCATACCTAAACCGTTGAACTATGTACTTCTCTCCGCACCCCGCGATCGCCCGTGAAGCTCTACGCTTTGCCTCACTTCGCCACGCGCAGACGCACTACTGAAATAATATCAGTGCGCCAACGCGACACGAGTGCGACACATTACTTTAGTTTGTTTAATATTACATTTATATATTTATATTACTATTTTCATGATTTTCATTTGCTCTGGCTCTGATTGACTTTACTGAATTTCAACCATCATACAAGCAATTCGTATTATATAGCGCTTCGCGCTTTCTCTTTTAGTACATTGGTTTAGATATGGTGGCGGTGGCATCGGAAATGCCTTCTTCTATTTGTTTCAACTGCTGTACAGGAGCCTTATGGGAATCTCCAATCCAGAGTATACAGATCAGTGATTTATAGGCAGAGTACGGACCTGGTGGGGGCAGGCCGTTGCTAGGATACGCGACTGCTTACGTAATACGGTGATGCAATCGCGAGCACGTGTTGCGTCAGCCTGTTGCTATGCGAAACACGTGGTCGGCCTGTTGCTAGGCGGGAGCACGTGGTCGTTACATAATAGATGGCGCCATCGCTTGTTGCTAGGCAAGAACATGTGCTCGAGAACATGTGCAAATAGCATCTATTGTAAATAGGTTTCTTCTCTCTCTCTCTCTATCTATCTATCTATCTATCTATCTATCTATCTATCTATTAGAGTTAGAATAAGTTAGAATAGTTAGAATAAGTTTAGGTTAAGAACGGTGAGAAGGGGAGGTAAATGTGAAGGAATTTGTTCAGAAAATTCCCTAAGGGGAGGTAATAAAGTTATACATACATACATACATGAATTTTTCAAATGAAATTTTTTTTAGATAGGCCTTGTTGGTACTCGCTTTTGAGGAAATCTTCCATCTAAAACGTTCATAACATTTTCGAGTCGAAATCCTCAGCAGCAAGCGAGAAAAATAGATTTTCGTTGAACGAAAGTAATTTATCTTTGTATGATTGTAAGAGACTAAATTGCGAATTTGGATAGCCTCAGGCTAGAATAAAAGGAAAAAAAACAAATCCTTCCCGGGCTCTGGTCGCTCTGCTGCGTCGTTGTAGATACGCTACTGTTTTAGCCGCGCATGCGCGAAAGAAGGCGGTTGTATCGGAAAACTGGTACGAACGGAAACGGGAATGTTTTCCGAAGTCTCCAGAGGTGTTCTATCGAAAGAAAAATGCAGGTTAGGGTTACGGTGAAGACGGCCCTGGCAGACTGGCGAAATGAATCATCGCGTTGAGAGTCGCTGTTGAATCGCGTGTGGTAAAACAGGTGCACCATAAGAAAGTGACCAATGGCAGCAGGACCGTGTCACACGGTACGTCATCGGTCGAGAGTAGTCGAGAGGGCGGCGGGGAGAGGAAGAAAAATACGAAGCGGCTGTCAAGACACCTCGCCCACAAAAACCAGATGCAGATGCTGATGCGACCGGGCGGTGAACACGTGCGCCGATTTTTTTTGTTACGGTCTCTCGCGTACTCGCGGGTGCAATGTTCAAAAAGTTGTCACGGACCGACGCCCTAGAGGAGATCTCCACTTGGACAAACAATGACGTGTTGTGCCTGCTGCAGAAGGTGAGTAAGGTTTTCTGCCGACGATATTGAACGAACTCCGCGTCGCGCGTCGCGTCGGGATCTTGGACACTCGCGTTATATGTTGTATATCGGATCCAGAATCCGATCGAACGCGTCCGAATTTTATAGATATCTATCCGGGCTCCATCTACCAACCACTGATACGCATTAGATTCCGGTTTTCTCTGAACAATTTGTCAATTGCGCGCAGCACTGTGCATGCACTGATAACAAATGATCCTGCGTTAATTGTACGGACGGTTATCGATTATCGATTATCGATGTGCAGATAGAGGTAGAACCAGGTAGAGCGATGGGTCTTTGTTTATAACAGACTTACTGGTTGTCAAACCGTGACATCGTTGGTGTCGCTGGTAACATGCACCTTATCAGTCTTGTGTATTGTGTATGTACATATTCAGTATGTACCGAACAGAGAGATCCGTGTACACATGTACGTGCGTATTTTTAGCTTTGAAGCATGCAACCGTGAATGCATCAAAATCGTATCGCTCTTTTTATGCAATTTTGGGAATATTTTTGGAATGTGCACTGTTATATTTCATACATTAGACATTTTTGTGTATATGTTTTTAAGTTTGATAACGATAGAGGGCACACAGTTGAACGCGTACCTTAACCATCGAGTAGCGGAGAATTTAGGAACATCATATTTTGTTTACAGTAAAATATGTATATTAGTCGGTGTCCCACGATAAAAATTAATATTTATCGTAACAAGAACTTTAATTCTTTATTTACCGGAACTATAATCATATTCCTCTAACCCCGTAACGGGAATAAACTATATTATTATTATTATTAATCATATATTCCTCTATCACGAATAGCGCCAGTGTTTGACAAAGATACGCCTGAAAAATGTTCCGAAGTGTTATCGCAGCTTTGTATCCTGTTTGGTTACTCGAGTATCCTCATTTTACAGAACGGTCTGGAAAATTGTTGCAAGACGATAGCGAAGCGACAAATTGATGGCGATGAATTACTGGTAAGTTAATCGTAACCGGAAGAGGATAAGTACATATTTTCTTTTCGATACAAGATCGCTATTTTTTATCGTATATTCGCAAGAAAAACGATTCGAACGTTATAATATACAATTTTGTAAGTATCATTTCGAATTTGATAGAATTATTTAAAACAGTATTTTGCAATTAATGCAGATAATGTTTATCTCGAATAAAAATCCACAGTCTAGAGAGAAATAAAAAAAAACTATAAATGTTGCACTCATTTCGAACGATTCCTTCTTCGCACAAAATTTCACTGATCTCCTGCCCGAGGCACAAGTCGCTTGGGTGACTTTCTTCTTTTCGCGGTTCGCCGAGTAACATTCACGATGTATGTACTAGTTAGCCGGAGTCTGTTGACATCACGTGGTACCTGGAACATTATAAACTGAGACACTGCTCAAGGTGGTTCGGAACCCACCTTAATAAACAGTCGGTCTCGTCGTGAAATAACCTCAACAAAGAGATAAAAGCAGCGTTGAATAAATAAATAAATAAAACAAAATTGAAATTCCCTAGATTCTAGACTGTACATTTTTATACCTCAATTGCAACGAACAGGTGCTAAATAGAGATACGCTTACTTTCTTACCAATTTTAGTAATTTCGAAATAATATTTGTTTCGCTTACTCGTTTTTTTTTCATAGACTGCGGATTCGTATGGAAAATAAATAAAGTTGTCGTCTCTGAAATAACTCGTTCAATCTTTCTACGTACATACCATGTTTTCTACAGTGATATTTTTCCTACCTGGTTTAGCAGTCCCGTGTGAAATAGTTTCAAAGAAAGTGAGTTATTTGAAACGATTTCGTCGAGTATACGGGTTTTAGACGATGCTCGAGTTTCATTCATAGCAGTCTGGCTCGTATTTCGGGCCGGCTGGCGCGTGCTCTCTATTCTCCCCTTAATTAATTGTAATTATTCCAGCACTTGACGGAAGGGAAGCTGGCTCTGTGGAAGAGTGACCTCACACGTCCATTAATATGGTAAGAGAAACGCCATGTAAACCAAGTAGCCGATTTTCCCCGTGAATAAGCGCGTGCTTGTTCCCATCAAATAGGATTACGAAGTCCGCGTCGCGGTCTAACGGTTCCTTCTAGACTCTATGCACACTACACGATCGTGAAGAATCTCTGTGAGACACGCCTTCAGATTCCACCTCGATTCCCGCAATTGTGTGCTTGTTCGCATCGAAATACGCTCGATACTTCTCGGAACGATCGTTAAACACGTCGTACGACCAGATATTTATAATTATTCGACTGGCCCTATCTTCATGCAAAAGAAAAGATAGTCTCTCGCGTTTGAGCAATTTGTGAGTGTTAGGCAAAGTCGATGTTCGTTCGTCGATGAAAAATTTGGCGAGCGAGGATGCCCGTAGAAAGCAACACAATACGCATCGCGCATACCAAAATCATTCGATATGGTTCGAATAAAATCGGAATACGCGATGGCAAGCGATTCCTCGGTTGTTCGACCACCTCGAGTCGCGCCAGAAGAACATAATTCTATCGTGTGGGACGGGCCCGATCATTCAATATCGCACGGACGCGGACGCTACGAAACTTATCGTCTTTGTTTAATTAAGGAAATTCCACTTGACAATTACGCGGCTCTCGACGAGCTACATTTGCATCTGTTGCTCGAAACTGTCGAGGGCACGCGCGCGCATCAGCAATTTAGGTCAATGAACCTCGTCGCAGAAAACATTTTCCCCTGATCCTGCCATTTATTGCATCGTCGCGCGTCGCGTCGCACAGTGAGCACAACTGAAGCCACAAAAATTTTACAATTTACGTAAAATTAAAAAAATTGAATTTTGACCTTTGAAATCGGACAAATACCCCGCTGTGCGTCGCCTCGTTCACTATAATTCTAAGGCCAACCTGATCGGTGAAATAGCTACTTTTTAAATCAGATGACCATTGAAAAACCTCTAAGGACAGCTTTGTGAGACCATCTTAATCGGCTAGAGCTAAGGCTTTATTCCAGGATAAAAAGTAGTAAATTAATTAATACACATTGTGATTGATATTTATAACGCATAGCGAGGTACATATTCGGAGAAGGTGTGACCTGCCTGCAAGGAGATCTTTTATTTCTACATTTTATAAGAGAAAAAATAAATTCCCTTATGATGAAACCTTTTCCTTTTGAATGTCGTTTTTTCAGGAGCCTTTGGACGTTTATAGAAGAAATAAGAAGATCACCAGAGAAGTTCGTTGAAGAAAAGCTTTTGGTGACACAGGTAGACGATCATCTGAGCGACACTGGGTCCTGGGGAACAGACTTCGAGGACGAAGGTAACGAGGACAGTGCATTATCGGTAACGCAGAAAGGACAATCGAATTCCGAGAGCAAACCTGACCGGAAAAATTTACAAAGCTCTGCAGAGAAGGTAAAAGATGGGAGCGCCGGAGGAATCTCGAAACCTGTCGAGGAGGACGAGGGAACATACGCAAACTGTGGTCCTATTCAGGAAGACGAGAACACTTACGCGAATTTTAAAGAGCCACGGACCTCACCTCTGAAGAATATATCCAGATTGCACAGCCAGGCGGAAAAATCTTTGGCTGAACAGCTGAAGGAACAGCTGAAACTTATGAATACAAAGAGACCAACGATGGGGCCGAAGACTGAATCATCGCCGGCCAAGTTACCTGAAACGAAAAATGCGGGTCACGGTCAGCCGCAGAAATCGTTTCTATATACTGTTCCGAAACCGACACCAAAACCTAAACCGAATGTTCCTAGTCAGATGCAAAGGAGGATGGCAGTGCCCCAGCCGCCAGAGCCGAAAAGGTCCAAGGGTCATACAATGCTCATAAAAAGACCGAGCAAGGATCAAACGAAGCCTCCGACGAGCCTGAAGAATCTCGACCTCGTAGCTAATTTGCCAGCGCAGACCGAAGGAAGCGAGGACGAGTACGAGGCGTTCGACGAGCAAATCATCGAGCAGAATCAAAAGAAGAATATGTTCAGGGTGGACAGCAAGCAGTCACTGACGAGCGGCCATCAAAGTTCCGTCGAAAGTGTCTATCAGCCGCCTAGTGTAACCAGCTTCGAGGAGGAGGAATATCCATATGAGATTTACGAGTCGATCACAGAAACGGTAAGCTTTTCAATGTTTTGTTTACAGTTTACAGTAATAGTTGCACCGATGGTAAGATAATGGAGATATTGTGACCATTTCAGCCCGATGATAATGGCTATTACTTGAGCCCTACTCAGAAGACGCCGAGCTCCGTTGCGCCCCCACCATTGCCAGCGAAACCACCACATTCTTCAGCTAGTCCTTCTCCAACGTTGAGTAGGACAAGCTTGGACAAATCGGAAGGTTAGTAGCAGAGCAGAATCCTCGAAATAATTAATACAATACTTGGTAACATTTGGAGAGTTCGGGAGCTAAATAGCGCAGTCTCTCTTGTACCGTGAAATCATTTAAAACTTGTCAAAAAAATGCTAACAGATTGGCTTCTGAGCTCTTTGTTTGATCGATCAAGTCGTTGCCACAAGTCATGTGTCGAAATAATCGTTTCGATATCTTCGATATCTAACGTTATTGGAAATTTTGGATACCATCTTTGTCACCTTTCTTACTTTCTTCTGCTCGGAAACGTGTTTCAAGCGTTCATAAAGTACGAACAAATTACAGAGCGTGCAAGACAGAAGTGAATTAGGAAGCAAGCGGTTCCCATGATATAATGAAATAGTTACGTCAACGGGAGAATGACCGTAAAAAGGGAAATTAGTCGGTGGCTGTTGGGCAAGAGATGCAGCCTGTTAAGGGCTAGTAAAAACTATGGGTGTAGGGTGGATATTGAAAAAATAAAATAAAAAAAAGTCAGTTGATGCTCACTTCCCGTAAGCATCTGCGCGACAAATGGTGCTTGGTGCTTGTACAACCTGCCGCGCGACGCAATTGCAACCAGTTGGGACCGAGCTATCGCGCCCTTTATTTCGAATGAAAACACGAGCTCTGCTTGCTATCAATTTTCATAAATAATCAAGTTAATGTTGTAAATACATGTTTTTGTTTGTTTGTTTTAATTATTTAACGTCGCTTTTTTGAATTCTTACGTGAGAATTATTTCGCGACGGGTAAATACATGTTCTTTCGTTCAATAATCTGAATAACTGGCAGTTTCTTGAAAAAATTTCGTGATGAAAGTGAAATGAATAATAAAAAGAATAACGAAATAAGTATGGCGTTAAATAGTGCAGCGTATGAAATGTTGTTAATAATAGTATTGAATCACGGTAACGGTAGCAATTACAGTTTTATATATTGCTAGGATTCTGTGACTGAAGTTGAACAATATTAACGATATGTTCAACGATAAAGACAAAACGCGCGAAACCGTTAAGAAATTTTAAAGAAGAAAGAAGGAAAACACGAACGGAGATGACTTTATCGTGATTGTATCGTCGCAATAAAACTGAAGCGGAAATAGTGTAATGGAATGTGTTCCTGCTTCTATCTTAGGCTGAGCAAACAGCTCTTGGGAGGTCTGGGTGCCCGTTTGGCGGACGAGGTGTCCGATATGATAGTGAGAATTAAAAGGGGCCTTTCAACGTGTTGTTACTCTCGTCCGCCTGAGCTACCAGGTATACGAACCTTCTACACAACCACCGTACGCAATATTTTATCCGCAAGGCCGGCCAGCGCACAGTGGCTGGTAGCCCGCTTTTTGTGGCTAATAAAACTATTGTAGCGTTATTTCAAGGTTTAATGTTGTATTATTATAGGTCTTTGAATTCCTCTTAATACACCAATTAAAATATTATCAAGTAAAAAGTATATGTCAATATTTTAATTTAAAAATTGAGGTGACTTTCATTTTTTATAAAAAAAAAAGAAATTTTTCTTTAATTTTTTGTATTAGAATTTGTGGAAAAGTGAATACTGATCAACTTTCGTTGGAAATATTCTTTTGTCAGATCATCGGAAATATTTGAAATATCGTGTTAACAATTCTCACAATGCATACTATTGTCTAGAAATCGCGGAAAAGTAGCTGAGATTGAATTCTGCACAGGAAGAATTATATGAAATGTAGTAAAGAGGGGTTCTCGGGATCTCTGTGTGGCGCAGAGAAAATATATACACATACTGTAAATCCAAGCTGCTATGTAAGGTTCAAGTGGAACTGCGTATCCAAGCGTTGTGAAAACCGCGAACCCATATTTGTTAAAATCCAATTTGTTTATAGTTCAAGATTGCAGAAGGTTGCAGTTAAAATTTACATGCTCTTCTAGTAAATGTTCAAGCTTTCATATAAAACAAGTCCAATGCTTAGCTCGTTTAAGCGTTTTTGTATAATTCTTTTCAAAGTTTGAAATGCTATTCGTGTTATTTACGATATTCGTGTATAGACTAAACAATGTTTAAAACTGAATTAAATATTTGAAATGCGCTTACTAACATATACAAAACCATCATTAAAATCTGTTTTCTGATATTCGATGATTGAAATCTAAAATGTTCTATTTTACTTTGAATTTTCTGACTTTGTCTCTAGAACGCTGTATCTCATCACAAAATTATCTAAAATGAATGATATTTTGGATTTGGCAACTTTGAAGGGTTGTTACTTTATAGGAATTTTTTTTTTAATATATTAAAGTTGAAAAATTGAATTTTGGCCACGAAAACGGCGGAGTGTCCAGACTACTGTGCGGCGCGAGGCAGTATCAACGCGTTCGCCGGAACCTGCTGCCCCCCCCCCCCCCCACCCACTGACATTGAGTGCAAGATTTTCTCTCCTGTCTTTGCATTAAAATATTTCGCTGCAGCGTGTTGCAGACGTTGACATTAAATGTTGACATCAAACCTTGACACGTCTACAACACGGGTGTCGAGGATGTTAAGTGTTAAGGAAATTACCCCCATTTAGAAAACACCGATGCGCGTGAAATCTTGCACTAAACCTGAACACTGGGCCAAGAACGCGATTTACGTCTCTGGCTATTCTTTCAATGCAAATAGGACTTGAATGTGTATTCTGGCCCCGCAAAAGTTCACGCCGGCCACATTTATCCGTTATCCATTTCGCGTTAGAAAAGATTATATTAATCAAGTTTAAAAATAACGCGAAATTTTTCATATCTTTCATCATCGACTTTTTAAATACACTGTAGACTGTGCATTGTACATACTGTAGGATGTGGCCTTTTCGTATTTCGTGATTTCAAGGTGGTGAACATCCATCGCTCGTTCCTTCCAAAATTGGAAATTCGGAACGTGTCCCGAACAGCCCAAAATATGCACACCTGCAAGGGTAGAATTCTAACTTTAAAAACCACCCCATGCCGAGGGACCAACGGACTGCTGCTGATCTTTACCATTCAACCGAGCCCCTGAATTAAACAGCAGTCGGCGCAGTGATTTGGTCGCGATCGGTTCGATCTTGTTCGACCGACTTCGAAGTCGTCTCTAAAGACTTCGATCCCTAAATACTTGTGGAACCGTACGTGTTATTATTGCCCAGCTAAAAACTTTACTAACGAAACGAATTTTCAATCGGTGATTAGTTAATTTGAAACATTCAAATTAATAGCATTGCAAAGCGTGATACTCGAAGAACTCTACTCGGAGCTAGCAAATCCAATGTCTTCGTTCAGTTTGTGGAAGACGTTCAAAGACAATACTACGGCAAATCTGTTAAACGCGCGAATAAGTCAAAATTATCTTGTGCAAGTGTGATACATTTTTAGAAGAATAGCAATCCGGAAATGGCAACTATCATTGGTGATCCGAAACGAAACGTGTCCTTGAACACTGCGATACGCCGACAGGCTAGCCTTTCGGAGTGTCTCACCCAGGCTGCTCTCACTCAAGCTCGGCTCAACTTAGCAAGTCAGTTCCTAAATTTTACAACTTGAACGTCGTTCTATCATAATTTACTTTTTACTCATTTTAAAATGTTACCGGTGAGGGTCGAAAGTTGAAAGTTGAAAGGGGAATGAAATCAAAATTATCGTTGGGAATTTTCTAAACAGAAATGTTATTCAGCTATTAAGCTGTCTTTCTTATAAAACTAATTTTATTCTATAACCTTGTATGTATTCTCTAAAACCCTGCGCCCTTAATGCTTTATATAGAAAAATCATTTTTTACCTTTAAAAATTAAAAATTCTGCATTAGCTAAGGATGCAAGATATTTAGAACACGATACTAAGAAAACAAAACATATCTAACTGTAATTATTGTTAAGCTGCGGTTTTGTGCATTAACGAGAAAAAAAGAGTAAGTGGGACATAAAATAGAAGAAATATTAGATTAATTTGATATTACTGGCACATTATTGTCAACCTATTCAATTGATTCAGAAAAGGAACGAATTTTCGTGATCCGTAGTCTAATTATCATTGAACGGTGCATACAATTTCTTGAATATTTCTCTCGCACCTTGCTACGTGTGTTTTTAGTTTGAATAATTCAGTTTGGATAGCGTTTTAATGTGTGCTCTATTGATTGCAGAACGATCTCCAGACAAAAAATCAGCGACACTGCCACACTCGAATAGCAACACCTCGTTATCATCGGAGAGAGCCACTCGGCCACTGCCGCCGCCCCCTGAGAGACACTCCTACATCGATAAGCCTTGGTTCCACAATGTTACCAGAGAACAGGCGACTGCTCTCATTACAGAACGTATGTGCCCTCTACTAGTAAACAAACTTGCAACAAATTAACGATATAGGGTGGTTTCATTAACCCTTACGTGCCCATGCCCGAGACCGTTTGGACTCGGCATCTCGAAGGCATCATCTAGTTAGTTCCCGAGGATTAATTTGAATTATATTGAAAAATTTATTTAATTAATTTATAACCGCCTATAACCGCGCCTAACTGTACCCTTTCGAAAGGAACTTATTGTAGAAACTGAATGTATCGATATAGTTGTATTCTCATTTTAAATACCGTTTAGGAAATACTTACGGAAATCCGCAAGATGGATACTTCCTGCTGAGACCATCCACCACGAACGTGAACAATCCCTTGGCTCTGGTTCTTTGGTACAAAGATAGGGTTTACAACGTCGCGGTCAGAAAAAGGCCGGATAACAGGTAAAACCGGAAAACAGATTCATCTAGTTACAAGCAACTAACATTCTTAGCAGCCCGTATCCATATATCATTGTTAAGCACGGGCCTCTGCGAGAATGTAGCAGTAATGTCGTTCTTTGAATCTTCTTACGCTTATCGATTACTTTATCGATTTGTATTCGTGGCATAAAAGTATTGTGATATTGTGACCGATGGTATGAGAATCTATCGGTTATAGCATTAGCGAATATCTTAGAAAATTTTATTTATGGACACAAGTTAAAAACTGGCACAACTAAACTAGTTGTAGAAATGTCTGTACAATTATGTGACTAACGATAAGCTCTGCGTTCAAGATTAGCTGAATTTTCAAGGGACAATTTCACCCCCTTAAAATGAATTTGGGTAGCATTGAATTTTTGGGTTTGGGATCATTCCTTGTGAATTAGTTGTAAAGGTGTATATAAAATTGCAAGACCAAGTTCGGTGTCAAAGTAAATCTTGCATGTTTAAATCCGATAAAAGTATTTGATATTTAAAGATGTAATTTTTGTTGACAGTTACGCATTAGGTTCGGCTAAAGTAAACGAGCAGTGCTTTGCCAGTGTGGAAGAAATAGTGATATTCTATGCGAGAGAAGAGCTGGTTCTCCACAGTGGCGGAGGAGAGGTGGGAAGAACAAAATTAGCTGACACACCCCTGAAGTAAATAAAAAGAAAAATTTCGCTATGAGCGTGTGCCAAAGCGAAAGGTAAAGAGCTTGAGAACAAAATCGCTGTGTACTACTTAAACTTGTTTAGTACGATGCGAATAGTGCCTAGGGATTCTGAAATGGATTTAAGCGAACATGTTACAGGATTTTGACACGTGCATCAGTTCACAAAGTGCCTTTGTATCTGCGACAAATTTGCACACCACGAGAGGAACTTAATTTGATATAATTTTGTGTACTTTATCATGTCTATGAGCCTCTGATGCGCTCGCGTACTCATATGTGTGATTGGAAACGTTTAGCATATGGACAAAGAGGATCTCTTACCAAATAGACTTGTATATTTTTAATAAAATACTATACGATTTTTACTTTAATTGCATATTTATTTGCATAATTTTCCAGGTCAAAATTGCATTGAAAAATGAAAAATTATGTGTAATTACATTTCATTTCAGCTACTATAAGTCGTTGACAGAAACACGAATAATATTCCCAGCTTTTTGATTTTGTTTAACTATGTTTTTACCTATAAAAACAAATTATAGAAAATAGTCGGCGTGTCAATTTAAATGTCACGATCATAATTTTCCATTTCAAGGATAAAACTTGACGACGTTGAGATCGCGTCAAGGTCAGTTATATATTCTTTTTCTATATTTATATTTTTGAATGTTTAAGATCGTTCATAAAATTGTCTATATCTCTTTACATTTAGAGAAGAAACATAATTTCAAATCGACGCTTGTGTATTTATATATATATATATATTTTTTTTTTTCTTCGTGTCTTTCTACATACATATATACATACATACATACATATATATAGGAGATAACTCCGTGGTTTATCAATCATCGACACAGTCCAAATTCATACGAATATGAATATCAGCGGGACACGTATGTAATTTCTCCGGCAGTATTTATCTGTATTTTCAACGATTTAAAACGATAAAAGAATTTTTAGGTAAACACTTCTAAGTACGATCAAGGTTTTAGCACTCGAGAACTGGTTGTCGTTTGTCGCGTCCGTTACGTGACCGCGATGCATCGCGATGTGCCATAGTCAGCCATAGTGTCATATTATACGGCTATACTGTGCTGTACCTCCGTTGACCTCCGCACTCCGCACCCTCCACACGTGGCTACGAAGAGTTCTCCTCGTCACACGGTGAACCTGTGTGGGCTTGAACTTTGAACTGGTCATTCAACAATTGCAAGACAATTACGATGATGCGCAACGTTCCATGCATTTGATATTTCACGATAAGAACACTCGGTATCGAACCTCTAAATATCTCGAAATGCTTCTGTATCAACATTCGGAGGATCGAGATCAAATCAAAATTCAAAGAGAATGGATTGAGAGCATGATAAAATAATATTCGCTACATTCTTATATAAAATCAATATTTATCTTTCCGAAAATTCTCGAGATAAATATATGTAGTATTCTCATTTTGGAGGTATGTAATAATTCCCTAGATTGGTTAGTTTCTTTGGTTATGTTGCGTTGTTGGCGTAACGTGATGGTGGTGGTACAGGTTGCTGGTATCTAGCGGTAGTAGGTGGGAGATGGTGGGGGGCCCGTTAACAACGAAACACACGACAAGTTTGTGCGCACCGCCCCGTTAACTGTTTGTGACTGAACGTCAATTGAGCGGCTGATTTAGCTTGTCAGTTGAGGCTTTTGAGACAGTATCTTGTGAATTGGATCCGGGGCGTTGTACCGAAAATGTTATTGAAACTGTAAACTGTAAACAGTCGTGATTTGGAATTGTTCGGTCGCGGTTTGTGACAGCGTGATAAACAACAGAGCGGTGACATGAGTCAGCGTAGACGATGCAGCGTGATTTTAAGCGGGAATAATGGTGCGCTAGATAAGAAGTGTTAATCGCTCGGAACATCGTTTGGGAGAGCAATGGAAGATGAACAACCGGCGAGGGAGGCGAACAAGATTTGTGGTGTGTGCGGCGATCGCGCTCTCGGCTACAACTTCAACGCGGTGTCATGTGAAAGTTGCAAAGCTTTCTTTCGTAGGAACGCTTTAAAAAATAAGGTGAACCATCCAGAAAGTCCTTCTCTCTATCGTTTCACCCGTCAATTTCTGACGATCGCCGATACGATTCAATCGTCCAATCGATAACGAGTCAAAGTGCCACTGCGTGTTCTAAGTATATTTTTGGCGCAGTCGTTCACACAGACGGTGTGCCGTTCGTTCGACATTTCGTATTTTTCTTTTAGTCAACACGAACCAGCATGTTAGTTAGGTGAAAAATCGCTATTCTCGCGAGAGCGAAATTTCAATTTTTACGATCAACTTGCGACCATTTTCAACAATTTTCTGTGAATTTTATTCGGTTTACTACACTGTTGTTGTCCATATGAGAAACAAGTAGGACATCGATGTAATCGTAATGTATACTTTTCAGCGCTTTCTTATGATCAAAGTATTCGATACACTCTGTTATGAAAGTCTATAATTTACCATCCAAGAGTATATAATATAGAAAATAAATGAAAGCACAGGGTGACAAGAAATATAGGAGTTTAACAGTTCTTATTATTTATATATTTAAGAGGTTCCGAAGTGGCCACCCTTTGCGCCGATACAGAGGCTTAAACGTCTTTTGAAATTTTCGGCAATGGGCTGCAGCTCCTCTGGTGTCATTCGATCCCACTCCCGGCGCAGAGATTTTTTCAGTGACTTGAAACTTTTATAGGACTGAGCATAGGCACTGGCCTCAGAAATCGACCATATGCTGTGGTCCATTGGGTTGATATCTGGTGAGTACGGTAGCCTTTCCACAGATGTGATGGAACCTGGCAAATGGGCTCTGCTACAGTCTTCGTCGATCAAGGGGTAAAAATCAATCAAGAAGTGTATCGGCGAGACATTCTCGAAGCCATCATACTTGCATGGGCCCAATAACAGTTTGGCGATGCGGAATGGATGTTACAGCAGGATTCCGCATCAGCCCACAGGGTGAAAATGTTAGGAAATGGGTTCATAAAATAATTGAAACACTGGTGAATTCACTTTAAAAACTGTTTTATTAAACAGTGCGGAAGGACGACTTGACTGTTCGGCTAGCGGACTCGGAGTGAAGAAAGAATAAAGAATGTTGTAGGGGTGGAAGAGAAAATCAGTTGCCCCATTGACTTTAAAGAAAAACCCTAGACCTGCATAGTTTATGGACCAGGCCCTTGATTACGACGAATACCAGGCCTATGGGTACAATGACATCTGGTTTATTATTCTATGTTAGAGAAACTGCAGTGTTTCTCATGGACGACGAAATTCATTTTTTCTCTTTGGCAGTTGCATTATCATTGCTAATAATCCAACAGAAAACAACTCAGGAGTGGCACAAAGCCCATTTTCCAGGTTCTATCGCATCTGTGGAAAGGCTGCCGTACTCACCAGATCTCAACCCGATGGACTAGAGCATGTGGTTGATTTTTGAGGCTAGGGCCTGTGCTCAGCCCCATAAAAGTTTCAAGTCGCTGAAGAAATCTGTGCGCCGAGTGGGACCGAATGATGCCAGAAGAGCTGCAGCCCATTGTAAAAAATTTCAAAACACGTTTGAACCTCTGTATCAGCACAAATAGTGGCCACTTCGAAAACTTTTAAATATATGAATACTAAAGGTCTATGTTATTGTTCTTATTATTTAGTTTTTCAAATATTATCTGTGATACTTGTTAATTTGACACCCTCGTCACCCTTTAACGTAGTCTAAAAAGTATTTGTAAAGAGCAAGAGAAAAGATTTGGTATTCAGATTATACAAGTAATACTGTGTATTCTGTTTGTTAACCCGCTGTAATTCAAATATTTAATATATTTTCTCAGGATTTCCGGTGCCCCTTCACAGAAAATTGCAATATTACGCCGGTCACGAGGCGCTTCTGTCAAAAATGTCGTCTAGACAAATGCTTCGGCATCGGCATGAGGAAGGAATACATAATGTCGGAGGAAGACAAGGTGCTAAAAAGACAAAAGATAGAACAAAATCGTGCAAAAAAAAGACCCCTTGTGGAGAGCAGGAAAGGGTCTAAGAGCAAGAAACAATGTATCGAGGATTGCACTTTCGAAGACACTTCCATGTCTGTTAATTCGGTTGCATCGACCGTGTCCGATACGTACTTCTGGGAGTCAGATAGGAAATACACCGATCTAGATGCCAATAGGCAAAATGTAGTGGAAAGCATGAGTCCCGCGACGGCTGCTAGCGTTCCGAGTCCTTCTAGTCCACCGCAAAACGGAATCATAACCGGGTCAAAGACGCTCGACGTGATGAAAGATTCTTCTCATAGTTCTAGTTCGAATTACGATAGTTACGATCAGTCTTCTCGCCACGAGGAGAACGATATCGACGTGGAAAAATTTCAAATAGATACTAGTCCGCCGACGCAAAATCGAGGGAGATTCGAGAAAGTGAAACCAGCGTCCCATAAAGTGGAAGAGGACAAAAATCTTGTTACAAGTTCTAGGAAGATCGAGCAGAATGTAATAGACTTGAATTCCGAGTTTGGCTCGAATAACAACGAATCTGTAAAATATTCGCCCGAATTTGTCAGTACATCTGATTATGACAAGTACGGACGTAATCCTGTAGAAAACTCTGTATATAGTGGTCACACGTCACATCCGAAAAAACAGAATTTCGACCTAAACCCAAGCAGACCCGTGAGTTTGCATTCTTGTCTGGAAGAGCAAACGATATGCGAAAAACCGAGCAAGGAAACGTGTACGAAAGAAAACGACGCAGCTATGAAATTCCCCGACGAGCCAATTCCAGTCTCGGTGCTCGTTAACAATTCGAATTTCATCGCCAAGCTACTGCAAAATCACGACATACTTTTGAAAATCATGACAGACTCTGCGGTCGTTAACAAGTTAAAAGAGGATCCACAGATTTGCGAGTTTTTCAAAGAAAACGGGCCCGTGGGCGAACGCGAAACAGGACCCGAGCACAACGTAGACATTCAGTATAAGGAAGACTCGAAGTTTACAAATATTTCGAATCACGAATTCTCACAACCGTTCAAGGTGAAAGAGAAGCACGTGGATAATCCGATCCTGACGGATCTAATTACAAATTCCAATCAAGAAGAATGCGCGAAGGAGCACATGGATTCTGAGGGCACCAATGACTGGAATAAAAACATAACGGACGTGACAAGGGATGTGCTGCAAGACGTGCAAAGGTACAGAAATAGCGTATTATAGAGGTATACGATGAAAATTCCAAGAAACGCGTCAACTGCTGATTTCTTTTCAGATTACCGATCGTTGCAAACTCCATCGAATCTATTCTCTGCGAGGCGATCAAATTAGAGTTTTCGGCGTATTCTGCTCTTGGAGGTATGGAGTCCAGGAGGGAATTGAACGACGCCGAAAGAGCAAAGTTGAACGAATTAATAGTAGCTAACAAAGCATTGTTAGCTCCTCTGGATGAAGATATAACGAATTTAATCGAGGAAGATTGTAAATTTAAGGTAACCTGTTTAAACGCGTGTTTAACGCGACGTCGGCTGCGATTTTATCTGTTAACGCTTGGGATCTGCTTGCAGAATAATTTTGGTCAGTCCGATCCAGCATTACTAGACGTTATCAATTTAACTGCCATCGCCATAAGACGCTTAATTAAAATGGCCAAGAAGATCAACGCTTTTAAAAACATGTGTCAAGAAGATCAGATAGCTCTGTTGAAAGGGGGTTGCACGGAGATGATGATTTTAAGGTCTGCTATAAATTACGATGCCGAGAAGGACACATGGTGGATACCGCATAGCCAGGAGAGCATGTCAAACATAAAGGTCGATGTGTTGAAGGAAGCGAAAGGGAACCTCTACGCCGAGCACGCTCGGTTCATAAGGAGCTTCGATCCGAGATGGCGGGACGAGAACATCATTTTAATTTTAAGCGCAATCTCCTTGTTCACGCCTGATAGGCCAAAAGTGGTACACAATGATGTCATTAAGCTGGAACAAGTAAGCGAAACGCATTTCCATCCGATGAAACGGGCTCTTGTATGATTTTAACAACGCGTTTTCTGTTTGTAGAACTCGTATTATTACTTGCTTAGACGTTACCTGGAGAGCGTGTACCCAGGCTGTGAGGCCAAGTCAATGTTTTTGAAATTGATTCAGAAAATATCTGACCTTCACAGACTGAACAATGAAGTCGTCGGAGTTTATCTTAATTTAAATCCATCCAGAGTGGAGCCACTTCTCATAGAGATATTTGACTTGAAACACTGATCAATTTATATACATATTTCTCAACAGTCTCTCGACCTGCCGTGCAGGCAAACGATTAGGTCCGCTAATCGTCTTTCTATCACTATTATATAGTCAACCACGAAAACATCACAATTCTTTTAGTAATCGTACGTTCGTAGAGACAGTGTACAGCAATAATTTCAATGTCTAAAGAAAAGATAAGTAACGTAAAAAATGATAAATTATTCGAAATCGGAATATCGTATTGCAAATATGTATATGTACACACAACACAGATTATGTACATACGTATAGTGTATAGATATATTGGTGATAAAGTGTACTATTATATACGATTAATGTTGATGCTTAAGGGTACACCGGAGCAAGAATTGCGGCATAGAGGTGAACTATGAAGCAGATTGAGAGAGAGAGAGAGAGAGACAGAGGATACGAAACAGCTTGTTTTTTCGATGTGTCTACTCCTAATGCATTTTGCGAGGAAGCAATATTTTTTGATGCTCTTTGTGTTGAAATGTTCTCTGTATTATTGCGGGGTAACATACAGACCCCTTTTTTGGGAATAGTGTACAGGAAAAAATTTCCTTCTATAAAAACGTACACTATTTATAAAGTTTCGAGAGACAATTTACAAAAAAGGGCTCTGTACGCTACCCCGCAATAATTCAGGGAATATTTTAACACAAAGAGCATCAAGAAATATTGTTTCCTCGCAAAATGCATTAGGAGAGTAGGCTCATCGAAAAAACAAGGTGTTTCGTATTCTGTCTTTGTCTCTCCTGCAATAAACACTCTCCCTCCCTCTCTGTCTGCTTCGTAGTTCACCTCTACGCCGCAATTTTTGCTTCGGCGTACCCTTAACATTGAAAATGGAGCTACTCTTATCAAATTTTACGTGTATATGAACGTACATTTAAAGGAAAACAAACCTTTCTATATACGCTAAATTAATTAATTCATTCCAGTTCGGATTGATGTATAGATGATCGATTGATCGTAAACGAACAAGTGAACGCTTGCAAACGAACGAAAGAAAGATCAATTAATATCGTTGACTCGTTATTCTAGATTTTATATATGTAAACAGAGATTATAGTTCCAATCGGACATGTAAAAGTATTGCGTCTCTTTGCATAAATCTCTCTATTTAGCGAGAACGAACGCCATACGTTTAGCGTTAGCCGAATAATTCTTTATCTAATACGGTTGTTAACGAGGATGTATATTTTGTCGAGAGTACCTTGAAAAAAAACTGTTATGTCTAGAGAAAATCTTTGTTATACTTATACCAAGCTCGATGTTCATGTTTCACACATCTTCACGCATGCCGGAAATATTTGTTTGTTTTAGAACAAATTATAAATTTCAGAGGAGTTGGAAACTAAACATGAATTCAGCTCTTGGTATAAATGGAAATCAATACTATATAATAGTAATTAAAATAATAATAATAAGAAGAAGATAGATTCGCTCCGAGCATGACCTGAGTGACGTACGTTCGCGTTACAAACTTTTAAATGTACACTATTGTGATATATTGTGTCGAAATATATTTTTCAAAGAATTGTTATGTCTGTTTTTTCGAATAAGTTATTTGCAATGTTTGTCTGTATCGAACAACGGATCTGAAATAAGAATAGCAATAGTAATCGAAATATTAGGGGCTACATAAATCTAGTTTCGCAACTATTAAGATAACATGAAAATTACTTACTTCGCATCATTCGTCTTCAGTTATTACGAATTGGTAACCAAGCAATTGGAGGATAACGACCAACATGAGCAGAGTGGCAGAGAGGAAGAACGCCAGACTGGCTAACATAATGAAAACGTATCCCATGGTTTTGAGAGTAAACGAGAACAGACAGACGATCCAGTCCCAGATGGTTTTTAGTATCATTTCCTTTACACTTGATAATGTATCCGAAAGATTCGACACGTCTCGATATGAAGCAAGTGTACATCGGTTGATTAAAAAGTCGAATTAAATTTCACGAAAATATCGAATACGAGTGGCAATTGTTACAACGAAATCATAATACGAACTCTCGATGCTTCGAGATATACTGGGTATTTATTTACGTGTCAAAAATAATGTATAATGTGTGTGTAGTATTTTGAGCGCATTGCAGCATCAACGACAGTCGTCTTAAGATCGGTTTTGGCACTTTGTTCGTTCAATTTCTGGCGATTCAGTCTCTTTTCACGGTATTGCAAGGCACTAATATCGGCTTTGATCTTATCTTCTCTACGGGCTCCGCGTAATTCTCCCGTTTGTAATGGTAAAATATTTCAGCGTTGTTCTGGTACGGTTTTGGGAAAGCCCAGTTGATTTTTTCGGCAGCTAGGTAGCAAGCTCCTGTGGCACCTGAGACTGTTAAACGATACAAACTTAGCTCGTCCAACGCATCCGAATCGTGAATCTCACAGAGGAAACTGTTCTTGATGTACTCCCACGATTTCCAGACAGAACCAACGCAAATTACCTTCAGTCCGCCCTGGGCTAACTTTGCTGCCTGCAAAACAGGATTTTTTCATTGCAACGCATCCACATCCACCGCAAGACGCAAGACTGAATATAAGAAAGGAAGCGAACGACTCTTTCAAATGTGGTAGAATTTTGCTTATCCAAACATGTTGGTCGACAAGCAAAGGCTATAGCCCGGTTTGGTAGTGAAATTCTCCCCTAGCGGCTTTCTAATCGTGCTTGGACCATTCGATAACCTACCCAAAAAGACCCTTCTCTGCCAAGTTTCAGCCTCCTGTCTCATCTGTAAGGGTAGTTATTGAGAAAAATCGAAAAACCAGTTTTTGGTCGAATTTTCCTATTTATTGACAATTAAAAATTCTGAAAAAAATCTGACACATTTCGGATACTAAACCACATTTTATATATCATTTTCAGATTTTTCCGTTGCAAACTGTAGTTCATATAGTAATATTAAGTTGACTATCACGAAGTTAATTTAGCAATAAAAAATTACCATAAGTATTATGCTCAATTTTTGGCAGAGAAGGGTCTTTTGGGGTAGGCTATCGAATGGTCCAAGCACGATTAAAAAGCTGCTGGGTGAATTTCACTACCAAACCCGGCTATAGCCTTTGGATAGCGGATAGCGAGTTTTGATAATGGAGGATCGCTGGCTACCCTTGTTTAGTTGCTTCTATCAATTCTGATACTATTTTTTAAGAGATTTTAATTTTACCAGATTTCTGCTTTAACAGCGACAGTTAGGTGGTTCTGATCGACATAATAATATTACCCTGTGGACTCTCCCGGATAAGAGGATACAGTTTAACATTATTGTATGTATCTATTTTCTACTGCACATAAATCATTTAGTTAGACTAACAAGTTAGATTACCCTTTCAGCCTTGTTCGCTAGAGCCACGATATGTTTAGCAAGCAACACCCCGCATTCTTTCATCAGGTGTAGACAAAGCGGGTCTTCTTTCTCACAGCCCTTAGCGATTTCCACGGCGAAGCTTGCAAATTTACTTTTATCGAAATCTTTGTACAAATGTTGTAACATGTCTGTCCTGTCCGGCACCTTGAAGAAATTCCTAAGAGCTGGCCATACATAGCCGATCGATTCCGGAGAGGCAAACAGACCGTCGATGTCGTCGAAAACGTATTTACAGGCTCGATGGGTTAACCAGTAAGCTGAAAATACAATTTTACCTTATACACCATTATACAGGACTCTTTAAGATGAATAACGTCAGACACTATATCGCGAAGTAGATAGGTAATAACGTATTAGGTCAGCGCGATTCATTGTTATATTTTAATACGTAATCGATGAGGAACTACTGTTACAGCTGGTTTCAGAAGCTAGCCAAAACCAGAGGAACTTGTTTTATGGTCAATGAAACCTACGCGAAAGGACAAACGAACAAATTACGTGACTGCAATGATACGCAATGTAGGGCGCAGGGCAGGACTCGGAATGACTCGCGACGGCCTATTTCGGAGACTACTGTTGCGGGGATACGAACGCGATGTTACGAAGGAATTACACAGTTTTTCATCTACAGAGCTGTTACGAATGGAACTGCGCATTTAATACATCTCTGTGGCAGAGTTACAGGAAATTGGAAAAAGCGACGAATGACTGAAAATTTCCTTAATTTTTTTTTGTTACCCACCACTGCCTTCATCTCCCATCATGTGTCCCCAGCCTCCGCATTTCACAATTGTCCCATCGGCGTTAATCATGATCGCATTACTGCCAGTTCCAGCGATCAAAACGATTCCGCCGTTATCGGAGGCAGCCCTCAGACCACCCAACGTATCCGAACCAATAAAATAATCTTTCGCTGCATTAGGATATTGTTCGCGCATCGTTTCCACAAGAACGAGGTTCTTCGACTCATCCTCGCATCCGCTAAGACACAGCCCCTAGTCGTTTGTCAAAAGACACAGGTTATACATGGATATTATGCGGATTGCGGATCGACTGTCCTTCTAACGACTGAGATACTCACCAAGGCATCCAAGGGAACCGTTTCAGGTATACCCGAGCTTTCTTTTCCTCTTTGAACCATCGCGTTGAGCCTAGCCGCTGTTTCCTCTATTCCCAGAATCTGATGGAGAAATGTGAATGATTCAGTGCCAGAAGCGACAAAATTATCGGGTCATTTCACACCAAATAGACGACAGTATTCAACGGCAGCTTTATAGCTGGAGGCCTTCTAATATTTTTAATTTACATTTATTCAGATTGTAAAGATGCAACCATGAAGAGAAACCATTCAAGAAATTTCTTTTCTTTTTGGGTATATACAAGGTGTCTCAGCAAAAGCAAGCCCAACTTACATAAACCTACATATCTCCATTATTGTTTATGACACGAAAAATATGTATGACATAATTTAAATGGTATCGAAGGAGGAATATCACAGAAGAACTATGTTTTCATAGCTTTTTTCAAGATATTCGTTATTTTCTTATCGGGAAATTTTTATTGTTATTCCATCTTGTAGCGGCTGAAAAAAATACATTTGAATATGCTTAACTCATTACCGTATATTTTTAAAAAAATTTTTTACACCTTATAATAATATTTTATATACCTTATATAAGACCTTACAGTAGAGTATGGTATAAATTATACCTTATAATAGCTTATAATGTCTTAATACACAAAGAGTAAGTTCAAATGTAATCCTAATATTATCGTACAATTTTATCACATTCTTTTGTGGACTCAAGGTCACCTGGAGGTAATGACTTAAGCATATTCAAATTGATTTTTTCAGCCGATACAGGATGGATTAACAAAAAAAATTTTCCGATACGAGAAGAACGATTACCTTGAAAAAAACTATGAAAAAATAACCGGACAAAAAATTGCTCTACTATGATATTTTTCCTTCGATACGATTTAAATTATGCCATATATATTTTTCGTGGCATTAAAAATAAAGGAGATAGTTAGGTGGCCTGCTTTGGCTGAGACACTCTGTACAATTGAAAGAAGACTAAAAATTTGAATGGACATAGTTATCGTTACTTCTATGAAGCAACGTAAAACAATCGATTTTAAGACTACTCCTGGATTTTCGTATGCGTCTCCGCCCCCTCCACGATCTAACCGCAACTCGTTCTGATCGCATAATTTTTGCATTGCAGCTGTCATCCGGAATTTGAACTAGGAATTGAAAAATCATACGAATAGAATGAGTTGTTGTTAGGTCGTAGAGGGGGCGAAGAGACCACGCATACGAAAATCCTTTTATATATACAGGGTGTCCCAAAATTCGTGTAGTTCCCGGAAATGGGAGGTTCCTTGGGTCATTTGAAGCGACATTTTCCTTTACAAAAATGACGTCAGCGGGTTTGTTTAGGAGTTATTAACGAAAAACAAGGACCAATCAGAGCGCGGCTACAGCGGATTGATTCTGGCTCAGCCAATGGCGCCGCCACGCTAAGCGGGACCTGTCGCTGAGTCGGACTCCGTTCGCTATAGCCGCGCTCTGATTGGTCCGTGTTTTTCGTTAATAACTCCTAAACAAAGCCGCTGACGTCATTTTTGTAAAGGAAAATGTCGCTTCAAATGACCCAAGGAACCTCCCATTTCCGGGAACTACACGAATTTTGGGACACCCTGTATATATGTTGTATATTGTATACCTGTGTTATTCATTTTGTGTTTGGTTAGAAACGCCGTTAAGTGATCGTTTATGCTGATATACGAAAATTCAATAAAGTATTAGCAACAGTTTTTGCAACTATCTCGAAAACTAAAAGCGACCCCCCTATATGGGAAAAGGAAAAAGTTGTTCAAAATGTCGAAATCTATAACATATTTAAATTTCATCAAAATCGGAGTAAGGTGATACTTTCGCAATAATTACCGAATTTTCGCGTAGTGCCGAACAACCCTGTTTCCAAATACAAAAATGTACATTATTATTGGTATTACCCAATGGTTAGTTTGCGGCCCTTCAACCTCTGTCAGCGGTCCCCCTTCGCCATCCATGATTATCAAAGTAGAGCGAGTACAGCCGCTGAGGGTAGAGTCCAAGTGAAAATATTTCATTCTTACTGAATAATCGAGAGAATATGTTCTAATCGTAGAAACCCAGTTTCGTTCGTATTCTAATCGTATTTTACGGATCTCATTATACGATCCGCCCCTACTATGTACCCTAATAAGCTGATTATATCTCAGGTGGTCGAGTTAGAACACCCCGTATAAAAAGCAACCGCAGATACAAGCATCGGACGGAATAATCAAAATTAATTTTTGTGATATCGATCGCGCGCGACTGGCAAATAATTCTAATCTGAAATTCAAGTTGACGATAAACATACGCAGACTTGCGATTACGACACTGCGTCAACTTTTCGTGGAAGTCTTTTTCACGATAAGCGCAAGAAAAGTTTCTTGATAAAAGCACCTCGATGCGGTCCTGTCTGCCAGAGTTGGGCAGTAATTGTTACTAATAATTGTACTTTCATTTCTGCAATTACAAATTACAGTAATTGGTAAGTAATTGTAACTGTAATTGTAATTACTTTTTGCCCCACAGTGCTGTCTGCTTAGACGAACATCGATAAACGAACATTTTTTTTCGAACTTTCCAATAATTACACAAATTTTTCATGTAGTTTCAAATAATTCCCAGTCTAATTATCAAACGTGTATTTTCGACTCTTTTTGGACTTACCCCTCGATGCCGCCAACTCTGATCGCTTTCGCATATGCGGATAGATCTATTTCCGGTCCTGCCCTCTTTTCGGCCATGTCTTCTAATTCTCTCCTTCGTGCTTGGTCCCTTAAATTTCTACGGAGCTGGTATTCGTCGATCTTCTTCTTCTTCCCCTTCTTACCTGCCATTTTTCAACGCGACAGTGTCAAGATCGTTCGCAAGAATTTATTTCTTCTTTCCAAGGACGGGGTGGGGGCGACAAGGATTTAAACGCAGGATTTTGATAAGCGCTCTTATCTGACAAACAAGAGGTAACGATGAAACGATACTTAAAAATTTCTTTTGCTCCTCAAGACATTCAATCTTAAAATCCTGAAATTTTCAACAACTAGAGCAGCAGGATTTCAAAAATTTGTTTTAAAATATTAAAAAAACCAGTGATTCCACAGTGGCAGATTTAGTGTTGTGGGTATTTACAAGGTAGCGAGAATAGCGAGATTGGTGTACGCGTAGTACATGACAGATGACTCACGCACACGCACACGCACGCGCGCGCACACACACACAGGGTGAGTCCGCAGAAAAAAAACACCTAAATATCTCCATTACTACTCGTTGTACAAAACAACTTCGTAGAACAAAGTTGCAACTGTCTGAAGGGTCACGTGTAACGGTGTAAGGGAAAAAATTTTCAAGGTTATATTTTAATGAGATTTCAAGGTATTTGACAAAATAACGAAGTCATCCATGTAACACAATATGACCTACAAATGACCTTCAACCCACAAAAATCGTATAAATAAAATTCAACGTGTAAGATTCATTTGCTTTATTTCTGTTACGCAAAATAATCCCAATCAAATATTCCCTTGAGCTGCTATACATTCAAATGTATCGCAATACACAACATAATAACAGATTCGGTGTGGACAGGAAAACATTTATGAAACGGAAACTGATGGACAATTACGACCAGTAATCTAACGATTAGTACCTTGTACAACCGCACTACTTCTTTTAAACACTGTCGACTTTCTCCATAAATGAAAATCATATCAATTTTATCTTCCTTCGAGTAACGCATTCTGAAACGTTCATCGATAAACTGATAGATTAGAAATCTTAGAAACACAGGAAATTTGATAACAAGAAGGTCTTCAGAGTAATTAGTAGTTGATAAACATGATTCTGTACGAACGCATAGGAGAAGGTATATCATAAATGTCATCCTTTCAACACCGAATCTGTTATTATGTTGTGTATTGCGATACATTTGAATGTATAGCAGCTCAGAGGAATATTTTTGAACTTTGTCTTATTTAAAATACAGTTTTCTTTAAGCAAAAAAAGTCTAAAATATTAAATAGTATTTGAATTATTTGTTTCGTCAAATAATGCCCACCTCTGTCATTTAAATTATGCCATCAATATTTGTCGTGTCATTGAAAATAAAGGAAATATTTTGGTGGCCTGCTTTGGCTGAGACACCCTGTATATTGGGTAACGTGTCTTTTACAATCGAACCAGTAAATATAGAGGCATCGACTTACTATAGAACTTGAATGATTCTTCCACATATATGTCACGCAATTAATATCCCATAGTTGCGTTGCGGTGTTACTCGCGAAGCGAAACCTCGCGTGTTCTGGTGCAAAAATTCTAGGGAAATCACGGAGCGACGAACGTGGCAGCCGTCGCCGTTGCCACGATGGTCGGTGAAACCTTACGGACAATCGAACAGAGCAATGTAACCGAGCGAAGTTGGCTTTGTTACTGACGCGATGTTACGCGGTTACGATGTATACTATACGCCCAACATGATTGCAATGTGAAACGATTATCGAGTTCGAATTAATCTATCAACCCCACTACTTCGAGCCACTGATCTGTATACTCGAAGCACCAGTGTTTCGAACTCTGAACCGTCAATCGTCCCCACCACTTTCAATAGCATATGATCAGTGGAAGGGAGAGTTCTTTATCGCATTCGTTATGGATCGGTTATCCGTTTCACGGATCGAAATTTTAAAACTCGTTGATTTTACACACGTGTAAAATAAAGTGTCTACCTTTTTCCATGAAATTAGAATGGTTGAACTTTTAGTAACGTGTTCAATTAGATTCGAAAAGAAAGATTGGAGGATACGTTCCCCAGGCCAGAGCTGCGGAAAATAGTAACATACTATTTTATTAAATCAAGTATGTGTACAATTTTGAAAATCAAATATTTTATTTGAGGCAGTAATTTTTGAAAATAGTATTTTATTTGGAATATATTGAAAAAATTTGGACTTTGTCTTTATTTTCAATTTCAATTTTAAATATTATTGCTGAAAATAATGGTTCGCCGTCAATAGATTCATGAGTAGAAATAGTTTCCTGGTGATAAGTTACACTGTATGTTTATCAACAAACCTCAGTAGGCACAAAAACACAATATTCTATTTTGTCTTTCAGATTATTAAAATAGAAATATTTCTTTTTGTGGTTCTCATTGTTAAAATACAGATATTTTATTTTGTGGTTCCCATTGTTAAAATAGAAATATTTTATTTTATGGTTCCGATCGTTAAAACAGACATATATTATTTGGGATATTGTATATCTTATTTAAAATACTATTTTCTTTAAGCAAAATAAAGTCTAAAATATTAAATAGTATTCGAAATATTTGTTTCGCCAAATAATGCCCACATCTGCACCAGGCCTGCAGTATGAATTTCAAATAAACCGCTACTAGAAAGCACGCTACAACGCCACCTAGCGGAAAAACGGTTTCAGTCCAATTGGCTACAAACTCGAGTACTTGATCTAAGATGGAGCTACTGACACGTCGAAAGAAGATGGCGGAGCACAGTTGCAATGGAATTTTAACCCTAAACCTTTCGAAGGTTACGAAATTGTTGAGTCGTATAGATTTGTTAGAGCTTTTGTCGCGATAGGTGCTAGAATCGTGAAATCTATTCGTTTCTTCACGTTTGTAACTGCGATAGTTGCAAAACAATAAACAAACTAAGGAGGCTATCGAATCGTGGAAAGTCGAACGCTAACCGTACTTACCGTACCGAGCGGAAAACACGACTGGTGTAGGTTGTTTTCTACGGATTGGAGGCCAGTCTAGCCAGTATTTGTTTGGATTTGTGTGGAAACCGGTCGCGGTCGGATTAGCGTGAAAGTGAAATTCAGTGGAATTTCGCGGGCATCGCGCACCAATCGAAGCGGCATTCCGAGCGCCGTGGCTCGGCGGGGCATTCGAACTATTGGATAGCCGGTGGCCGGTGGCCGGTGGCGGATGACCGGTGGAGATTTTGAGTGACGGATCTGTGTGGAAGTGGAAGCATCGGTGGAAGCATCCGTGATCCGTGGAGCATAGCGGTCCGTGACCGTAGTTGTTCCGAACTAGTCCGAACTCCGAACCGTGGACCGTGGACCGCGCGGACCGCGGACCGTGGGACGTAGGACGTGGGATTCAGTGGGATTGGGATCCGCGCGCTGGCGGGCGCGCACTCTCGACGGTCGGATTGGAATATTCGGAACGGCGCGGCGGTTGCCGAGGCGGCGAGAGGCGAGAGAGCGAGTTGCATCGAGACGCGCGAGACAGTGGTTCCCGTGCCCGTATGTGTCTCGTTCGGTGGGTCGCCGTCGGCCATTGTCTCTGACATGGAAGCCCATCAAAATGGCAGAGGTCGTGCAGATGTTTTTGTTCCTATATAAATCGAAATACCGTCGGAAAGGGGGCCAGTGCCGTGAAGTGATACGAGATCAGTGCGGTGTAATCGCGGTGCCGTGGCCGTTACTGTGGGCGGTGCTGATTTGTTGGGTGGTGCACGTAACCGCTGCCGCCTCCTCCTCCTCGACGTCGCCCGCGACGAATACGACCTGCGACACGGAGAGCTGCGTCAACGGCGACTGTGTCAATGGCACCTGCGTCTGCCACGAGGGTTGGCAGGGCACTGCCTGCCAATTCTGCGGCGGAAAGGTCAGGTAAGCCAAAACGAGTTCTGATCCGACAAAACCTACGGCCGTAGACCTGCAAATATCGGCGTATCGACGACTGGAACCGAGACCGGGACCCTCGCGGAATTCTCGAGCTTCCAGGAAATGCACAAAAGCTCGCAATTGCGCGCGTCGATACGCTGCGAATCACGGTACAGGTTAAGTATACAGGTCAACTAATTTTTCCGATTATCGTTGTCCCACCGACAGACCGATTAGAACTGGATCCTCGCGTGCTAGGAATCGCGTAAGCGACCAGGAAGCGCGCAACAGGAAATGCTTAAAGAATTGTACGCTCCGATACGCAGTTTACTCTGCGAGTCGACCGCATCCTTGCGTACCAAGGTTCGCATAAGTGTCCAGGAAACGCGCAACACCGGAATTTCGCGCGTTTCGTTTTGCGTCGCGTCGCGTCGCGTCGATACCCTTTAACGTGCAGGTTAAGCAACGGTACATATGTGTGTGTGTCGTGAACAACAAATATCTACTTATTGCTCGGGCAACCGCACCGAACCGCGCCGGGCCGCGCCGTCAACGTGTCCTCCTCCATTCAACCGACGCGTCACGTAAATAATCGGCAGAGCGCGAGAATGTGCGTGTATACGGCTTCCTCGGATTTAATTGCTCGTTTCGCGGCCTTTCGGTAGGGGAACCGAACCCGGTCCCGGTCATTGTCTGGGGACTCGGGTTCACGCTGGGACAGAGTTAATCAGGACACTCGCGATTATAACGGTGATCGGCTAGGTCGTCGCCTGTCACCGAAGCCTGTCACCGTCGCCGCCACTGTGTACCAGACCTCTTCCCGGTGCTGAGATTAGATTTTACGACGCGACGGATCGATTTGTCGGCTTTAAACTTAACTGGGAAACCACCGGCTTCCGACACTGTCAAGGGTGGTTCTTCAAACGACCCTAAGCGCAACGATCTTCGAATCCGAACGTTGCGACGTTTCATTACTTGAAAATTCAAACTAATACGAACAAAATGTTTCAAACGAAATTTCTACGATGTAGAAGAGAGTATACGATGATTGTATTTATTTGATATCGTAGTAAATGCGCGCAGTCTGGTTGAGCCAATTGACTTTCGATGAAACTTTTATAATCTGCTATTTTGCAAATACAACCTTTTCAACATTTTTATTCGTTCCCCACGTCATCGACTAAATTACAATGGGTGTACAAAGTATTCGTATACCTTTTAAAACAGAATAACTTTTTACAATTGTACCAAACGACCTGATTTTTTATAATCAGTCGGAAGCATTGATTTATGATATGTGGAAAAGATTTCCCAAGAGATTATATTTTAGGTTACGTGCAAAAAAAAGGCATTTTTTAAAACTTTTTTACTTGGGCCATTAATGAAAATTTAAAATATATGTTTTGCAGATCTATGTTAGTTATACACATGCTGAAAATTTCATCGAAATCGATTAAGATACACACGAACTACAATGGGTTAGAAATGGTGAAAATCGTAGTTTCACACTACTTTTGATCAGTTTCTGCTGAAAGTTCACAGAACCGTACATCTTTCGATAGTTTCGATGCGTGTCGTTTTGTTGTCCTGCATCGACCGATGTCGATGAATTTTTCAGCATGTGTATAACTAACATAGATCTACAAAACATGTATTTTAATTTTTAATTTAGGGCCCAAATAAAAAGGTTTTTAAAAGTGCCTTTTTTATTTTTGTATGTAACCTTGTAGAATATAACGTTTTGAAAAATATTTTATTTACTCATATCATTTCATAAACTAATGCTTCTAATTGATTATAAAAAACAGGTCATTTCGTACAATTATGAAAAAGTTATTCTATTTTAAAAGGATTTAGGAACACTTTGTACTCGCACTGTATATAATGCTTTCAGCTTCCCAGAACAATTGTCGATTTATAAAAAAGTTATTCTCATTTAGTAAGAGTACGTGTGTTGCAAATAGCAAGAAGCAGAAGCGAAATCAAAAATTTTTTCTTTCTCGTTTGAATTTAACGAGCTGAAGCTAACGCATCGATATTCTGGTATTTTTCTCAATTTATCTGCTGTTTTGTAAATCGCACCCACCAAATTTCGTAAGAAATGCATAAAATTCCACTTGGTACTTTTCCTCTGTTTAAACAGGAGGGAACTGAGAGAAATAGTGGAGAACGAAGAGAAATTTTTTAAATAAAATTTTTTCTGCCTCAAGGGTTGAAAGACCTATCGGAATTCTTTTGCACTTGAAACACGACACCCTGTATACGCGCGTGCACTCCGTAGCCGTAGTAAGAACGTACCCTCTCGTCTCGCAGTGTTTTGTTTTCGGCCGCGTTTTGTATAAGTTCGCGTTAATGCGGATCCGTGGAAGCGCGGTTATTTCCAGCGTCAATTATTCACGAGTACACGATGAAAATTTCAAACGACTTCTTCTTCTTCGACGACGAATCCAGGTTAAGTTTGCGATTCCAGGATATACTCTCGATCGAATCGACGTTCGCAGTCGCAGAGAACAATCGAATTCTTGATTTGTGCGCGCGCCGATAAAGTACATTTATCAATCTTGATCCGAACGAACCCTCGGAACTCGGACAAAGGGTATAGCCGATATTCGATAGGGTATCAAGAAAAAACATACTGCGCAAAATTTCAACCCTGTATCTCTATCGGGAGGGTAGTTATGGGGTAAAATCTAAAAATCAGTTTTTAGTCTATTTTCCCTAGTTATGTTTCGAAATTCTGATTGTGAGAAAAATCTGATACATGTCAAGAACCCAAACATGTACTTTGGAATAAGTCTCAGATTTTTAAAGTAAGAATCCTGCTTGTAAAAAATCAGAAACCTCAAAGTAATCGAAAAAATGCAGATTTCACATGTAAGTTCTAGAGTGACAACTTTTATATTTTTACAGTAGCGATATATTGTTATCGGTATTGTTCATGAATTTTTCCAGATTGTTTGGTTTGGTGCGTTGTTGTTAAAAAAAGAAAAAAATAATAAAGTCATTATTTATAAACCAAAAAATCTGAAAAAATTCATAAACAATACCTAAGTATATCAATATATCGCTACTGTAAAAATATAAAAGTTGTCACTATAAATCTTACATGTGAAATTGCATTTTTTTCGAGGTTTTTCATTTTTTACAAATCTGAAACCAATTGCAAAGTACATGTTTGGGTTCTTGACATGTGTCAGATTTTTCTCAGAATTTCGAAACATAACTATGGAAAATAGACTAAAAACTGATTTTTCGATTTTACCCCATGACCACCCTCCCGATCGAAGTACAGGGATGAAATTTTGCAGAGTATGTTTTTTCTTGGCGCCCTGTCGAATCGTCGATACAGTTCGGTTCAAGGGCATTTTTGACTATCTTATCCGGCTATACCCTTTATCGAACGTTTCCACAACGTGATCTGGGAAAAATGGGAATTTCTACATAGAAATACTGTAGAGTGAGCCTAAAGATCCGCAGTTTAGTAATTTCAAGCGGCACAAAAAACGAGTATCGTTCTACTCGGTGATGCTTAGAACCGTGTCCGATTCGGTCGGTGATTCGGATAAGTTTGCTCATCCGAAATGTAAACACGATGCAGCCGCAGGGTGCGATGGTCAATGAGCGGTGACGCGACAATGTTGATTAGTTAGTCCGGTTCCCCCCTCCGTGGCGTGTACCAATTTCAGGGCTGCTAATTATGAGGCAGCCGTACGCGGGCTTTTTGTTTGTTCGCGTTTCGCACCTGTATCCCTCGCTCCCTCCTCTTTCCCGTCTATTATTGAGCGGCCTAATAAACGATCAAAGCGGCCTTTGAATTCTGCTTATTAATTCCCATTCCGGTCCGCCTCGTATCTGGAACTATGGTGGTCCGTTGACCATGGAATTCCTGTATGGCTGCTGACGACTATACACGGTGACCCTGATCCATACAACTGCGTTACCTTACCCCGTGATGAAACGTTACTTAAAACGCGTATAGTCTTTTCAAGCAATTTTTTTCAATCACTTTATACAGGAGTTCGGTGCACTAAATTCGTTTGCTTTCAATAGTAAGCTTTCGTTGGTAAAAATTTAATCTCGCATTTGTCATCGATCACTCGATGAACTAGATCACATATTAATATATATATATATATATATATATATATATATATATATGTAGATTCTTATAAAATCATTACATAATCGAAGGAAGCAGAACGATCATCGAAAGACAAAGTCTAGCAAATGACGAGTCAATTTGTTCTTCTTAGTCAGCAAAATGGTAAAAAGTGATTGGTACAAGTGGAGTTTTTCGCAATCTCAAGGCAATCTGAATATTAACATATAACGCTAAACTAGTTTCTTTAACGAGTCTGAAAAATATGTGTGGAACCTAATGTCTGAGATAGCCGATGATACCCGAAATTTTCTCTCCATTCTAGACACGAAGGTAATCGATACCCTTTGCAGGAAGGACTAATTAAGACCCACTAATTGGCACATTCTCACCGATGCGATGAGCAGAATTTTACGATCTACCCGTATGATAATTATAGAAATACTTTCGCGCGTCGGTGTAATTTCGAGATGGCTGCGACGAATGGCCTCGTGCGGAGCGTCGCGATTGTCAAGGGTAACGACGTGACGCACAGTGTGCTGTTTGCCCGATTTGTGCAACCAAAGCTATGTATTTCACAATTCGCTCAACATTCAAACTACTGTAACTTTGCTAAAATTCCTCCAAATTTTCAAAAAAGTTTGCGTTTTTAATTACCTCCAGAACATCCTTAAATATATAGCCATGGTGAAAAGTATGCATTTTCCAATAGGAAATTATACATATCTAAGAAATTGAAGATGGCCTTCACGTGATTTTCAAACGTCTATCCAGGGTCAAATCAATGACACCATTTTATGTTCCACTTAAAACCATACAACTTTCGTGTGAAACATTTTTCTCCAAAATTCTTAATTTCCAAGATATACGTTTGTTACACTTTAATTGACTCGCCCTGTATATTATTTAAATTTTATGAATGTGCTGTTTTCTTATTTTAGTGTATATTGTATGTTTATTATTATTATTATTATTATTTAGTATTTACTTACGTTAATACGGAGATATAAACAAACGCAAACATGCATGATTTTTTCGTAAATCAGCTATAAAGCACGGAGTCAGACGTAGTCAGATACAATTTTAATGGCACAGAAATGAACACCGAGACTCACCCTGAAGTGTAACAAAATCATTACCAAATCTTAGAATCATAAAAAAGTGACTGAATCGTTGGTTATCTTTAAATATTAAGAACTACAAAAATGTATACAGTACAAAAGTGAAATTCTCTTAAAAAGTACACCTTATACGCAGTAAAAAAAACTTCTATAGAACAAAAGTCTATTTAATTTATGTAAATAAGGTAACAATTACTCAGACATTCAACTAACGCCAGCAACAAAAGTTTTACATTTAATGTAATTGAATTTTGGTTGCAGAAATCGGCCAAACAGCACAATGTGCGACGTTTCTATGTACATTCCTCCGGCGCAACTGTTTATTCATTATCTCGGTATAGTATTTGATATATCGGCTAGACGCTACCGCTAGACAATTGCGACACTGTTTGCTCCTGTTACCATGTTGCGAATTCGAGACGGACGCGCGTAGGGATAACCGAATCGATAACCGGTGAACGCGCTAAGGCCATCCTCGCGTTCACCTTATCATAGAATTAATTACCGTGATTATGGGTGTAATATCACTCTTCCGAACCAATTGGATCTGTTTAAACCGGGATTAATGAGCATTCATGAGAGCTTTGAGCTCTACCCAACAACGCCACGCCGTCTGAATTTATGAACGCCACAAAGTGGGGAAAACTGACTTCTCTCGATTAAAAAAGAAATAACTTTTGATAGAAATGAGATAGAGGGACGTATTTTTTTTAGTGAAAGCTGAATCTTTGCAGAATATGGGAAAAATAGGGAGATTATGGTACGAATGTTTTTAACCTTAAAAAAATAAAAGTTTAACTGTTTAACTATAATTCGATTTTTTGAAAAATCCTGAGGTCGTAGACAAATTTTAAGACCAGATTTGAAATCAGCGTGAAAAAATGATACATAGTATGTTAAAAAAATATTTTCATCTCGTGGTAACGTAGAAATGATTTTTTCGTGAAATTGTGCAACTTTGACAAATTTTCTCAAGGTTAAGAACCGTTCTTTTAAATTTTTTTAAATTAAAGCTGAAACTTTGTAGAATATGAGAGATTGTGGTACGAACGTTTTTTAACCTTGATAAAATACGTCAAACATGCACAATTTCAAGAAAATCGTGGTTTTTCCAATATCATGCGCGGAACAAATTTTTTTGGACATGTTATACATCATTTCCCGTAAATTTTTTCACGCTGATTTCAAATCTGGTCTCGAAATTTGTCTACGCCCTCCGGATTTTGCAAAATTTGAATTATTGTGAAAAAATAAAATTTTTTATTTTTTCAAGGTTAAATAACGTTTGGACCATAATCTCCATAATTATCCCATATTCCGGAAAGTTTCAGCTTTAATTTTTAAAAAATGTCATTGCTTTATCTGATTTCTATCGAAAGTTCTATGATTTTGTCGCCGATTTCGTCCGAATTGGCCACTGTGTCAGAAACGATTCTCCGAATGATTATTGTTTCCCTCGATGGCTTGAATTCGGTTAGTTGCCGAAACACAGATGGTTTATCGAAGAGGCGTTTGCGATTCGTAAGTGATCGTCGCGGCGAGGCATCGATTCCGTGGAATCTCGCGTATCGATCCGGGTGCAGCATCGAGAGGAGACGTAAGGATTGGCCAATGCGAACCGCAGGTCTCTCGATGGACACAGGAGGAATTCGTAAAAAGTCCTTCCAGCCGGAATTGTACCGATTTTCAAAATCGACGTTCAAAATCGATCGAACGATGACGGAAGAGCCGACACACGATATCGGGTGACGATCGTTGTCTACGAGCGTGATCTTCCGGACGTGGACGTACCTGCACGCCGCACCGCACCGCACCGCACCGTCATCCTTTCATGGATGAAGAGTAGGCGACTTTACGGACGAGGTGACATTTAGAACGCTTTCGAATTTCCCAAGACTGTTTCGTTGCGTACTTGGCTTTGGAGCTCGACGCAGCGCCGTAACGTGATTCATCTGCGATTCTGATTTAATTAATCACCGTTATAGACTAGTATAACAGACTGCTGCGGGGTTAGCCAACGCAGTTTTTGCAGCAGAGCCCGCACGAGACCGCGTTCGTTGTCTTGAATAGAATTCGGGCTCGGTCAAAGCTTAGCTTAGTTAGTTTCCTCGGGCGAAAATTATTATACGAACCTGTACGTCTTCTCATCCACGTGCAATCAGTGGCACCGTGCCGGTTTCCCGGCAGCTCGCGCTCGCGCTCGATTTTATCCATCCTCCATGCTATCATTGAATTATGAAGGAACTAAAACTTTCTATAATACTTTATCGGCAGAGCATCGCCTCCGGAGAGGATTGCAAAGGGAAGAGACGAGACGAGACGAGACGAGACGAGATGAGACGATAGGGATGAACAGGCTCGGCATCTCGTGGACCTCGCGAATACCCTCGTTCGATTAAAACCGTAGGATTTGAACGGAACCGATACGATACGATCTAGTCGGGGGATAAACGTGATTGTTGATTCTACGGGGTCGACTCCGATCGATCGCCTCGCCGCGCCGCCTCGTTTTTGCTTAATTTTACACCAGCCGGGACGCGACCTTTGATACGACCCGGTACGCACGCCCCTTTCCTCTGTCGTGCACCGACGCGCGAATGCGCTCGAGCCCCCAGGTGCATTTCGAATGGAAATTCGAGTTGGATTAGGTGGGGAAATCTTTGGAAAACGTTGTGTAAATTTTCTACCGCTCGTACTGCACGGCCTGGATGCATTTTTAAAGATTTCGAGCATCGAAGGGACTCACGTGAGGAAAAATACGTTGTCCGATTTTTTTTCCTCACCGGATCTATCACCTTTGTATTCTATATTTGAACATGCATACGGTCGCCTTTACGCGTAGACATTAGCGCATGCTAGGGCCCATACAGGAAATAGCGATCGTTAAGCGTGGCCGTGTTAGCGTGACACCGAGGGACAAATTAGTTTGGAAAAATGAGGGATGAACGGATGAGAGTTAATCAAATTTGTGCTGGTTTATAGGACGAAACGGTTCGAATCCGTTTTATCGTGGCTCAGTATGTACATGGAAAGATTCGACTGAAGTCTGAAGCGCGCTAAAAAATGTATAAAAAGTTTGGCACCGCACCGGTCGTGTGCGACAGATTTTCTATTGTTCGGACTGGATTTTATTAGCCGATGACGAAATTAGGCGTCGCGAATCGCAAACCGTTTACAAAATAACCGCGCGACTGACACAGTTTATTTTTGCATAAATCCGAGTCGGAACGAGAACGCGCGAACGATACCGCGATTCCCAGATCGATTTATTTTATTTAACTCGCTAGCCGAGCGACCTCGATCGCAAACATCGGAAATAGGAACAGTTAAAATCGAGCCGGGGCTACCTGGTGGCGCGGTTTGTTTGCGAATAAACGCGAAAGCAAGATAAACAATTAGCGGGATATCGAACAGAATGTTACGTTGTTAGGAGAGGTGTGCAAACGCCGCGCCGGCAGGAAGATCGCACAAAGTGTCGTTCGTCGCACAGTGAATGAAGCTCGCAGGAAACGAAAGGGCTCGCAGCAACTATGTACTAATAACAGAAGAACCCGCGGAGTGGCGTGGCGCGACAGTTATCTCGGAGAACTCTACACCTCGTTACGACTTTCTCCGGGTTTCTAGTGGAGTCTACTAAAAATGTTAGCCGGACGTACAAAGTGTCCGGAACTTGTTCCCAGCACTGCTGGAAAAAGTCTTTCTTTAAACTCGTATTCGTTTCGTTGGTCTTGAAAATTTGAATAATTTTATGATCGGACTGTTGATTATACCCTCGATTTGTTAATGTATTTCTGAACGATACGGCGTTGCGACAGCGAATAGCAAATGCGTGTCGTGCTTTACGCGACACAGGGAGAATACTAAATTGTGTCGATCCTCGAAACACAGGTACATATTGCTTTGGTATCCTGGTAGAATCAGAGGACGAGACGCTCTCTTTAAGATTGCGAAATAGTTTCGTACATTTCACTGTAGACTGTAGATTGTAGACTGTAGACTGTAGACTGTAGACTGTAGACTGTAGACTGTAGACTGTAGACCGTAGACTGTAGACTGTAGACTGTGTACTGTAGACTGTAGGCGAGCAAAATAGCAGCTATGTACTTTTTTCAAGTGAAACTTCTTTTAGCGGAGTGTAAGCCTAATTACGCGTCACGAAATTCGCGACATGAAAAAGCGTAACGGTCAAAAGTGGCGGTTGCGACCTATACCCTCTCTTCTCATCGTTGAGAGCTGTGTGTAAGGCCAGCGCGTTACGCGTTTTCCTGTCGCTGCCAGCTGTCCCATACAAGGTTAGGCAGTTAGGCAACTATTGCCACCTACAATAATTCCGAAAGTCTGATAGTAGCAGAAAAGTTTTTGAAAAAAAAGACGTATAAGACAACAGGGGCTGTAATATGGGGATAATAGTTTTTTTGCAGGTGGAGGTGCTTCGGACATTTGAAGGTCACCTCCATTTTTTAAAAATTGAATGTCCTATTTTTTATACTATAGATCGATAGAGTATCAAATTTATGGTATAAAAGCGTTGACCTTCGTATGTTCTAAACCTTTTTCTTTTTTTAACAAGAAGAACAGGAGCTTCGAGCGGCGGTGGTGAGGGCCCTTTCTTCGATTCACTCACCAACGCCGTATTCTCGAGTGCGGCCACTCATGTTCTCGGCATTACGTATGTTCTAAACCTAATAGCTAACGAGATATTATCCAAAGAAGAAAGAAAATTGCTTCAATAATATCTCGTTAGCTATTAGATTTAGGACATATGGAGATCAATACAATTTTACTCAGAATTCGATAGTTTATCGATTCATGATACAGGAAGTGGGTGTTTTCATTAAAAAAAATCAAGGTGACCTTAAAATGTCCTCCATATCTCCACCCACGCAGAAACTGTTTGTCTTCCGACATGTCCCCCTCTGTACCGTGCAAATTTTGTTTATAACATTTTTCCGTATTGTTATAAATAACGAAGATATTCAAAGCGGACATAGTTGTTGCCCTACCCTTGTATACACGTATTCCTAAGTTCACCTTTAATATGCTAAAGTTCGATAGTTGAAAATGGTAAAATTGTAAATTCGGAAAGATGCAAAAATAACACCTCCGATGGTTGTCTCTGACAGGCAGTTTGCTCTCAATCGAGTTCCTTGGAATTGTCAGTGTTTAAGAGATAGTCCAATAAACACATCGGCGAGCCAGAGACGTTGGCGTGTCAGTTCGAGAGAAAGAGAATGAAAGATAGAGAGAGAGAGAGGAGAGAGAAAACGGTCGTTTTATTGTTCCAGGTCTCAAGGGGACAGTTATAAATTCCCTATTGTCGTTGCACGAAGGGCAGCGCTCGCATTCTCTGTTCCAATTTACCGCATTTCTTTTAATAGCCGACTCGACTTGAATCGACTCGAGCCAAGTCGAGTCGAGTCCTTCGTTTGCTGGAACTATTTAGGCAAGTCCATCGGGTATCTGTTGGCGTGTTTCGTTCGTTCTCGCAAATATATATATATATATATATATATATATATATATATATAGAGAGAGAGAGAGAGAGAGAGAGAGAGAGAGAGAGAGGGAGAGAGAGAGAGAATTGAAAAGTAAAGTAAGCTCTTCACACACTCTGCGCCACGGAAATGCGCCCACCGATTTATTAGATCGGCTATGCTCTCCGATAGGGTTTTGTTTCGCGATATCATCGGTTCTGTTGCGGTGCCATCGACGAGTTAGTTATTATTCTGACCAGGCAAGCGACGCACAGTGTGACTTTTAGGAACATTAAATTTTTAATGATGTTGTTTCTTTTTTTATTCATGTATTTTGCTAACACTATTCAAAATATGATGATTTCTAATCACTTTCTAATCACTTTTTTTATGTTTTCGTATAACTGTTGGGTGAATCTTGTAGTTTTTTGTTTGTCAAAGTTTTCAAAAACTTTGCGTGTAGGAAAAAATTAAGACCAGATTCGGAATCAGCGCAAAAAACTATAAGATACACCCAACAGGTATATGAAAACATTTTTACTGTTGGACAGTGTTATTAACCATGATAAATTATATGTGTAATATTTAAAGAGTGAAAATATTAAAAATACACTACAAAGGATTGAATAATCACTGAAATAAATACAATAAAAACTGAAGTTGAAGTACACATACAGTTTTATTCGGGTAAATCATCGCTGACGATTGATGGAGTTTCATCATTTGTGTAGCCAGAAGAGTTCATTTGAGGCTTATTTTTCTTATCTGAATGCGATGAAAAGTTAAAAACAATAGCAATTCTGGGTTACGGAGATATTTCTTTCAAGGTAAGAGTAAATATGCAATTTTTAAAAAATTTTGAATTTCGGAATTAAATTTCTCTAAATGATCGAAATGTTACACTGTGCGACGTGACGTGTACGTTTTATACAGGGTGGTCATTTTATCTGAAGACATTGAATTATCTCGAGAACTATGGATCGGATCAAAACAGGTGGGTAATGAAAGTTGTTCGTCGCGAAAGGGGACATCCAATGATACCAAACTCGACTCCCACCCCCACCTCCTGGGTGTCGGGGTGGAGGAAGATAAAAAACTTAAATGGGAACCCCCATTTTTCATTGCAAATTTGGATTCTCCAGAAAAAATACACAAATTTGACCTAGGAGTTTTTGCATTTTAGTTCACAGATGGCGCTGTAATGGACAAAAATCAAAATGGGTAAAAAAAACGTTAAAAATTGGGGTATGTCGAGAATTATTCGGGATGTACATGCAAAGCGAGGAAGCGTAAATTCGCTATAACGCCAACGTTTGACGCAAGGAGCGTGAACGGTCGTCGAACCGCCGCGCCGCGCGCTGCCTGTCGCCGTGACTCATCGGGAGGCTTCGTTATTGAAAGAATATTATTTTCTGCTAACGAGAACGATGCCCGACGAGATAACCGTCTTTGCGAAATTCACCGACAACCGTTACACCAGTCAGCATCGCCATTACCAGCGTTATCTGCGTTTCCTGACTGAGTCCGAATTCGTGCATACAAAAACTACGGATCGACCTACGATCCGAATGCATCTTTTTGATTTACCGTTGAACCCTCCTTCTGGAGCACACCGGAACACTTCCATCGAGACCACCAAGCTCGTAAATAAACATTCCGCCGTGCCGCGTTGGGAAAATAAATTTCAGATAAGAAGAAATCAGCGGGAGATCGTCGCGCAATTCGCGTGAGGTAACCAATGAATTATTCACCGGAGAAACGTCGAAGAACAATGGCGTTGCGAACTTGGCAAATCACTTAAACGTATTGATTTTTCATTGGAACGCATATCGTGGTTGGATTTGTAATTTTGGTGAAGGACATTATTCGGTATAATCTACTTGTTACGTATTATATAAATCTGAATACACATCTATCGTAAAGTGCAATCTTCCTGCTTCAATTTGACTCCTCGAAAGTTAAGAAATGCGAGGATTATATTGTAATATCGACTTGAAGCAACTCTTTAAAATCCGATCACTTTTCTTCGAGCAACTTTTCAGAAAATAACCCACTTTGTTGCAACTGATTTACAAGACTGATTTTCGAAGAACCTTTCTTTTTGTTTTTTTTTGCGGATGTGTAGGAACCGGTAGAACCCGGGACTCCGGTGGTTCCCCGTCCTGCAAGTACCACCATAATGGAGTCCCGGGGATGCCGTACACCTCCACACCCAAGGGTGCCAGTATATTGGGCCCTTTTTTGCTAAACTGTATCGAAATCACCCTCCCCCCGACCCGCTTTCCGCATACTGAAGGGGAGGGTGATAACTGATACCACACCTGTTCTGACTTTCGAAGAACCAAAGACACCGTTGGTTATTTTCCTCCACCATATTCCAGCAATTAAAACTTTGGCTATCATCCAACTATAACATGGTCTATTGAAAACTCAAGTGAATCGAGTAAATCAAGAAGAAATGATCGGAAAGAAATCGAAATAAAACGATTATTTGTTCAAGAAACAATTAACATGAAACGCAGAAACAATCTGGGTTAACAAGATCGGGGAACGCTGGGATTGAAACGCCTAATCGTTCAACGGAATGAAAACGTTTCGAAAAATTGGAATCCGTATTCCTGAGGTAAAGCGTGAAAGGTGGTCGAACAGTGGTTCCGTGTTTCCCAGCTTGTCGACCCATTTCCACATTGTTTACGTAATAATGTTTCACGCAGAGATGTTGACGCTATCGTCGCACCGGGCCCTGTCTGCGGCACGTGCTGGCGTCGTAAATCCCCGATCAGAATTGATGTTACGCAAACTGTGCTCGTACATCCACCGGGGCCCTCTTTCGCGTATGTATCGCGCGTGTTTTTTTTCTGTGCCCGTTCTTATTCCCTGTATATGCTCACCAACGCACCGCGAACACTGTCGTTGTCGCAACCGAACGTATTGTTATTCCCCGAACGTCGGCCGAACGACAATGCCGTATCCGTTTTCGGGATGCAATCATCCCTGTAAATGCGTTTGCTCGATAATGCCGTGCAGGTGTCTTTCATCGTGCATCCGCTTCTCTCCCGCTCTGCAGCCGCATTTTTCCCCGCGCTCACACATTTTTCCTTGCCACTCCGCTGCGACGCGACGCGACGACGCGAAATCGGTGACAAAATTAATTGTGGGTTTCGACTTTAAACTTGATTTGCGAGGATGAGCTTTAAATTTGAATTCTGGGTTTGGATTTTAAACTTGAGTTGTGAGAATGAGCTTAAAACTTGAATTGTCGGTATGGTTTTAAACTTGAACTTTGAAATTACACGTTAAACTTGAACTTTGAACATAAATTATGGATTTGGACTTTAAACTTAAAGTTGAAATTGAACTTTGAATTTGAATTGGGAACTTGAATTACGGATTTGCACTTTAAACTTGAAGTTTGAAATTCAACTTTAAGCTTGAATAATTATGAGGATGACCATCAGACTTGATCTTTGAACTTAAATTGTGCAGAAATTAATGAAATCTGTGTACAGGTAGGAATGGTTCACGAAGGACTAGCCGATGTTTCTTTCGCCACCGGGTGGTTGCCTTGTGTGTGGAATTTGGGAAAAAGTGGACTAGCCAACGGGTCGCTACTGTTGGAGTGGATAAGGGTGTGTTTCCGCTGACTCGTAACTTGTTTAAATGAATCTGGTACACCTCGAGCGGCAAAGGTGTATCGTCGTAAGATCAAGATACTAGCGACTGGGGATCGAATAGGGAATAGCGTGGTTGAAATGAACTACAAATGAATTCACACACACACACACACACACACACAATGATATACTCTTAACTATTGCTACTACAAATGTTGAGTGTAAGATGTCGCGGACCAAGTCTCTCTGTGTTAACGCACCGAGGAATGCGGGGGCTATACTTGTACGGAATCCCGTTGATAGGATTCGTACCGGAAGAAATCTAACGATGGGGAATTTACACCCGATCTTGTTTAAAAGAGATCACGACGTGGACCGACGCGCACAACGCGAAACTGACTGAGAAGAGATGAAAGCCCAACTATGCAGGAAATCTATGCCATTATACATATACTGTTAAAACCCCCATCAAATCAGACCAGGCAAAGGTGGGAGTTACAGAAAACCGAAATTACTGAGAAAAGAGATTACCGCGGCTGCATTACTTGCAGGCCCTTATATGCAATGGTTCCCGGAAAGCCTACACTTTCCGAAGGGCCCTTTGTTTCGATGCATATCTCCAGAGAGGTCAAAGATTATTAACGGTTGCCTCCGCATACGTAACACTGCTTTCAAAATTTGTCAACCTTTCCGCAAAATTCGGAGGTCGTAGACAAATTTTTAGACCTGATTTGAAATCAGCGTGAAAAAATCTACGGGAAATGATGTATAGCATGTTCGAAAGAAATTTGTTCCGCGCGTGGTATTGAAAAACCACAATTTTCTTGAAATTGTGCAAGTTTAACGAATTTTGTCAAGGTTAAAAACCGTTCGCAGCACAATCTCCATATTTTCCCCATATTCCACAAAGTTTCAGCTTTAATTGAAAAAAAAATTTTCGCTCTATCTCATTTCTATCGAAAGTTCTTTGATTTTGTCGACGATTTCGTCCGAATGGTACACTGCGCGGCGGGCTCTCGCGAGAAAACACAAGAAAATTCTGTCCCGAGTATACATATACATATACGTTCGTTGCGTTCTCGCCGACGTGGCGCATTTCAGCGGTGAGAATCGTTACGATAAACGAGGTCCCACTGAATCGCGAGCGAATCCACTATGAATTATGTTGTCTTTGTGGACTCGAGTTTTCGTGGAATCTATTGCTTTCGCAGCGAATCTCTAGCGGATCTATCGCCGTAACGATGACAACTATTATAATAATGTCACGAACAATTTCCAGATAATTGCCCGGCAAATTACACGTTTGTTGCTCAGTGATGGATTAATGCTAATTTCCAGCGTCATCGCGACGCTGACACGGGATTTATCAAGGTTTATCAACGCGCAATTATCATCTCTCGTACGACATCTTTTTCCTGAATATTTTTTGTCGAAATAGCACTGTTTCGCGTGATATTCCCGAGTACGGCTTCGCTATTCGATTACAAGGAGATTAGGAGGATCGAATACCGCAAAAAGACTGCGTCAAGCTCCCGTTGATAAACGACTTGAATTTTAAGCTCGGTGTGTCTACTTACACGGATTCTTGCCTAGGATTGTCAGCAATTTACTCGGCAATTCGAATCTCCCTTTGTCTTATTTTTAGTATTGTTTACGATCCGTGATAAGGCGTGTTAATCTTCTTTCGAGCATGTTCAAGGTCTTCAAGCGAGACCGCTCGTTCAGCGACTTCCCGTCGCCATTCAAATTTAACAAAGAACGCGAGAAACGGCGATGCACCGGCATTACCATTTTATCAGTTTACAGACTCATTATTATACCGCGGTACCTCTAAACGCCGCTTGTCTCTTCGTGTTAGGCGAATGCGCTTCGGTATCAAATCGGGAATACAGACGAGAAAATGGGAAAAATCCTTTTTCATCGACAATTTAACGATGCTCTCCGACCCCCCCCCCCCCACGTACGCCTACAAGAAGATAAAAAATCCTCAGTGTTTCATGGGCTCCACAACTTCGATCCTCTCGAAGCGCCTCAAGTTCTGGGCGGACAGTCAGAGGCATTCGAAATTCTGAACTGTGACGCTCTGGCTAAACTAAATAGACCTTTAAGGTTGACGTTAACGGTTTGATTTTCGCAGGCTGTCGGAGCCGATGGGTCAGATCCACGACGGGGTGGGGAACTATTCGGCGGACGTGAAGTGTTCCTGGCTGATCGAGAGCAACCCGAACTACACGATCCGGATGCACGTGAAACAGTTCGCGACCGAATGCGGCTGGGATCACCTGTACATTTACGACGGTGACAGCGTCGAGGCGCCGCTGTTGGCCGTCTTTTCCGGCTTGATGCACAAGGATGGCTACCACGTGCGACGTGTGCCGGAAGTGATCGCCCGCTCCGGAAGCGCGTTGCTACACTTCTACTCGGACGTCGCCTACAACATGAGCGGCTTCAATATTACTTACAAGATCAACGCTTGCCCGAGCAGGTACGCAACGGATATATTCTTGTCTTTCTGCTTTCTGTTTGATCAACCAGATAGGATCATTTGTTTGCCGATCGTGTGCGTATTTATTTGTGTGCGCTCCCACCCTGTCTCTTCCTCTCTTCCTACTTCCGCTTTCGTTTTTCTCGTCGAGAGGGTGTTTGCGCGGCGCATACAATGGTTTGTTTGACAAGTCTTCTGCTTTACAACTGCTTTACCTTCCTTCTTTTTCTTTGCTTTCTTTTCTTGTAATCTATCCATGCGCCGTGTTCCTTCTCCTTTTCCGCTGAAATCGGTGTCTTGTCGTTCGCCCCCACAGCAACCAAGATATTTGTTCATCGATTAAACAAATGTTTATCCCCGCACTCCCGTACACCTGATAAGCGTGTGTTTGCCAGGTGATTATACCGAGATACAGATCGGACACGTGCGTCGCGCGCGTCCTTTAATCTCTATCCCTGCGATCATAAATCTGAAAAGAGAAAACACACTAAACATACGATCCCTTTGGAAGGGTGTTCTTCTCACCCTTCGGATCGTTTTTTCAAAGCAAATGAAAGTTGAAGTTATTTCCAGTGGTTTCGAAAGGTTTTGAAAATTAATAAATGTTCCCTTCTATCGATCGTATATTTGTTTATAAAAGATGTACGTATCAATGCTCTCGGCGCACTGGTTCGATCAATTTTTACTTACAAGTGAGGTTCCTCAATCGTGTAACACATTGATTTTAATGAAATTTTGGTATGATACATAACTCAAAAAAATATTTGACACCTATTTTTTTATAGCGGCTGAGATTCATGTTGAGGGGGTGAAGATATCTTTCAAAGTTGGGGGTGGGGGGAATCTTATTTTATCGAATATCTTCGAAAGTAGTAGGCCTAGACAAAAATTTCAAAATCTAATTTGTGCTTCTTTGAATGCCGAATCTTTTCGCGTAACCAATTAAAAAAAATTATTTTAAAAAGACTAACATTTTTTATCGATGGAAAGCCCGTAGAAAAACAGACAGATCAGCCGTTTGTAGGGCTACAACATTACTTTTAACGTGGAACAACACCAAATAAACGGTTAGCCTTACTAGAAAGAAGGTTATGCCCGGGTTTGGTAGTGAAATTCGCACCCAGCGGAATTTTAATCGTACTTGGACCATTCGATAGCCCATCTAAAAGAGACCCTTCTCTGCCAAGTTTCAGCTCCATATCTCATCTGTAATGGTAGTTATTGAGAAAAATCGAAAAACCAGTTTTTGGCCGAATTTCCCTATTTATTGACAATTAAAAATTCTGAAAAAATTCTGACACATTTTGAAAAAATTAAAGACACGAAAAAAAACGGAAAAATGCAGATTTCATATAGAAATCTTAAGTTAACTGCCACAGATTCAATTTAGCAACGAGATATTACCGTAAGTATTATGCTAAATATTTTTTCAGATTTTTGTGAGTGGTGCAACAATGTTCAAAAAAATAAATATCACTTTTTTTTCTTTACATTCATCATTTCACATCAGTTCGCATTCGATAGATTTATGAGTAGAAATAGTTTCCTGGTGATACGATACACTGTATGTTTATCAAGAAACCTCAGTAGGCACAAAAACACAATATTCTATTTTGTGTTTCAGATTGCTAAAATAGAAATATTTCTTTTTTTGATTCCCATTGTTAAAATAGAAATATTTTATTTTGTGGTTCCCATTGTTGAAATGGAAATATTTTATTTAGTGGTTCCGATTGCTAAAATAGAAATATTTCATTTTCGAAATTGTACATCTTATTTAAGATACTATTTTCTTTAAGCAGAATAAAGTCGAACATATGAAATAGATTATAGATTTGAAATATTTGTTCCGCCAAATAATGACCACCTCTGCAAACAAGGAAGAGTCTTCGAGAGGGATCTCGCTCGTCCTGACTTGAATCACAAATTGTCAACTATCAACAGTATGATAGGGCAATTTTCCTATTATTTTAGACAAAATAATAGCAAATTATTTGCAGCGTTTTCGAAAGGTTTTGAAAGGTTTTGAAAATTGCTTATAGGTATTCGCACACGGACTGTTCGGGGCATGGCGTGTGCATCGACGGCTTTTGCACGTGCGACGCCACGTGGATCGGCGAGGCCTGTGAGATTCCAGTCTGCCCGAACAATTGTTCTCACAGTTACGGGCAGGGCGAATGCAACCGCGAATCGCACCACTGCGACTGCGTTCACGGTTACAACGGTGAGGATGCGTTTGTATTTCTCTGGCTACCGGAAGCTACCAGCTACCTTTCCCCTCGACGAAACCAGTCGCACGGAGAACCGCCGCACAGTGGGCCGGATCGAAAAATTTAGGGACATTCGACCAAAAAGTCGACTTTTCGAAATTGCAAACTAATGAATTTGTATTGTTTTGTAAGGATCTATGGAACTCGAAAATGAAGAAATTAATGAAATTGAATAAATATTTTAGTTGCAATGATCATTTAAAGTTGAGCGTTTGGAAAGTAGCATTATTCACCAGGCACAATTGCTCAAGTTCTTTGCAATGTCCTCATCGTTTCGTCCCATATTTTCTCTCAGTTTTTTTGTATGATATTGAGCATCTCTTCCGAATAAGAAATCATATATTTTTTTAGTAATAACTAATAATAATATATTTAAAAAATAATGCTGAACGATACATGACAGATTAAAAAAATGTTGCATATTTGTTAAAGGATATCTTTTTTTTCCCAAAACTTTCCAGGCTCTAACAAAGAGGAATATTTTCGGTAAAACTTCCTTTAAATAACCGTACAAGAATCATTTCCGACGACGTCCGACGAACAACAATATAGTTGTTTAAAGCGGACAATATTTTGGCGAGTACGGTCGCCGCACATTGGCGTTGTGAAGCGGCGAGGCAACCTAAGAACTCTCAAGATTGTAAAAAATTGTTTATTTTCTTAAGGAAAGCAACTGATTCAACAACTACATAAAAATTTATAAAAATAACTAACTAACAAATTAAACAAAAAATATATTCTAACACGTATTATTCGAAAGAGATTATTTTATAATATTTTTTAGTTCAAACCTCATTTCAATATCTGAAACGGTTCAGAAGTTATGCACCAATGTCCCTAAATTTTTCGATCCGGCCCACTGTGCGCCGACACGCCTGGAAACTGGAAAGTTATTTTCAGAGTCGAAATCAAAGTTGACGGGTTCGCGCGTTTGCAACTTGCCTCTCTATCCGCGGACTTTGCATTCGACTAAACTTGACGGACTATAGGTCAGGGGATCAAGGAGTTGAGATCAAGATCATACCGATCTTTCAAATAAAAATTCCACGATGCTCGACAAGATTGAAGACAGGCTGAATTTTAACCGAACTGGTTGTTGATTCTTCGATATTTTTTGCACTGGTCAGATTTCGTGTATGAAAATGTTTATGAAAAGTTTTCGTTATAGAAAACGATGTACGATTGTACGGCAAACGGTCCCGTTACCTAAACGTTTAGCAGCTTAAACTCTAAGAATTGGTCTATCCAAGTTTCCAGTGCAGCCAAGGGTATTCCAGATAGTCAGGGAGTTGAGTTGTCCGACGAGAATAGCGAATCGTTCGTGCCTTAATCCTGAGTAATTTTGATGATTCAGGCGCAGACTGCAGCCAGAGGAGCGATAGAGGTTTCTGGGAAACCGTGACGTACACAGACTTCTCGCCACAGGGTTCGGCTAGTCACTGCTCCATCGTTTGGAAGGATTCGTTGTACGTGGTCGGAGGCGAGAGCTTCCACCGCGCCAAGATGATATACGTTTACGATTACAATGGGAATGTTTGGGAGATACCTCGCGTCGAGGAGAAAGTTCCGTTGCCCCGGTACGCTCACTCGTGCGTGCTGTTCGGCGACAAGATATTCATGTATGGCGGGGTTGTAGAAAATTCAACGGTGACAAATGAGATCTGGGCGTTCGACGTCTCCGCCAAAGTTTGGGAGAACGTTACCGTGCACGATAACTGCCACAACAACAACAAGACCATGTGCGGCCCCCTAAAGGTGATATCTTAATCGTTTCGAAACTCGAACAATATTTTTTTAATTCTAATTTCGAAATGACCGAATTTCAACGTTCGCGGTGGCTGAATTATGGATGTTCTAACGCGATCCTTCACACAGGTAGCTGGACACACCGCGACTCTGGTGCAGAGCCACGGTAAGAAGGAGAAGATGGTCGTGATCTTCGGCTACTCGCCTCGATACGGCTACTTGAACGTGGTGCAGGAGTACTGTTTGAGCACTCGCGAATGGCAAATAGTCGAAACGATCGGTTTCCCCGTGAAAGGCGGCTACGGCCACACTTCGGCTCACGATCCTCTAACGAACCTGATCTACGTGTACGGCGGCTACGTGTCCGAGTCCCAAAGCACGCAGGTGTTGACCAGTAGATTGTTCTCTTATCATCCGAATTATCGCGAGTGGAAGTTGCTCACTTCGGCGCCGTCCGCTCGTTTCTTTCACACGGCCGTGTTCGTTTCCGGCGGTTTGATGATCGTCTTCGGCGGCAACATGCACAACGATACTAATCATTCGTACGGCACAAGGTGTTACTCCGCGGACACCATAGCGTACGACGTGACCTGCGACTCGTGGCACCAGTTCCCCATGCCCAAGGAAATCACCGATCTGCCTAGGTACGGGCACAGCGCGACCGTCTTCGAGAAGTCCATGTATATTTACGGGGGATTCGATGGGCAGATGTTGTCCGACATGCTCAGGTCAGGGAAACAACATTTTCCTTGCCGTTTCGTATCGTTTCGTTCTCCTCGATTCTGAAGAAGGAATTCGGTTTTAATCTATGCTTGTCCCCCAACAGATACACGCCGGGGAATTGCGAGCATCTGACCAACCAGATCCAGTGTTTGAACTCAAGAACAGGAGTGAAGTGTGTCTGGGACAAGCGTGAGAACAGGTGTGTGCAGATCACCTCGATACCGCGACACTTTCTGATGGCCGACGATATGCACGATGGGATCTACATGAGATGTCTGGACGACACACCGCCACGTGGCATGACATCCCACACGGAGCTGTGCAAGGTCCTCTCGGATTGCATGGCATGCGTGCAGACCTCCTACAACTGCGTTTGGTGCGGGAAAACCTGCTCGCACGAAATATGCCGGGACAATGCGAACGCGCCGCCGACAAAGGCGATCAAGGATCTGGAGCAGTGCGACGCCCATACCGGCATCGAGTGCTTGCAGTTGCACACGTGCCACGCGTGCACCAGCAACCCCCACTGCATCTGGTCCTGGTCGAACGGACCGGATCGGTGCAAGCCCCACTCTAAAGCTCGCGAGGTCGGTGCGATCGCGAAACCGTCGATCGATAAAGGGACGAACGTTCATCTTGAACAACCGGATCCCAAAGTATGCGAAGAGAACGCCATTGCACGGCTAGATCCTATATTCCTTATTACGTAACCAAAGTTTCTTTCATGTGTGTTTTCGAACCTGTTCTTTCGAGATCAACGTTTATCTTCTTGTCGGATCCAATAATAAATAGAATAGCCGATGGTTCTAAAACATCAGAAGTACAAATGTTGTACATTAGTACATATACATGTAAAGAAAAAGCGTTAGATCGGAGCTTGGTTTTTGCAGGTGACCATTTTGAACGGGACTATCCAAGCGCAGCGTTTGTCCATCGAAACCTGTCGCGGTCCATGCGTGGAATACAATTCCTGCAAGAACTGCACGGAGTCGGATTGCATCTGGTGCCAGAATCAAAGGAAATGCGTCGACACGAATGCATACTTAGCGAGTTTCCCTTACGGACAGTGCCGAGAATGGACTGCGAGTGACACCAAGTGTCGTCCCACCGAGACGGGGAAGGAATGGTGTACATTTTACTCGTCTTGTGCGGCGTGTCGCTCGGATCTTGGCTGTGGCTGGTGCGACGATGGTTCTGGAACCGGAAAGGGGTTGTGTTTGCGAGGCGGAGCACGAGGTCCTAGCAGTAAAAGCGCTGACACGTGTCCGTTTGAACGGTGGTATTTTACCAAATGTCCTAGTAAGTCAAGGCCACAGCGCACAAGTTCGTAATAGTTGTCACAGTATTCGGCGGAAGATCACCGATCGAAACTACTCTGGCTGTAGAAAGTATTTCTACACTGATAAATTTCAAACAAAACTGTGAAATTGTTGTGGACGTCCACTTCTTAATTTATCTTGTGGTCTTTTTCATAATTCCATACTTGTCAATTAAACTGTGTATAGTAGATCGAGGTCTACTTACAATACTTGATATTTCTGCTAAACTTTTACACTGACTGCGCATGTTAATAATAATTTTTCTTTCTTCTATCGTTATTTCCACACTTTTCCGTCCTATTTTTCAACAATAACTTTGAATATTTCGGAATTTTTAAATGCTATTGATACCAACAACGTTTCTAAATACATATATTGAGGAGATCAATCATACTTGCACCGCAATTTGTTTATGTTTACATGGTACGTCTACGGTAAGAATTATTCCCTACTACGCAGTTCTAGTTAAGGAGTGTACGAATACTATTTGCTGGTGTATTTCAATCGATTTATTGTTTTTCCTTATTACATTCGCAAGTTCATCAAGAAATCAATTTTTTTGTTGCATTGTATCTATTCTATAGACTTCTCAGAATATGTACATATTCATTGTTTCCGGAGAAGATAGTCAATAAACAACAATTTCACAGTTTTGTTTGAAATTTATCAGTGTCCGAATACTTTATACACCCATTATCCACTGTATAGTCGCGAAACGCAAAACGCAAAACACAAAACAAACGATTCAACAAATTTCGAAAGGAATCGAAACATCATGAATAGATATAGATTGTTGAAAACTGTCGGCGCAGCGTGTCTTGAGAAAGGAAAATTGTCAACGAGTAGAAAGAGAGTCCGCGAACTCGGCAGGGGGTTAAACGTAAATTAAAGTAGAGGATAGTATAGAGGAGTTGTAACGTTTTCTAAACGATGATTGCAGCTTGCCAGTGCAATGGCCACAGCAAGTGTCTTCCAAATAGCAGCGTGTGCATCCAGCCATGCGGGAATTTGACGTATGGGCCTCACTGCGACAAATGCATACCCGGCTATTACGGGAACCCTCTGAACGGAGCGACTTGCCAACGTAAATTACCTTAATCGTTAGATGGTCTCTGTTGTCGAACCTGTCGATGGCGAGCGGTCGTTCAATCAGTATTTTCCGTTGCAGCTTGCTTTTGCAACAACCAAGGCACGCAATGCAGCAGCGAGACGGGAAAGTGTTTCTGCACGACGAAAGGCATAATCGGAGATCATTGCGAGCGATGCGACGTGTCCAGCCTCTACCATGGGGATCCAACAAACAAGGGATCGTGTTTTTGTGAGTGACCGAATTCGTTATCAACCCGTGAACTCTTATCGATAGACTGCGGATTTTATACGTGTATCGATAGCAAATTCATGTCCTTGTAGCTTCCATGGGTTGCCGTAAACGTTGATAATGGTTATTTTTCATAAGAATCCGCAGTTTAATCATCGATTAATTACGATATCGTAAATTTCCATTTCAACGAACATGTTTCCTTTCGTAGACGATTTGGCGATCGATTACCAATTCACGTTCAACCTGAGCAAGAAAGAGGATCGCCAGTACAGAGCCATCAATTTCAAGAACTCGCCACCGAAGCCCGACATCGACGCAGAATTTTCTATTACGTGTTCCGTTCTCGCCAAGATGAATGTCACGATTAAAAAGGCGAACACACCGGAGATACCGTTGTTGCTCGGCGCGAATTGCACAACCAATATGTACAAGCAACGTTTCAGCAAAGCGGACTACAGTTTTGGCAGCGAGGACAACAACACGTTGACCACGTTCTACGTCTACGTGTACGACTTTCAGCCACCAGTGTGGATTCAGATCTCCTTCTCGCAGTATTCCAAGCTGAACCTCCAACAGTTCTTCATCACATTCTGCACGTGAGTATCTAAAACACTTTGTTCCTCGAGAAAAGAAACTAAATCTTATAGATTATATAGATTATAGATACGGTGTACCGTTCAAAACCGTGTTACATATATTTTTTTCGTTCTGTGTTTCGCACAAGAGAGAAACGACGATGGACGATTATTCTCCATAATATTCGATCGAGCATTTTCTTCTTCTTTTTTTTCTTCTTCAAAATTGTCTACGCTTTTGTGTTGTCCTAAGCCTCAGGCAGTACTTACTTGTAAACTAGAGATTACATGCCACCACCCAGGTGCTTCCTCGCTCTATTATTGGTGGCTGCAGTCCTCTGGAAGATTAAACAAAAGTATGACATGTACAGAAGAAGACAGAGACACTTTGTAGAGATGGAGCAGATGGCTAACAGGCCGTTCAGCCAAGTGCTAGTCGAAATCGAGAGGCGGGACGTCAGCAATTCGGACTCGGAACGAAGCGAGTCAGAACTGACCAATTGCCGTAAGAAGAAAAAGGTTTGCATTTTGATGAATTTTTACGACTACTTTAAAGTAGTACGTAATATAAATTCTTTAATTGATTACGGTCGAGAGACTGTATAGATTACATACAGACTCTTGACTCCGGTTCTAGCCGATTTTGTAGCTTTGCTCAGCCGGAGCAAGTTCGTTCAGGAGTTTAGGCCACTGTGCAGGGTACAAGGATGGCTTTGTTTTAAATTGGCTGATGGTTTCAGGATGCCCCTAGTCCGATCGCGTTGGAGCCCTGTTGCGGCAACAGAGCCGCGGTCCTGTCGTTGCTAGTCAGATTGCCTACTGGTGGTGAACCGTACACGCCGGCCGGCCAGAGCGCCGGCTTAGCAGTAGCGTCTGCGTTAGTTACACTGGGCAGTCCGCGAAGGCCTTCTCAGGAATTGACCACGAAGGAGCCGAAGAAGACTCGGAAGTCCGCCAGTCAGCACCCGGACTCCACCTGCATTTAGCGATAAAACAGAACGAAGGGACAAACGACAGACGATCGTATAGAAATATACGATTATATTATATAGAAAAAAAACCGTGAGTGACGATACGCCTTATTCTGTGATCTTGCCTCGAGACGCCGTGCGGCCAGGAGGAAGATTCTCGACCTTTCGAACTCTACTCGAGCGAAATGTCATCACCCGGTTCGCGATATATGATAATTATATCGTGTAATTCTCTAATCGGGGAATCGAATCGTAACGAATGCATCGTACCGCAACGGCCAGCCGAGAACATCCTGCGTTGCATCCGTTCGAACGTTTGAGACCGGCTATTTCATCGATCGGACGATCGGACTGCGGATCTTTATGCGCTTTGTCGCGTAGTTGATTGCAGGATCGAACGCGTATGTTCAAAATATGATTAGTCTTATTGTTAGTTATTTTACGTTGATCACGCGAGGAATATTCTATCGGGCGCAAGGGATCTCTATCTTGTTTCGATTTACATACGATAACATGTGAAAATCGGAATTTGCATCAGGATCCGCAGTCGTATTAGTCCTCTCGATACGAAAAACAGCGATCATCGGACCTGCGGTTCTCGCGTTCACGAAACCTGTTGCGGAAGTTTTACCTTCTGGATTTCTCTCTATCCTCTGCAGATTATTGCGTCGATGCTTATATCCTGTCTTAACTTTTCAACATAAACTTTTCTTCTGCGTGTATTTTCTATAATTTCAAACTTATGTTCATTCTCTTTGAAACGCGTCGCGAATCGTTTAATTTCTTTAAAAGTTTCTGTCGCTTCTAATCAATTCCTCGATACCGCGTAGTTACGCTTGCAGCGATCTTTTAACCGTTAACAGAATGAAACAAAAATTCAAAACGCGTTTGGAAGAGGAAGAGTAGAATTTTAAAATGATGCAACACGCATATAACAAATGATTGCGTGCAAGCTGTATTACAAACATAAGGCGACAGGATTTATGCACGAACCCAATAAATATAGGGCAGACCTGACGTCGAATGTATTTTTGCGCCATGGTATCGGGTTTATCGATCGAACGACGGTACATTTCAGGGCAACCGCGTCGAAGTCGATAGGGCAAACCGCAAGATGTAATCGACAGAAAAATACATCTCCGTTATTTTTAGCCCGAGCATGTGGCCAAAAAATCCCACAAGACATCAGCTCTACCTTCTATGTACATTATTTGTATATAAATCGATTGGACGGTCAATTGATTTCCGTCGAAAGCCCCAAGGGGTTGTTCTCTTTATTTTTCAATTCTCGTACACCACTCGATTCTCAGTTCACCCATTTCTGTTTTAAGTATCGCAAATTCTTTTCTTTATCTGTAATGGTGATGTAATATAATCAACGAGATTACCAATAGACATTTAATTGGTGGAATCGAATTGTAAAACAAAACTGGGTGAAAAATGTGGGAAAATCTTTTGCGCGATTTTTCAGGAACTGTCCACTTGTCGAGGAGCGTACGAGGGTTTTCATTCAAATTTTGGTTCGTCGACCGTACAGTTTTCAATGGATTTATGCGAGAGGTTCGACGGGGAGGACACAATTCATTTTGTAAAACTGTAAATACGTGCGTCGCGCGTCTCCGAGCCGAAAAGCGATCCCGATTCGCGCGTCAGTTGAGAAATGCAATGCGAGTAAATTGTACAGATAAATTGGCTCGAGAGGGTAGGGGGAGGGGGAGGAGGAAGAGGAGGAGAGTATTCGTCTCCGGCAGGATGTAAAAATTCAATTCTAAATTAGAAACAGGGGCGTACGGAGACGACGCAGATTTCAATGGAGACGCGATTCTTTTAGGATGGCGCCACCGCCTCCACGTTCACGTTAGAACCTTGTGCCAAATCATTTTTTTCATATCGGTGTTATCGAGAGACAGGATTCTACAAAACGAAAAAACCGTCACGTTCTTTGAAGACAAAAATCACGAAACTTGGAAACATAACTCGTTGCCTCGTCTCCGTTCGTCTCTTGTGAGAACGAGCTGAAAGCACGATCGAAAAATCGAATCATCCGCGTTGGGTTTCTTTTGCAACGGAATGTTAGTCGTGAAAACGTTCCCGAGCTTTCGGTCGTGCGATGCTTGGCGTAATTTTAATATGTAACGAAACATAGGGGAAGAAGTGAAGAATGTGGACGTTGCAATAAGATCGAACTATCGTTTTATATACGTTTTCGTTTCGCTGCATGATGGCGGCGATGCATTCCTGTACCAAGCCGAGTCTCGCGTTGCAATATCATATCTTCGCTAAGTGGAGAAAGATGATCGGTATTTTGTTTTGCGGGGCTGTAGTTTTCGGCGGCTTCCATCGCGAAATTCAAGCTAATCTGGTATTTCGATTCCTCTTCCGAGTTGACGAACAGCTTCCGGCGATCGAATTCCGACGATCGTCTCTCGGTTTTCCAAACAATTACCGGCAAAACAGATCTCCAGTGAAGACTGCAAACCGAAGAATGTCTTCAATTTGACGCTTTTCGATCTGTATTTTTAGCGCGAGGACCACTCGGTCACACTGCTCAACATAGTCGGGAATTTTTCTTACGATTTAGAGATAAGATTTTTACGAGACTTTTAAGTTCTACGGCACGAGCAGCTTGTTGCAACGTCGAGGCGATCCGATTATGTTGAACGGTATGGTCGTAAAAGCTTGCGTGCATCGGGCGTGTCGCCGCGGCTCGTTTTTAATCATTGTACAGCACGGATCGAGTGCAATGCATTTTAATTTTACCATGTAATACTCATCGAGTTTCGTTCACTCTCTCTCTCTCTAATGTATCTAGAGTCTTCGTTGTGAGGGTGCGACCGTTCGCGAGGGCGTAGCCGAGAACAAGATGGTTATCGTTCAATCCGCGAATTCTTTCAGAGAATTTATTTATTCATATCGTTTCTGTTCCGCCGGCACGGTCGCATCCGCGCGAGCAGCGTGGTGTACATTTCATTACCGTGAAGATAATTTAATTTTTTATACAACTGTTTCATTTTTCTTTTTTTTTTTTAAATTTCTATTCGAGCGACCAAAGCCTCGCCCGGCACTTTTCGTTCGTCGCCGATGCGAGAGTTTAGTTGTACATACGAGTAGATGTTATGTTATTTAAACGTAGCGGTATATCGGACGTATTGCTCAACAACTGAGTAGATTTTTCTCGTTCGTTCGTTCGTTCCGGGAATACTCTTTCTTTTCTCTTTACTCTTTTCAAGCCTATTTTGTAAGCTTCCGTTGTACGGCGAAACGCGTTATGTTCGACTGGTTTAGAAAAAGATGAAAGTATTTCGCTGAAGGTAACGCGTTTCGCATGCTCGGGACGACGGCTAACCGTATTTCTTCGTCCCTGATCTCTTCTTGTCGTCTACACCCCTGGCCAAAGGTATTCCATCGAGCTAATCAACTGTCTACCATTATATTTATTTACATATTTGACAAGGTCGTCGTTGGCGATTTTAACAACAAAAATTACGACATATTTTTATAGTTTTATCCTTATCGATGCGTTATTGTAATTGACAGAGAGATGGATTTTTAACATGTATTATATATCATTGACCTTGAAACGACCTTGTACAGAAAATTCATGAGAATTTGAAAGAATCGAAATTGAACAATTTCTTATTTTTGTTCAAGACTTTTGCCTACTGTACAAGAAATGTGTTCGATAGCAAGGCATTTTCGTATACGACTCGTGAACGATGATGTACATTTAGCGATAGAAATATCGAAACGATTCTGTACGCATGTTATACACATACTTTGATATGTGACTTGATAACAAAGAATGTAAGTTTTTGAAAAATGTTCAGAATTCCGATCGAAGATTTTACAGCCAGGGGTAAAACCGCATCAGTCGCATTCCTTGACACTGCCAAGATTAATCCACCCCCTTCATTATTTCTACGATCGATTTGTCTTCGAAACCCGAGCTATTAAACCATTGATATCACCGAGCCCTATAGTGCCTGATTTGATTCGTTCGTTTTATATCGATTATATTGTTCTACACGATAAGTCTGTACATTGTATTAAACTTCCTAGACGATCTTTCGCAAAGATGTCTCCAGAGTCACTGTAGAAAAGCTTCGAAACTATTTACCAGAATCCATTGCCGAGTCACGCGACCCGGCCACTCCAACTTCAGAGTAACGATTACAACCTGCGTTTTTGGTGAATCCGCGGCCAAAACTTTAGTGTATCTACATTGACGCAGCAGAGCTCTTAGAATCCTACGAAGATAAATTACACTCTCTCACGTTTTTGCAGGTAGTTTCTTATTCACAATCTCGTATAATACGAAGAACGCTTTAGAATTGGTACAAATTAGCGGAGCGACTAAAGGGCTGTTTCACAGTGGCCTTCTGCACCCGCAGCCCGCTTTTTGTGGTCAAATTTCAATTCTTCGATAGCTTTCCGAGCAGGTATAGCGTTTGAAGTTCAAAATTATGAAATTGAAGGAACAACTATAGTTCAATTATTCCTTACACAATGCTGAAATGAAAATTTGTATTATATTTTCGTATGTGTGAGCAGGTATATTTCAGTTATTTAATGGTAATATGAGCATGTTTGAATCAATATACTAAGAATATAAAGTTAAGTGCAAACTTTAGGTAGAGTTTTAAAAAAATGTTCAAAAACGTTAGCATTCAGATTTGATTTTTCTGAAAGCTTACACCTTCAACATATACACATGTAAATTATAATTAACTTCCCGATACATATGGAAGTTATTGTAATGATTCTACGTGTATTTTAACATGCAGACGTTCGCGCGCGGAGTAAGTACGCGCCGCGCTCTAATAGATCCGCCATTAGAGAGCGCATTTTGAATTTCGAATTTTTCTGAACTGAAGTTCAGATTCGTAATCCGATACCCCGAAAACCTCTCAATACTAGATTTCATATAATTCTTTGGAAGAATTAAGACTTGGTTAGTTTCTTGCGATTTCTGGACCGTAATATGCACTGTGAGCATTGTTAACACGATTTTCCAAATATTTCTGATGATCTGTCAAAAAATGTTTCCAACGAAAGTTGATTAGTATTCACTTTGTTGGGATGACGAGGTTGGGAGATCAAACCTAGAACTTATGTTTATTAAGTGTTTATTAAATTTCCACCACACTCGTGGAATTAACCCAGATAACCAACTGCTCCAATCTGCAGCTGTACTGCGCGGCAGCTATGTTGCGTTTTGGACGCCTGCATGTCTGCTGCCGCGAAGATGCACGGAAAACGGTCCTGGATTCTGCATCGCCGTAAGAGGGCAACCCGGTCGGATTAATATGTCAAATGTCGTACAAGAGCAGATCGCGCTAATGTGGTAGATGTCGCTAAAGTAAATGTCTATTGTACAAATGTGTAGCAGCAGCAACAGTCTTTTTTTTACTTTTACTGACGGTGTCTAAGCTCGTGACATTGACGAGTTGATTGTCACGCTAAAACTATTGAGCGGCCGGTAGATGAAGCTTAATTAGGGGGCATTGTGTACAATTTCTACAGTTTGATATCGAGGAGCACACAGCAGCGCCAACTTTATGTGGTCGGTAAAGTTGTAAGCATCCGTGACGTCACAATTCGGCTGCCGATGCTGCAACGTCGGTGTGCTCCAGTGAGACTGTATGGCGCTACACACCTCTCGGGTGGCGTGTACATGTGCCCACGAGCATCGAAAGGGTCCGAGAAATTACGTTTGAGTTCGCAATACATAATGCAAAGACTACCCGAGTGCTTGGCGGGGCAGTGGCTCAGATGGTGGAGTGTCTGACTCACACCGGGAAGACCAGGGCAGGGTTCGAATCCCCGGTGCGGCAAAAATTTCCAGGATGGTTTTCTTCTCGGTGCGAGTTCGGTCCCTACTGTAGGGGTCACGGGGCGACCGATGTCAGATTTCCCCTTTATCCAGGGAGTCTTCGATTATTGGAAGCCCAAGTTGACCACCCGCTCAAAAAACGGAAGGCGCGCAGTGGCTCAGTGGGTAGAGCGCTAAATACTGTGGTGCCAAAGAAAAAGTGGAATGCTTACACAGCAACAACAACCACACACGGAAATAAAAACCTTAAAAAAGGAGAAAGTCTGGTGGACGAAGCTAGTTGCTGAACACCGACTGACACCCGAGGATGGTGGACACATCCATATAATCAGCCGTGTTATCTAGAATGCATCAAGCCCCCCCCAGGAGGAAGACTTCGATGGCGCTGATATTAGCTCTCCCCGGAGAACAAATTTCGGCAAAGTTGAAGAACGGACCCTCCTTACCCCCTCGTGTGGTAGGATCGGCAAGAGAAGACCGCATGGAATTGATATCTCAGCCTAGTCGATATTTCGATGAAGTCGGATCTGATCCCAAGTATCAAACTAGCTTCTTCCCAATGGCAGCCCATCACCGCGCGGCGGTCTCTTGCAGTTGAACCTAACCTTACCTTAAGTAGAGTCATACAGTAGGATGGGAGGAGGGCAAATCTCTGGCTATCCGGAGATTAGAGTAGGGAAGGGAATAACACTTGGATGCATTCAACATGACAACATGGTGAAGTTGGGGGAGTCAAAATATGGGCAGGCGAGACACCCTGCAGGTCTGAAGGTGAGTCGGTCCAACGTTCGTTCCAAGCTCTAACCAGCTCAAAAAACTCAACAATACTAGGTAGTATGACCGATCTCATCAATGATGACCGTCCCGTCTAGTAGGCCGACGACTCTGAAAGTGGCGCGGGCCTAATAAAACAGAGGGGACGGCCGAAAAACGAAGGATAAATGCAGCCCAAAAGCGGGTCGAGGCCGGCAGCGCCGCTTGTGAATACTGGTGATGAAAGAACCGGTGTACCTTAAGGAAGCGAGGGGTCGCCGATCCACCCTTCCCCGGCGAACACACTAACTAACTAACTAACTACATCTGACCGTGGAGGTCTGCAAGGTTTATGACACATAATTGGCTCCGACAATGTAGTAATAAAGAACAAATAGCATTTAAGAGAGGCTTTCTTTCACAATTTCCGCCTAAGAAAACCACCTGGGTACTTTGGTACATCTTTCTTTTACAAGATTATGTGTGAACGTTGAAAATAAAATCTATTATATCTCTGTAAGTTTTGCATATATGAGAAAACTCTTGAACAAAAGTTGCAGTATATAAGAAGGTGAATATAGTATCAGAGAAAAAAAATTTTCAAGGTCATTTTTTCAAGTTTTCAAGGTCACGGATGTTTTTTCTATTAACAACTGATTATACTATATATGGATTCTTACAGAGAAAAAAAGACAAATTCAACGATATATTCCAACGTATATTTATGTCAAGATTTAAAAAAAAAATTCAAATTCATTGCGCGCTGGTTTCCCATGATCCAATCGGCCCCAATTTTTTTCCAGATCATTTTCTCAACAGTTGTCACAATTCTGGGGGGTGCCCGGGAAAAATTTTGCAAAATAATTTTCATCAAGTACATATAACTAAGGACCACCCTAGTGTACAACGAAATGCACGAAACATACGGAGGAGCAAAGGTCTTTCTTGACCTGAAGTTTATTATACTTCAAGCGTTGCCATTCCCTTATCTAGCAGAAATCAGGTAGCTCCGTCCTTGCCAGTCTACCGAGCCAGTCACAGCTCACACCTTCTCTCTTCATTATATCTTTTAATATACAACAGTTTAAATTCAATGTATCAATAATAAAGTACAGTATTGTGTTATGTGTGAACAATTTGAATTTATGACTAATATACGTTGATTCCATGAGTGCAGTGGAGATTAAATGAACATTTAATAAATATAAGGTCCAGATTTGATCTCCCGACCTCGTCATTCCAACAAGAGCGAATAACCTTGAGCAGTGAATTAGGTCCGCAACTCTAAAGTTCATGGAGCTACAGCTGAGCTGTTTAAACCGGAAGGGTCTTCGAATCGATAAGCGTTCGAGTCAAAAATATATACTCTATGCCGGTGGACAGTGACGAGAGAGAGAGAGAGAGAGGGGGGGGGGGGAAGGGGATGGAAGAGACAAGAAGGGGATCGGAAAGGATTTAAATAAGAGGCCGGGTCGTTCAACCTGCACGAAATTGTCTGTAATGAGAACTGGAACTGTTCGCGGCGATTATTCGTTCTATTAGGATGTCATGCGTCTAACGAGCTACTAACAACTTTATCGCCTCTCGACCAGCATTACCAAGAGCGACGGAGACGGGGAGGAGCGAGGGAGAAGCAATGCTGCTCGAGATGGGTGAGGACGGGGCGCCGAGAGGCGGGGGTAAGGGCTTTGACCAATTACGAGGAAGAATCTCGTTGCGGATATATTAGAACGCACGAAATTCTGAGGGAACTTTCGAGGAGACTCGAACCTCGACAGCGCGGCGCGGCGACAACGATGCTTAGGGGGCTAATTAATTAAGAGTTTTAATTAACCGTCGGTGGTAATTGAAAGTAATTGGCCGCTGACATGCGGACATCTAGCCGCGTAGCTCCAACGAGGCTGTATTATAAATCGTTCGCCAAGCTGAGTTATTATGTCGTCGAAAATTCCCCGTCTCGAAATTGCCTTTCCGTCTTTCCGATTTTCGATCCGAACTTTCGACGAAATCCAAGGCTGTCAAGTTGTTTCGAGTTTCGAGTTTCGAGCGGTGTTCGCCACGTTTGAGACCCGTGGGGCGGGACTAGAAAACGCGGTGGGGGTGAGAGGGCGTGGTCGGGCCGACAAGTGGGAAGAAGCTGCTTAATTATCTTCAGGGACCGCGGTTTGCAATCAGCTGATGCGATTGTATTCCTGTTCAGCGAAGTTTCGAGTCTGAAATGAACTTCTAGATAAGGTCCGACGCGAATTCTTACGTGTAGATTGTTTTTGCGGGAGCAAAGTGGGCAGGCCTGGTAAAGTTGCGTTGGCAGAAACTCAATTTTCCGTTTGTCTGATAACGTGATTGAAAAATCCTGTTGAATACATCCGGTATAAAACTGCTTATTTGCGTAAATTAATGGCGGGATTATTAGATCACGCAATGCGCCATTTATATTTTTAATAAACGCCGCCATTATTATTTCCTGGAACCAGTTTTATTCAGCGCGTTCAATAAATAACACTGTCCAGCAAATTCAAACTTTTTTTTCCTTATAACTGTTGGGTGGATCTTATAGAGTTTTTTGCGCTATTTCCGAACCTGGCCTTAATTTTTTCCCTACACGCACAGTTTCTGAAAAACACGGCATTGAAAAAAAACCTATTTTTCAATTTTAAACAATTATTGTAATGTTATTATAAAAGATATTGTATTGTTCTGTACATCAGAAGATTCTCTAGACTTTCCCGAATCCAGTGATGTGCAGTAGTAATACATTATGATTGTTTAAACATGTTTAAGGTTTAAAGAAGGAGAGGCACCACTTTTGCACTAAATTTCGATGATATTTTTTGATTTACCTCAGAAAATAAACAATTTTATTGAAAAATTATTTGTGCCAGATAATAGTTTAAAGCATGCATAATAACCCCTATGATTTGCAGAGCTGTAAGAATTCGATTATAAAAAATTCTTTTTTAGAAAATCAGACTTTGGCACATTATACATTCACTATTTGGTAATACAAAAATAATATTTTTTGTTAAGTCGAAAATTTATAAAATCGATTTTTGGCCACCCCGGCACCACTGTGCGGCGCAGCGCGACGCGACGAGTCTCCAGGTCATCGCGTGATCGATCGTTCCTCATTTTTCATCCGACTTTTGCGAATTTTCATGCATTGCTTGTCTTTACCGTTGGACAAAAATTTTCGAAATGGATTATCGATGGAAGTTGATTTTGCCTGATCGATGGTCTGCGAGTTGAATGCTGACTCGCTTCGTTCGAGCGGTCGAGAACTTTCCAAGTTCGCGTTTAGCTCTAATGTCGTGTCGGTTTTACTCGTTATTTTAATCATTGCACTCGATGTGTCAGTGAAAAAATGAATTTTTTTTCACTTCGTAATGACGTGCATATATTTCTAGATCTTTGTGCATACATACTTTTTTTAGGAAACTTTCTGCAACTTGATCTTTTTGAAAATGTTATTATTATTATTTACTAAAGAAGGACTGAAGCCCTTTTACATAAATGTTTATAATAAAAAAGAGAAAGATAAAAGACTACTCGCCTAATAACGAAGAAGGGACATGTACAAAAATAATAATAATAATGGTAGAATTGATATGGTATTATCATATAATCATACCTGGTTGCAATTGAAAATTTTGTAGAGATTTAATTTAAAAAGTCAATACGATTATAAATAGTGCATGATTTTGCAATAATGCGATTCATTGGATAAATTAATCCGTGAGGAGTGTTTGCTTTAAGTGTTTGAAAACCCGCTCTTGTTATTAATTGACGTTTCGGTACATAAAAAGTAATTTGCGCAAGTAGAGAGGAATAATCGATATGATTATTCATTGAATGGAAAATAAAGCTCTGGTCGGATAGTATTCTTCGAGCAGATAATGTTACTAAGTTCATTGTAGTTAATATTGTGAAAAATGTTTATATTCTTCTAGATTTTCATATGAAATCACAATTTCACTTTGCACAATTTCGGGGAATCAAATACGATCGAATCGAATCGAAGCAAAAATAGAATGAAACACTAGAAAAAAGGAGACGAGAGACAAGGTAAAAATAACGATCGACGGAGGGGGGGGGGGGGGGGAGATGGGCAATTCGTTTTGATTCGGAACGAGCCGGTTTTTGTGTATTAAAATTTCCGAATGAATTGCAATCTATGAACCGGTCCAATTTCATTTTTGCCCCCCTAATACATATTTGCAGACGACGCGACGTTCGTTCCGGGAATTGCGTGTTCTCGATGTTATTTTTTAAAATTAAAACGATAACCGCTGACTCCTCTCGTTTCGAAAAATGCGGTGGGGTGGCAACGAACGCTGCGCGGCGCGCCGAACAATTGAGTTTTATCGATTGATTTCGATCGAGAGATCGAGGACGAACTCGGTTAACCATGGGATTCCTGTAGGTTTGACGACCTGTCGTTAAAGTTGCAATTGAAACGGGGTTCTCTCAGAAAAATGCATAAAAATGTTTCACTAGTTTTCGATTGAATTCCTAATAGTATTCTACAGCTGTTCTATCTCTGAAACGGCAATACCGAATATCCAGAACGCGGACGACCTCAACAGTGGCGCACCCAGGGGACCAAATCCCTCCCCCACCTAAGAAAAAATTTATACATATAATCATCTTAATGGATTTTATTTAATGTGCATTAAAAATGATTCTGTGGCCTGGTACAAAATGCTTCAATGTCAGTACTTATGGAGTAAATATGTGTGTTTACCGTTGACAGATATTTTTGCTAAAAAAAGAAAAAGGTAATTTTGTTCAACTCGCAACCCCCCCTGCCCTCCCCCAAGATTAAATCCTGGGTGAGTCACTGCACCTGAAAGACAAAGAGCAAAAAGCTGGGAAAAACTGCAGTCTATGTACGCAGACCGTGGCTTTATCGAATGCAACGTGCACAATGATTGCAGTCAGCCGATCAGTCCTGCGGCCGATAAAACCCCTTAACAGTGGCGGCTGATGGCAGTCCGACGCCGGCCGTCGTTGCGAGCGGATATGTCGACGCTCGTCCCACTTCCGCTAACCGGGAACGCGTTCGTTGCAGCTGCGACGCAACTCTCTGTGCACCGGTGAGAAAAAACACCCGATACCTTTCGGCAACTGTAACAAAAACAGAACCGGATCGCACCTGCGTGCCAGAACCTTTTTATAGATCACACAGTGTCGATCAGTGCCGGGACGATCTATCGATAGCGACGTCCCCGTTCGTTTCTGTGTGTGTTCGCGCGACGAGTGCTTGTCGAACGGTGTCGCGCGATTAGCTCGTCGGCTACGTTTTCACGCGACGCGGACGCCACGCCACGCCACGCCACGCCGTTTCGCGAGTTTCACGAGTTTCATATATCCAGTGTGTTGTCGAACCGGAATTATTGGATGTTATTGGACACGCGTGCGGATGCGAGGAGTGGGGGTGCTTTGGGGGTTGTTTCCTTGTAACGTGGATGCCCAGTGCTCTGGTTCTCCATGTCGAATCGCCGGATTCTGGAGGAACGGAATAAACATTCTGTGAACGTCACTTTGTTTCTCTTTGAATAGGTAAACTATGATGGTTCCAGAGGTGGACATTATTTGCCGAAACAAATATTTCAAATACTATTTAATCCTTATCCGTCCCACGTGTCAATTTGACACAGTTTTCCCAGAAATCAGTTACACTGTTCTGCTATTTCTAAGTAAATTTTCCCGAAACTTCGTGTGACTTTTATTTTTTTAATTCGGAACACAACCGATAAATCTGAGAAATAAGTTAACTCATCAATTTGACTAAAACCGCATGAAATTTTTTTTATTTTCAGTCATTGGGTCAATTTGGCACCGAGGGACAGATTCAGTACGTGAAATGAGGGACGGATCAGGGTTAATATTTTCGACTATATTTTGCTTAAAGAAAATAGTATTTTAAATAAGATATACAATTTCGAAAATAAAATATTTCTATTTTAACGATGGGAACCACAAAATAAAATATTTCTACTTTAATAATGGGAACCACAAAATAAGATATTTCTATTTTAGTAATCTGAAACGCAAAATAGAATATTGTATTTTTTGTGCCTCTGTGTATCTTATCACCGGGAAACTATTTCTACTCATAAATCGATTGAATGCGAACCATTATTTTCAACAATAATATTTTTTAAAATTGAAATTGAAACTAAAGACAAAGTCGAAATATTTTCAATATTCATCAAATAAAATACTATTTTCCAAAGCTACTGCCTCAAATAAATTATTTCATTTTCAAAAATTACTGCATCAAATAAAATATTTCATTTTTAAAATTCTATACATGCTTTAAAATAAATAGGATTATTTATTATTTACTATTTAAAATACTATTTTCCCCAGCTCTGGATGGTTCGCAAATTGATGAAAAATTTTTCAGACCGAATCACACCATTCTTGGTTTCGCGAGTCGAGACATTTTTCGGACGATTAATCAGACTTTTACGATCAAATGGAATTCTTCATCGAATTTTACTTATAGGATATACATTTTATCACAGGTTTATTGGGTTAGGGCGTAGGAAATAAAAACACACAAACGATTTTATATTATTTCACTTTAACATATGTTATTTATACTCAAGGAAGGCGTGTCTTGTCGAATGATACACTGAAACTGGTAGCCGGACGACGAAGAATTCGCCGCGTATTCACCGAACTTCTCGGTCATCCTCACAACACAAAAAAATCTATTTGCTATAGATACGCAGAACCACTCCGTTGGTACTGAATTGGGCGTGAAAGGAAGAAATAAAAAGAAATGATAATTTTTGTATATAAACGCAGACCTTAATGATAAAACCCACAAGGTTTCTGTTTGGTTTTGATTAAACGGGTGAATTCTTGAAATGGTCAATTAAACGGAGTGGTTTACTGAAAGGTTTGGTTTGGGATTCAGGTTTTGAGCATTAAATTGTATGGCCGTTATTCCCATCTGCTCGTATTATATTTGTACGGCATGTATGTATCTATGTACTAGGTTTCGATTAGATTTCATTAAATGGAGTGGTTAACGAAAACGATTTTTTTCTTGGAATTTACCAGGAATTAGCTTTTATCAGCTTCGATCGGCTTGTGGTTCATGCGTAAATACACTTTTACAGGGTGCTTATATCGTATGTATGCAGGATTAGAACTTTTATTTTCTACTTTAGGTTGTTTCGAGTTACTATGAAGGTTTGAGAAATTGGTTTTGAGTCATGTTCAATCGACTAGAAATGAGAAAATCAGTCAAAAATTTAGGGAACCGTATCTACTATTATTTGGTGAAATTTACATTGGATTATTGTGAGCAGATTACAGATATAAATATTTGTACATATATAAATTATTTATATATATATATATATATATATATATATATATAAATTATTTATATATATACATCTAATTAGATTTAATTATTCCTAAATAATCTATATACATTTAATTAAATTTTTAAATAATACTACAGAACAATAATAAGTTGAAGTTATACTATTATATATTTTAATATATAAAAAATATTTATTGTACTATGAATACATTTATAAATAAACCCTAAAGTTAAGCTAGTTATTATCCATTTTAATAATATTTATAGTAATTATAATTACCTATAAATATACATACAAATATTAACATATAAATCTATTTATATATAAGTTATTTATTTATATAAATATATTTTGTATGCACACTTATTCTACAAGTGGAAGCTATTTACAGTCTATTACGTCTATATTTGAGACGACATTGAAAAAGAACCTAAGCAACATGTATATTAAAGATAAAAGAATTATAATCCACCAGGTCGGTTATGTAAAACGGATTAAATTTAGAATATTTGAACAACGCTATTCAATTCAAGTTTTCTCAAATAAAACTGTACTTCTAAGAATTCTGATGTACATCGACTACCTCGAATGTTATCGACTCTTTTGAAAAAGAAAAATGTAATAGCATTGTTCCATCGATGGATGATTACCGGTCCAACAATCAAAAAACGTTTGGATTCACACTATGCGATTCTGATAGAGTTTTTCGCGCTGATTCCGAATCTGTCCTTAATTTTTCACCTATACTCACAGGTTTTGAGAAATTTGAGTTTGAAAAAAAGACATATTTTTTGACTTTGAACAAATGTTGTGATGTTATTATAAAAGATATTGTATTGTTCTGTACATCAGAAGATTGTCTAGACACTCCCGAATCCAGAAAACTTTGTCTTTTCTTCAAACTTTTTCTTAAAACCTATGAGTATAGGAGAAAAATTAAGGACAGATACGCAATCAGCGCGAAAAACTCTATAAGAATCGCATAGTGAGAATCGAAATGTCAAAAAAGAGTTTGAATTTGTTGGACCGTGTTATTACTAAAATCAGAGGTAATTATTGCGAAAGGGTCGCTGTACTCCGATTTTGATGAGATACAAATATGTTATAGTTTTTGATATTTTGAACAACTTTTTCCTTATTCAATATAGGGTGGTCGTTTTTGGTTTTTGAGATATTTGTAAAAAATTATTGCTAATACTGTATTGCATTTTCCGACGACAGAATACTTACGATAATAGGATTAATGCATTTTTTGAAGCAATTGCTGAGACATTTCCAATTGCTAATGTTTAGTGTAATATTTGAAGTTCCAAATAAAAAGATGAATTAAATATTAATTAAAACCATATTTTTTCCTTCACATAGTCTGTACATTGTAGTAATGAGTTGTAGTTGTGGTCGTGGAGAGGGCGGAGACCACGCATACGAAAATCCAGGAGTAGAGTCTCTCAAAATTGAAAGCTCATCCTATATATGTATCATACTATATAGAGTAAGATCCTGTTTTTTCTGTCATTCCCACAACGTGTTTACAAAAAAAAAATAAACAGACGCCACGTCGGAGTGGCCTTACATTGGCACGGAGCGTGCTAGAATACGGAGAATTCAATACAGTATTAGCAATAATTTTTTGCGAATATCTTGAAAACTAAAAGCGACCCCCCTATATTGGAAATGGAAAAAGTTGTTGAAAATGTCCGAAACTACAATATATTTGTGAAGCGGCATTTTCGCAGACGTAAGTTACGGTGTGTTTCGGTTTCGCGAACCGAGGCAAGTTCTCCCGGCAGGTTTTCGCGTTGCGCGTCGCCGCGAACCGTTTGGTTGTAAATGGAATTTGTTGAATATTCGATCGGCTCGAGCGACTCGATGGACCGTGCACGCCGTAGAAAACGAGAGAATCGCATATCCGTGACGTTATCATCTGCGGAACCGTCGAAGGTGAGCCGCCGCACACGGAAGCGTGCAATTCCCGTACGCGCCAGTTATGAATTATCATGATTGACATTCGCTCCTTGTGTACAAGTTATCTGGCTTCGCGAGATAAGGCGGACGTTTTCGAGCTCGGACTATTTAAACAATTTAAACTGACGTGAACGTTCGCCTCCATTCAGCGTAATAATGTGACCGATCGCTTCGACGCGACGCGCGACGCGCGACGTGCCCTCGTCAGTCGAGTTGTTTCAAATGAAATTGTTTCAAATGCCGAGTACAATGGTGGGTGAACTGTTTACGTTCAACATCGAAGATCCCATTTTGAAAATGTAGCATCGACGAGTTATACATATATTTGGTCCATTTGAGGAGGCTTAGCGATCGAGTGCTATTCAAGGTTCAGGTAAGAAATCAGTATTTAGGATTTTAATCGTAAACTAGATTGATTTTCAAGGTCTAGGAGCGGACGATTGCTCTCGGTTGCTCTCGGTAGATTCTTATCGAGAAGGCTTTTCGGTTAGGATAGAGAAACTCGGCTTTAAGGATTTACTTGTTATATGTGTATCTGTTTCTTGATAGAATGGCGAAACAGACCATATCGAGTATTTAATAAGACATCTGCGTAGTAATAGAGTCAATATGGTTAAGAATACATATTAATTGACTCTCTTGACACATTTGAAACCAGTTTATGTACTGTGTAAATGTTCCTTTCTATCGACCGTACATTTGTTTATAAAAGATGTACTAATGCTCTCGGCGCACTGGTTCGAACAAATTTTTAAATTATTAAATTCAAATTACGACGTTTCGATCTATGTTCAGATCATCATTAAGAAAATTAATAATTGTATTAATTTATAATATCTATCTAATAATAATAATAATATCTAATTATGAAATAAGTTACTCAGTTGCTTTATGAGAATAATTTTAACTTCTTAGAACAGTCGAAACACGTACTGCTATCATGTTACTGTACAATCTACAAACTACTGAGACAACGTCGAAATTTGAATTTGATAAATTGCAGAATTGCTTCTAAGTAAAAATTTGATTGAACCAGTGCGCCGAGAGCATTAATATATTTTTTATTTACAGTGTAAAGATTCATTTATGTAACCTGTTTTTAAGGGTTTTCAATCGTAGCGTTTTCCTTAAAGACTCAATTTGAAAAATTGATTTTTGTTGCTTTCATCGAAAGACTCGATCGCAGCGGACCATTTTTAGAAAGTTTGAAATGTCTATGTCCTGCGTCCTGTCTCTTTCGAAATTGAATTTGTAGAAAATTTTGATTTTACATGAAAAAAAAGATCCGCGGTCTACTTATGACTATGTAAATATCAAATCACATTGAATTGTATAAATATCAATAATTTACACGCGATCGATAGAAGTTTAATTAGTTCTGTACTATACATATACCGATATACCGAAGCACTGCAGCGCATTCTCATTTCCCATAATTGCGAAAATGTTGCTAAACATTAACTGCATTAAATATAATTACATTATACTAATTTTGTATTATCTGCCTGCGTTAGACTCCCATTCTCGAATAATTAAAACTATAATCTGCTTACTTTGATCGTACTCGTTTCCTATTTAAAAGCAAATATCTATACCATATCGATTGTACCATTATAATTATTTTCTTTTCGTGCATGTTCCTTCTGTGTTATATTAGACAAGTAGTCTTGTATCGTTCTCTTTTTTTTTATTGTAAACACTTATGTAAAAGGGCTTCAGTCCGTCTATAATATATAATAATAATAATAATAATAATAATAATAATATATTTAAATTCTTAACGGTCAAGGATGAGAGAGCGGTTGTGCGTTTCCGGAAGAATTTGCCTCGGTGCAGATTACTCGTCGAGATTTCGCATAAACGGCGGCGGTAGCGCAGCGAGACCAGCCGTAACGACGCGACAGCTATTCCGAAAATTCGAAACACGGGATCCCGTGATGCTCGTGACGAACGGGCCAGGTTACTTTTGCGACGATAAAGCGAACGTCGAGCTAGACGCACGGGAAATGCGCTCGTTAGAACGGCTTCCCCTTGGCTGGCTGGTATCGCTCGTGTATCCCTGCTTCTCTCTCTCTCTCTCTCTCCGAGAGAGTGACAGCCCTGGAACGCTTGTTATTATGCCCGTGCATCAGGCCAAACCGTCTGCCAGATCCTGTTCACTCCTCTCCTCGGGCATTAATAAACACGCTATCTTACGAGATCGAATAACCCGGCTGACCGATTTTACGGCGAATTCAGCGAGCGCGGGCGTGTCGGCACGTCGCGCCGCTTACCGCAGATCGTCCGATCGAGAGATCGTTTCCAGCCGCAACCATACTCCGAGCAAGCTAATTCACTTTGATTAGAATTTAGAATCATCCGACCGTTTCTCTCCTGTCGCACGAATTCGCTCGGCGCCGCGCCGTACTGATATGAAATTAACACAAATACTACATATGTACAGTCAATTTTCTGCAAAATATTTCTGTTTTTCTGAGATTGGATCGGCTACGAAACAGTTGCCAAAAGCAAATGTTTTCAGCAGCTTCTTTTCGCTCCATCAACAATCAAATATTGTTCCATGTGTAACTGTAATTAACGACCGGTGATTATCGGAAACAGGAACGAATTAATTCTGAAACAACTGGGTTGTTACGAGCGTAAAGCGCGTGTTTCCCTGTGAAATTAATTCCCCGACGAATAAACCGGAAAACTCAGAACGGTCGAGAAACATTTTCGAAAGTGGAAGCCACGAGGAGGGGTGGATTTCGAGAAGGATTTCAAACTATTACCCACAAAAAGTTTGGGTCCACTTTCAGCTGACACCATTTTACAAATGTTTCTCTGCAATCCAAGGGCATTCTGCATAACTCTATATTACCGTTTTTCTAAGATGCCAACCCGGGGTTCGAGACGGACGCATCAACGACGAACGTACAGTGACGAGCAAAAGTGTAAACATAGTTCGGTAGTTTTACATAAAACGTGATTATACAACCTATTTTTCAATTGAATGATAAAGCTCAGGCAATAATAATTACATGGTGAATATGATCATAGAAAGTTTTTGATTACCTAGCCAGGATTTAACTATCTTTGCAGTATGTTTAGGATCCCTGTGTTTAGTATGTGTAGGTTCATCTACAGGAAATTCAGTAGAATCAACAACAAAAGCTAAGTTATTTTGCAAAATACTTAAATAATGCTCTTTGCACATGATACCTTCTATCCGAACTAAAGGACCAACACCCTTATGAGTAAAACAACCCCAACACATAATTGATCCATCCCCGAACTTTACAGTTTGCTTCTTTCTGCAACTTTCCAGATTACTATTTTCGGATGCCGTCCAGTATCAGGATCTTCCATCAGATTCAGAACTATTAATTTTTGTTTTGTCAGACCGTGTAACTCTTTTCCAATCTTCTGTTGTCCATTCTTTGTATGTATGAGCAAATTTTTGTCGTAGTTTAATATTTTTGTCTGAAATAGCTGGTTTGTGTTTCTCTTTTCCGCTTTCAACCCGATTCTCTTTAATGGTCCATTCACTTGCATATACTCCAACGTCTTGAGCCGCGATTTTTCGAGTTTTATGACTTTCAGACAGACGACGATGCACAATTTCACGTGCAGCTCTGTCAGAAACAAGTGGCGGTCTATCGTTTCTAGGTGGGGTGGAAGAAGTTGACGCACTACCGCACTACCGTTTTCTTCATTTTTCCAACTATCGTATGACTTACACCAATTGCCGTAGTAAAAATCCTTTATTGCATAATGAAATTATACTGTTTCTTTTGTCTGCACTAAGTGGTTTCATCTTGCCTCTCACGTGTCGAGTTACTTTCAAACTGAAGAATAACTACGTAAACACTAGTCTAAACATGTCTTACGACAGTTGGCTATCAGTGATTGTCGACAATTTCATTTCCGTAGTATTTAAATACTATCTTAACCGTTTCTGAGGAAACGTGCAAAACTGTAAACATTGCTAGAAATCCTTATTTTTGTAAAATATTCTATATATTGTTAATATTGCAGGGAGATGCCGTCTCTGAATGGCGGGAATTTCGCCGAATGTCACGTCGTTACTAACGGTAACGGTAACGACGTGAAGATTGGATAATTGTTATAAATATTATCGATTGCGTTCTTCATATAATGTAATATGCGATCTTTGATTATTCTAGTACGACGTGTGAAAACGAAAAAACGTGTTTGATTTCAGACGGAAATATAGACGGGATAACTTTATTAACTGTATTCATTTTTTATATGTATTTTAAATTAAACGTTAAATTATTTTATGTTTACGAACGTGTTATTCATCTGACGACTTTAATCCTACAATATTGACTAAAATAAAAACTGTGATATTATATTTATCATATTCACAATATCATTATGATTGCCTAAGTTATATCATTCAATTGAAAAATATGTTGTATTATCAAGTTTTATGTGAAACTAGCGAAGTATGTTTACACTTTTGCTCGTCACTGTACATCCTCGCCCCACTCGGCATTGGATCGTTATGCAAACTACCGCAAAAATAGTTCCGGTCCTAATTCGATTCCTCGCGAAAGTTTAGAAAAATTCCTCCACGGAGAACTCAAAGATTTCGGTACAGTTATAAATCGGCGAAGAAATTGACACGAGTCTAGAAAAGAAATTTCCAATATGTAGGAGGGCAAACACCAACAAATTACGGTACAAGTATTATCTTTATTTAACAAAATCTTCTTGTTACAACTGACGGCGCGTGTTCGACGGCGAGATGCAGACTGACTCTGGTTTTTTTTTTGGAGCAGAACTAGCTGCAAAGGTTAAATTGAATATTTTTAAAAGATACCTTGAGCATATGCTCACTACCCTTTTATCATGAAGTTTACTAGTATTAACTGGATATGCGAAGGTCAGGTAATATATAGTAAGTGATGGTTAGTATTACAAGAAAATTTTCAAAAAAACTTGTAGAAGTCGAGATGCAGACTGACTCTGGATTTCTTTAGCTGTCTTTTATACTAAAAGCTTGTCACCGAAATCGACCAATGATAAGATAGGTTTTTGACGGTTGCCGCACCACGGTGACAGGATCGTCGATCTTTTCGATTAGACAGTCGGATCCTTTGGTCGGCAACTATGTATGTCGTGTACAGAGGCGGCGCGCCGCCGCCGCCGTGTTGTGCCGCTCGCGCGTATCGGCACACAAGCACACGCCGGTGCGTGTTCCTACAAATAAAAGAATTCAATAAATAAAATAATCGATACGGTAAATTTCTAAATTGAAAGCAACTCGAGGCAAACAAACGACGACAACAACATACGGACATGTAATGAAAATACCGTGTGCCCAGTATTCGATCGGCATGGAAATCCCGAAAAAATTCGTCGAGCAGAAATCCACGCGACAATGCTCGACCCTGTTTCCTGTTTTCTGTTTCAGAAAACGAAAAAAAAAGAGGAAAAAGGAGGGAAAATAAGCTTCGTTCCGAGAGAAAAGTCGAAAGGGCCGAGCTTAATGATCATCGACAGAATCATTTGATGGTAGTTCAATGTATCGCTGATGAATATATTCGCGAGCACTTGTTTACTGGGCAGAATGGATTTAAATGAAGGACCATAAACGGTATTAAACGTGTACGTGTGCGTTTGCAGAATCTCGCAAAAATGTTCATCGTGACTTTTCGACGGCGAAATTTCAATTTTCCAGCGCGAATGTAATATCACGGGAGCGATAACGTGCGAAAGTGTGTCGGTCGATTTTTATTCGGACCCGTTATCCGTGTACGCCGCGCTGCCACGGTAATCGGTTCGATCGATCAAGTCCGTCATAATTAACTATCGATTAAAATTACTTAAAGATAGTTTCGAAAAAGTTGATATCGAATTTAGACAAGAATACTACGTGAAATGAAAAAGATGCAATTTACATGGAAGGCTAAATCGCATCCGAAGCCGTAAAAATGGCGTTGAAACGGCGCGGCGCGAGATTACGCCAGCGCAGCGGAAGTAGGCAGTAACGGTGATTTTTGAAGCGCTTGACATTTCGAATGGGTGTAGAGTGTACAGAGCACAGTGTACTTTAACCGTAGTAATCTACCGTTTCACGATCGGCGCGCAGCGTATTGGGTAGTTTGACGCGGTTTGCTATTTCTGAAAAAAATGCCGGCGAATTTTCACTGGAAAAGCGACGATTGCGTTTTAAGTGTGCCCAAGGGATTAAATACTTGTCGCGTTCGGAGCGTAGCAGCAAGAGCAGAAAAGGGCGTCTATTTTTCGAAATGTGTAAAAGCTACTCGATAAGCTTGCCCCCGTAATCGAATTCGAATTTTTCTCGGGCGAAACGATGAAAAGACCCAAGGAAAAAGGCCAAGGGAGCTTTTCATCGGACGCGGAAGAAAGCCGGGGATGATCGAGTAAGGAGGTTCGGTAACGAGATCACGTCAAAAATAAAGACAAGAAACGTCCGTTCTACTGCCAGAATCTTTTCAAACGACCATTTCCTCTTTCCGACCGAGTCGGTTTAATTGAATGACAAAATTACTATGACCGCGCGTTCTCCTCTCGTCGAATTTCACGCAGGCTGAACATCAAAGAGCCGCATCCCCGCAGCTAGCTGCTTTCTATAGACTTTTTATAGAAAAACAACCCGATGCACGTCGCCTCGACCGTATGTTTACCTCTTCTGTGCGTCGATTTGTTTGTGTGTCCGGATATTTGCAATCGCTTACTTATGCGCCTTTTAATGCCGCAGCATCGCAACTAATCGCCTTAAAAGGTTGCTTCAGCTTGTTGTTACGCCCTAAGGTGGACGTTTTCAGATGAAATAGTAAATTTAAAGATTTTTTCATGAGAGATGTAACGCAGTTTTCAACCTACCTGCATTCCGGCACACCGGCTTCAGTTCGGATAATTGAGAATTTTCTTTATAACTAAATGGCTTTGGTTGTGGATTTTCGAACGTAGAAATCCAAGTCAGCCATTTAAAATAATTTGTAGGTTTGATTTTAGATAAAACATTGAACAAAGTATTATTACAAAAAATGTTATTGAACAAAACATTATGTTATTAGGATCTTATTATAAATGGTTAGTATTTGCCGTTCAGTTGGCTTGCTTTTTCGCTTTAAAAGGGGGTGATTGCTTTCGAGTTGACGATGTTGAGTTCTTTCAACTTGGTTCATAGGTAAAAGAGATGCGCGTCCCCGATTACACTGTCCCGCTTTTCTTCTTAATTTGTCGTTTATATTTCGACCGAATGTATAATTTACGATTCATTTTTATCATTTTTTTGGCTAGATCAAGCGGCTTTACGCATATTCTTGAGTAATAAGTCACCAGTCTATTGTTCATTGATTATTTTGTATGTTTCTTCTAGCTTCTTCTGGACTATCTTTTACATTCGTCAATGATAAATAAATTTCAACGAACGTTTCATTTAATTATTCGTCCGCATATTATATTTAATAAAATAGATTTCACTGTGCTCATAATTTGTTCAATGCAGTTCTAAATTCAAGATAAGTTTATCTTAAATTTGTCTTAAATTTAGAACTTCACTGAACAGTAAATTTGAAACAAATCACATGAGTTAGCAATCCCATGTAGTCCACTGTGAAATATATCTTATAAATTTTTCTTAACTCTATCGCTTGCAATGTATAATAATATACGATAATTCAATATTAAATAGTAATTATGATATTTGATGTTTTATTTCCCGTGCAACAGTAGGTAGAGCAGATACAAACAGAAATTCAGAAAATCTATATAAATAATAATTAAATGCTGTTTGTTGGTAAGCGCATCACTTGAAAACGGCTGGACCGATTAGGCTAATTTAAAAAACAATTTTCGTAATAGTCCGAATAAGGTTTTTAAGGAAAGAAAAATTGGAAAAGTTGCCCTGAAAAATGGAAAATTCGGGAAAAACTAAAAGTGATTTTTTAAATCATATTTCAATACAACCGAAAAATGAACGCCATAGCTTTTAATCAATATTTCAATAGGAATTTACATTATCGACGTCTGTTTACAAATTTATAGAAATTTGGGCAGGACAACGTCTGTCGGGTCAGCTAGTATATAATGTACATGATTTATTTTATCAATTACTATCAATGGCTAAACCACCGGACGTGACAAGTTTGTCTTCAAGGTATTCCTAAAATTTGAACCATTCTACGTTTGATTACTTCTCAAGAAGACAAACTGCCCGCTGATGGTAGCTTACTTATTGCTCCAACCGACCAACCAGTCGCTACAGAATTTTATGGTAGCTCGCAACCTCCCTTTAGTAAAATGGGAACAGTATAAGCCAATATTTGTCGCGCTCGTGATTTTTCGAACGTTATCAGTCCTCCAGGAGAGCCTGAACAAATTTATTTCAATCAATATTTCATGCTACACAATGCTTTTTTACTTCGGAGAAAGATATAGTCAATCTATGCGAGCTGATAACTGCGGCGGGTCGAACCTGATAAGTTAACACCCTTTTCGTGAAAATTCCTAAACAGCCCCGAATTCATTTATATTCAGTGTGACCAGAACGCGAGCACTCGGAGGATATTTCGCGAAACAATTTCTAAGGATGGCGCACAAATTTCGGACTGGTTTCTGGATCGATTTCTTGCTGTAGTTTGGCGTCGCGCGCGAATATTACGGAGCGTAGCATCGTCGCGCAAAGAACCGGGGTGCCCCTTCGGTGACTGTCGCTCGCTTTCAGCGTCAATTACCTCATTGAGCGGCGGTTTTGGTTCAACAAACGACAATCAAGCTGGCGCGCGGCGTGAAGGCTTTCTCCGGTGATCGGCTTCTTCCGAAACGTGATTTCCGCGAAAATTCACGGTGTGAGTGTCACGCGACACTAGGAGAAAACTACATTATTTTATCCATATAAGTCTCCAGCACGGGTTTGCCGAGGGACATTTATGCGCCAGGGACAGTATTCTTAGACTTTTGCCGAACGTAGAGAAGGACAGACGAGCTCGAGAGGCCTCGGTCGCCGACAAATGTAAACATAGCTAATCCAAATTTCCAACTTCCTTATTTTTCATTATTTTTTTTTATGGGACTTCGACGACCATGTTTGTGGCATTTTTTTCTAATTAAAATCATACCAAATGCAATATAATTCCGATTATATTTACTTGTGTAATAGACAATTAAAGTTTCGGGCGCAAGGAAGGAGAATTGCCGGGGAGCCTTTGAAATGTGCCGGCGACTGCGATTCTCTGCGTTTCTTTCTTTCGCATACGCTATCTATCCCTCCTCGTGCTCGAAACTTTAATTGTCCAATACACAAGTAAATATCATCGGAATTATTGCATATTTGGTATGATATTTATTAGAAAAATGTCACAAATATGCTCATAGAAGTCCCATAAAAAAATGAAGAAGTTATAAATTCGGATTAGGTGATCTCACCGATATACCCGAGCCGCATAATGTCATATTTCTCGGCGACCGAGGCCTCTCGAGTTTCGCGGCCCCTCAAGGGGGTATACCCCACAGTAGTGGGGATAGATCGGGGACATTTACTATTTACTATTTTCATTTGACTTTTGGGACATTTATGGATAAAATACTGTAACACTCTAATGGAAGTGGGTATTTTTTGATAATTTAACAACGCGAGTATGTTCATACACGATTTCTTTATTTAAAGCAAGAATAATAGATGGAACACGCGAAAGACGTCTGTACGGTTCGTAAGCCGGAACTGAAGTGAAGTGTAAATTCTAATGGGAGAAAAATCTTTGACCTCCCCCAATGGGTCAGTTCGAGGAAAGACTAAAAATAGAACTGCCCAAAGTTTGATTACTCATTGTCAGACCTTCTTAGAAATGGTATATAGTACACGTTATCGGTTTCTAGCCTGGGGATCGATAAAACGGAGGAACAAAGAACTCTTTCAGTATCTGTATCAACACAACTTGTTTTTGAAACCAGATATTCCAACACACTCGTACTTCCAACACCGCGAACAAAATAAAAGACAGAGTAACTCGCGAAGTGATATGTATATCGTATGACTAATAAGGTGAGGTGATGCGAAAACGAAATGTGCTCGTGGCTAAAGACAACTTTTTCTATTAGTATTTTTACAGTAGCTCATCGGTCATATATACTGAGCGTTATCGATGCATCGTGGGTGGCATCGATTGGGTCTCAGATGAATTATCCAATGAATGGTTTTCTTATCGACGTAACGTGTGGTGTCGATTGATCGAGGTATCGGTTGAGATATTGATTATGTTTTGGACGTTTTAAACTTATCGCATGGTTCGCGATGACATGAACGCGCACCTTCGTAATTCTGGCAGCGACAGCGCCCATGGGAAACGCGTTTCCCATTTAGCGCGTTTCACGTTTCTGTAACTCACGGGGACAGCTCACGAAGTGGGATATCGTGTATAAGCAGCTGACTGCCGTTCAATGCGCTTTCAGTGTCTTGAAAGCGGCCCGGGAACGGCTTTTCAAAACCATGGACCGGAATTCAGTCCGTGATCCAGCACTATGCCCCCTCTCCCACCTCTCCATCCCTTCTCCTTCCCCTTCACCATTCTACATCTCATCTACTATCTACTTACTTTCTTACCGTAGAAAACATTCGATCTCGTCTTGCGCCTTCTCTTTTCAAGAAAACTCATTATTTCAAGAATAATGTTCACACTACGGAGAATGTAATCGAAAATTTCATGAATATGCTTTTCAGTGGATTTATTTCATGGAATGTATTTTACGCGAAATAAGTATTTTAGGTAAAATGTTGACTCTCTGTAGAGATTGGCAGGAGTTGCGATGACGATTGAAATTCGCGCGCAACAAGAACCAGAATCGCGAACGGAACCGAAAGAAAAGGTAAACTAAAATACGTAGAAAGTAAAAGAGATGTACATATATACTAAAAAATAGGTGTGTCACGAAAAATTTGAACCCGTCGAACTTTTAAGGTTGTTCCCCACTATCGCTTTTGGTATTTGCTTTCGAGTCTCGGAGCTGCGACAAAGCTATTTTCGCCCGGTTTAAACGGCGACCATCTTGAAAGAAGTTGACCGCTCGTTAACAAGCTGAAATATGATGTCCGATAGTTGGATCCATTAAAACTTCCGTGGAAATTCTGATTTTTCATGTCGAAATCATAGCGGGAAGAACAGGAAAATTTTATTCCGTAACTATTATTCATGCTTGCGAATAAATTCGCGAACTGCGAACTACGTTTGCATAATTTTTAGACACATAAAACGAACACCACGACAAGAAGCACGTCTTTCGATGTCAATACGAATGGTTATTCGTGTGCTCTTACAGCTTCTCCTTAGAATTCCAAGAACGAAAAAACGTTTTCGCCGTTTCCAGTGCGCGTAGTTCGTTGACGATCGAAATTCCGGTAAAAATGATTGAGAAAAGTCGGTCGTCGCGACGTTTTAACCACTTCCCCGTGCCCCGTGATTTGAAGCGCGGTCGATGGTCCAGATCGTCGTGGTCGAGTGAGAAAAACGCGGGATAAAGCTGAAAATAAATTGTCTAGGAAATCGCGGGTCACGCGCCTATAATTCAAAATAACTGAATGGCGCGCGAGCGAGCCCTTCGGCCACTGACGGCCACGGGCCACGGGTGGGCTACGGGCCAGCGCGCGTAACCACCGAAGTAGAAGCCTTGGTGGCTGCCAGTGGCTGCTGGTATCCACTGATCCACCTTGTCCGTGGCTCTCGTGCGTGTGTCTTTCTTCTCTTTTCAAGCTCCAGTCCCTTCCTTTTTTCAACTCGGTCGGAGTATCGATTCACCTGACCAGTCATGTTAAAAGATAAGCTGTCCCGCGTACACTCCTAGACAAAACGATCGAGAGTATCGTGTATTTCTCAGAGTACTCTCACATATGCATTAGGGTGATCCTTAGTTATACTTGGTGAAAATTATTTTTTCGAATTTTTATCGGATCACCTCCCAGGAGGATTGTGACACTTGACGAAAAAATAACATATGCAAAATCTGAAATCGAGCGGATAACGGGAAGTAGTTATAACTCCACTGTAGTATATCATTAAATCGTGTCCCGAAAAAATTCGAAAGTCGAAAAATAAGGTCCACCCTAATGCACAGTGGAAAATTAATACAGTGTTTTATCCATAAATGTCCCAAAAAAAAAAGTCAAATGTAAATAGTAAATAGTAAATGTCCTAAATCTATCCGTACTACTGCGGGGTGTACCCCCTTGAGGGGCCGTGAAGCTCGAGAGGCATAGGTCGCCGAGACATATGACAGCATGCGGCTCGGATATATCAGTAAGCCTGTCTAATCAGAATTTCCAACTTCTCTATTTTCCATTATTTTTTTTTATGGGACTTCGATGACCACATTTGTGGCATTTTTCTAATAAAAATCATACTAAATATGATATAATTCCGATGATATTTAGTTGTGTAATAGACAATTAAAGTTTCGGGCACAAGGAAGGACATTTGCCGGCGAGCCTTTGAAATGTGCCGGCGACTGCGACTCTCTCTGCGTCTCTTCCTTTCCCATACGCCATCCTTCCTCACGCCAGAAACTCTAATTGTCTATTACACAAATAAATACCATACCATCATATTTGGTATGATTTTAATTATAAAAATGCCACAAATACGGACATTGAAGTCCCATAAAGAAATAATGAAAAATAAAGAAGTTGGAAATTTGGATTAGCTACGTTTATATCTCTCGGCGACCGAGGTATTTGGAGCTCGGCTGTCCTTCTCTATGTTCGGCAAAAATCAAAGAATACTGTCCCTGGCGCATAAATGTCCCTCGGCAGACCCGTGCTGGGGGGGGGGGGGCTTATATGGATAAAATACTGTAAATGCATTTTTCCACACATAATATCCGAGCACCCACATTTCTTGGAACGAACCTTTGTCACTGTTTCACCCGCACCGAGTTTCTTGCTGCCGTTTCCGATGCACTTAGAACCTAAGTGAATCGAAGAGAGATAACGGTACTCGTAGCTCTCGGAAACGCCGACCTACCTCTATAATAGTCGTGACGCAGTCCCAAATGCGTGGTTATTATCTCTTTCGCACCGACACGGTTCACAATTGGACCTTTAGCTGAAATTCCGTTTAATGTTAAATGTGTTGTTAAATACTCTACTCATTCATTAACGAATTACAGTACTCGAGTACACTCGTTACACGAAATATGCTGAAAAAATTCGTTTAGCAAGAAGCACGATCGAAAAACCCAGTGACGCAACCAGGGGGAGTCTGGGGGCCAAGCCCCCCCCTCCCCAAGAAAAAGGAAACAAAATACTGGAAAATTACTTAAAACGTAGAATAGCTGCTCCCTCTCTGATTTCGATGGTTTTTGGATGTGTTATATGTAAAACTAAACATTTTGAACAACTTTTTCCCTATACATATAAAGCATAAAATCACTTAGGTTCCGACATATTTGAAAAAACTGCGTCAGTACTTATGAAGTAAATATGCGTGGCTACCGTTGACAGATATTTTGCTAAAAAAAATAGTCATTTTGGATAGGTTAGGTCTGGTTGGTTTGGTTGGATTAAATCCTGGTTGCGCCACTAGAAAAGCCAAGCAATCGAATTTCTAAAAATTTCCCATAAAGTAACAGATTCCGAGCTGTCGACAAACGGCTTGCATTTTCGACCTCGTTTCGAGCAACTTATCGCCGGAATACCAAAATTTACAGTTTTACCATTCCCGGTCTGAATCATCGGGTGGCGCCGCGCCGCATAGAGTTCGAAACGTTAACTTTTCGCGAACGTTTGCGTACGTTCTACGATATCGCATCGGGCTCGAACACATCGTTGCATCCGTCACGTTTCTCGTTCACGGGGATAATAAATTCGGGAAGACGATATCCGTTAACCTCCTCGGATCGAGAAACGACTTCTCCGAAATTCGAACAGTTGAGCAACGTTTTACGTCTCGTTTGGCAATTCGAAGTCAGCAAGGTCGGCGGCGACGCCTGAGACGACAGGCGTCCTGTCGCGTCCCGTCGGGAACGAAACAGCACGTTCGAGCGATTTTATTTTACATGCGTCCAGGTCTCTAAAAGTTGACCAATTGAATCCGGAAGTATTTTCGGCGAGTTCGGCCAGTTATGGAACCTGCGGAAAGCAATCCGACATGGACGGCTCGTAAACGAATCGTCTGCGCCGCTGGAATACGTTTCTTCAGAAAATATCAAAGCTCGCGCATTCTATGTTTAATTAAACTCGAAGACTAGCTACACAGAATTTCTGTTCGCTATGAAAATGACAGTGTCGCGGTGTCCCGGCGAAATTTCGAGACACGGCGCGGCGCGGCGCGGCGGGGAACCCAATCATTTCTGCCCTCTAACTGCAATCTCTTCCACCCCTTGTAACAATAATCGGCGCGTGGGCATGGACGATGAGCATAGTACGAAGATACGATTCGGGCAAACAAACCGGGACCGGGCAAACAAACAATTTCATGCGTGCTAGCTCTTAACAAACAAATAAGCATGCGCTAACGAGCCTTCCTGTTTCCCAGAAGCAAACAGCCGGGGCTATTTCATACCCGTCGATGGGACTTGTAACGAACAAACATGTCGCGCCCGCCCGGTCCTCCGGAGTTAGCGAAAAATTTTCGACGCGGAGACAAGACCCTTGGAACTGCCTGCCGCGCCAGAAAAGACGGTATTTTCGATAGCCGATAAAAGGGTTGAAACGAAAAGATGACGCCGGAATAGGAGCGGGGACTCGAGTCGACTATCATCCATTGTTTCCAGCGACAATACGATACGAAACGGGCTTGAAGCTGAAGGAAGCTTCCGTTGCGCTTTCAGAACCCCGATCATTAAGTTGGACGGCATTGTATGCCGTAGAAATCGAAAGACAATGAAACTTTGCACCACCCTTCCTTCCTCCCACTCTTCTCCAACTGGTCCCTCCGCGGCCGCCTTCCCTCTTTCTTACATCGTGCCGGAACAATGAAACATCCTCGATGTTACCTATACGATTAGAGCATACAGAACGTTTCTCGCGATTTTCGAACGTGATCCTTTACGCTTGCGAGATGTTTACCTGCGTAATGGATCATTCCCGACTTTACCGAGCTTTCGTGAAATATTGCAACTCTTATGCGTGTCTGTTTCCATCGCTGGTGTTCCGTCGCAAGAATAGTAGTTCTTTACAAATATTCGCGTTTCCGAGCGAAAGATCAATTTTCCATTGCAAATATCGTGACGGATTCACGGTTCGACCGTCGCTGTGACAGGACGTGTTTACGTTTACGGTGTGGCTCTTGATCGTGAGACTACGTGTTTACGTGTATCTACAGTGTAGTGCAACCTGTGTTCTTTCGTTAAATTTGAGTATACGGTGTCTCTTTTTGTTTTCTACGTCACACTAAAGGGTGCACCATGCACCCTTTACTCCTTCCAATGACTTCTGACTACAGGAGTCAGTTGGAATCTTGAAATCCAAGGATAACACTGGTCACTCAATCTCCTAGCGGCACCCTGATCAACGCATCAGGGTGCTGTTCCAACCTTCTAGTGACTCCCCAATTACGCATTGGGTTCGTTCACGAAGAATCGCCATTCCTACCAGCTCCCCGATCAATGCATCAGGTTCGTCTGCGCACCTCTATTCCTAGACGCTCCCTGATCGGGAGGTTCGTCCTCGTCATCTAAAATCCTAGCGGCTCCCCAATTACGCATTGGGTTCAAACACTCTTCTTTCGCACCTCGGCTAAATCGGCCCCCAAACAGACTGTTAATTTAACTGTGGAATGGTTCGGGTAATCCAACAACACTTAAAGTAGTTAATTATAATACTATTTTATTAATATAATTGCACAAAGTCGCTCTCAACGACGCACACTCTAAAGCGCTTCCAACGGTTCTGCCTTCTCGGCGTGTGCCCCTCTAGATGGCGCAGCCCAAGTCTCACACACACATACACATACAGTGTGCACAGTATGAATTTACTGTATAACCAACACACCTCCTTAAATTCATACTACACACTCATTGCAACCTCAGCATTGTTTTAAACTTTTCAAATTTGTTTCTTCCCAATGATTTTGTTAAAATATCCGCAATATTATTTTCCGATTCAATCTTTACAATATCAATTATCTTTTTCTCATAGGCTTCGTGAACAAAATGATGATGGACTTCTATATATTTTGATTTCTTTGTGAAATTGCCAAATTTCGCAATGGCAACTGCTCCTGAATTGTCTTCATAAACATTTATTGGTTCTTCAATTTGAATTTTAAAATCTTGTAACAAATCCATCATTACTTTTAATTCACTTACAGACTCTGATAAAGCAACATATTCAGCAGCTGTTGACGACTTAGTTACACTACCTTGCTTCCTTGACTTCCAGTACACTACATTTTCGTACATTCTAATGATATACCCTGTAGTTGATTTTCTGTCTATCTCATCGCCAGCCCAATCAGCATCAACAAAACAATCCATCACGTCAGCATTTTCATTCCTTTTATAAATCAATTTGAGATCTTTGGTTAAATATAAATACTTTAGAATTCGTAGTGCATACTTATAATGAGTCTCGTTATAGCTATTCTGAAATCTACTAAGGTAGTTCACACTGTGACTCACATCTAATCTAGTCCCTGTACTAATGTACAACAGAGCTCCAATTAAATTTCTAAATTTAATATTATTACATGCTGACTGTGCTGGTTTTAATTTCAAATTCTGCTCCATCGGAGTATGATATAGTTTCGCATCCTTAATATTATATTTTCTAGCTAGCGACTCAATATAATCCTTTTGGTCTAAAGTCATTTCATGTTTCTTACAATCGTATCCAATGTTTATACCCAAATAAGTTTTCACTTCTCCTAAATCTTTCATTGCAAACCTTTCTGACAATCTACTTTTAATGCTTTTAAGTTCCTTTTCATGTTTACCACAAATCAATAAGTCGTCCACAAATATTATCAGATATATTCTATCATTTAAATGATCTTTCATATACAAACAATAGTCGTTTCCACTTTTCTTAAAGCCTAACTCTCTTACATATTTATCGAAGCATTCATACCAGGCCCTTGGGCTCTCTCGTAGGCCATACAACGCTCTTTCTAATTTACATACTCTATCTGTACCATCTTCATAACCTATTGGTTGCTTAACATATACTTCAGACTTGATTGTTCCATTTAGAAACGCTGTCTCTACATCCATCTGCATTATCATCAAACCATTATGGCAACAGTATGACAACAATAATTTAAGTGTTTGCATTTTAGCTACTGGGGAATACAAGTCTTCTAAAACTTCACTTTGTTGGAAACCTCTAACTACAAGTCTCGCTTTCTTTCTATTGTCTGATTTGTTTGTGAAAACCCATTTCAAATCTAAAATTTTCTTATCTCTAGGCTTTTGAACTAGCTTCCAAGTTTTATTCTTCTTTAAACAGTTAATCTCCCTATCCATCGCTTGTTTCCATAAATCAGATTCACTGCTATTCCAGGCTTCTTCATAACTTATTGGACTATCAGCACTTACGAAATTTACATAGATATAACTAGAATACGTCGAACTTTCCCCATACCTTACAGGCCTTTTCTTAATTCTTTCTGACTTCCTTAATTCGTGTACCAGTCTATTACTTGGATTCTGAACAACTTCTCTATTTGAAATTCTATCTTTATCCTCATCTGACTCATTTTCCATTCCGGTATTCTGCATTAACTGTTCATGTGCACTTGAATCATCGTTATCATCTGAATCACTCACAGCCTCATTTTCACCACTATCCCCATTAAAACCTATCAGATTGACATTTTCTTCAATAATATCAACATGTCTTGCTACAATAACTTTATTGTTAATCAAAATTCTATATCCAACGTTGTCATATCCTAATAATATTCCTAAATCAGCCTTTCTGTCCCATTTGGACTTTCTCTTTTCTTCTGGTACCCTTACAAAGACTCTACTTCCATATAACCGTAGATTACATATATTTGGTTTCTTTCCCGTTAAAATTTCAAATGGAGTCTTGATTTCTAACGTATTTGCCAGTGTCCTATTCTTTAAGTACGATGCAGTTTTAATTACTTCGGGCCAAAATCTATTGTTGACTTTTGCCTCAGATAACAAACATCTCGCTGTGTCCATTATTGTCCTGTTGTACCGCTCAGCTGTCCCATTTAGTTGATGTACATACGGAGGACAAGGTTCTAAAGAAATACCCTTTTCTCGAGCTAACCTAAAAATGTCTTTGTTTAGATACTCTTTACCGTTATCGCACCTCAACCTTTTGATTCTCTTTCCAGTCATATTTTCAACAATATTAATATAATCAATGAAACATTCATAAACTTCGACCTTTGATTTTAATGTATATATTCTTGCGGCTTTACTGTAATCATCAATAAATGATAAGAAGTACTTTTCTCCATTATAACCAGTAGTATTGTGAGGACCATTTAAATCAGTGTGCACTATTTCTAACAGGTCTTTAGCTCTTCTTCTTTTATTTTCAAAAGTTAAATTATGCATCTTATTTTTTATACAAGTACCACATCTCAACAATTCTGACTCTAGATCATTTGGTATGCCATCGACTAGTTTGTTTTTGCACATAATATCTAAATACTTAAAGTTAACGTGTCCTAGAATTCTATGATACTTTTCTTTTAAAGTCATATTCTCATTGCTCCTTGTAGTTGCATTACATTCTTTATTATTTATGTAGCTTCTCATTTTATATAAACCATTTTCTTTCAAAGCTATTGCTATTAACTCGTTTTGCTCATTATAAATTTCTGAAGTATTACCTACTGAAACTACACTATTTCTTCCTGTAACTTTTGCAAAGCTAATTAAATTCCGATCCATTTCTTTAACATAGAATACATTTGACATTTTAATTCCCTTTATGTTTCCATGGACAATAGAATAAATCTGAATATTACCTATCTTTGTAGCTTTCAACAATCTTCCATCTCCTACTTTGACGTTAATGGGTGTTTTTAAATTCACATAATCAGTAAAATATAGATCATTATTAGTTATGTGATCCGTACATCCGCTGTCTAATATCCAGTCAATTCTATTGTCTTCGCAGCTATTTGCTTCTACATTCATAACTTTATGTTGTGACTTACTTTCAATTTCAGTATAAAACAACCCTGCATTACCCATACGGCTATTCTCGCTGTTCCCCTGACTCGCATCTGATTGCCGATTTCCGTCGCTGCGTTGCAGCCAACTGCTTCCTCGCTGACCATAACCTCGCTGACCATAACCTCGCTGAGCATAACCTCGCTGTCCATAGCTGCGTTGAACATAACCTCGCTGTCCACCGCGCCCTCTCATGCCGTCGCTGCGGTGCTGCTGCAGTTGAGTCTGATGGTCACCTCCTTGCCAGTATGTCCCTCTACCAGCGCCACTCGTTCCAGAATTTCCTCTAGACCACGTGTTCTTGCAATTCACTTTCAGATGTCCTGGTTTTCCACAACCAAAGCATATTTTGTCTTGATTTCTCCTTTCAGTTTTGAACACACTCGATTTACTTTGGTTTTGGCTATTTTCTCCCTTTTCTCTTATCTCCCACATTGTTATTTTATTTTTAATAAATTCACACGTTTGATCCGTCTCTTGCATGGCATCTATTAGATCACCAATATAACTTAGCGAGTCCGGCAGTGTCCGTAGCATATAATTTAGTTTTTCTTTTTCGTTTACCGTTGCGCCTGCATTTTTCAGATCGTTTATCATCTTCTCAAAATCGGTAAAAAAGGTGCTAGAATCCTCATAATCCTTCAACTTTATCTTCTCCAGTCTATTTCTCACGCATATCTGTAGAGCCGTTGATTCTTTTAAATAAATTTTGTCAAACTTTTGCATAATGCCATAAGCTGTTTCTTCGTCGCTTACAAATTCCATTTGATCATTTGATATACCACTATAGATGTAGTTCATCGCTTTGAGGTTGGATTCTTCCCATGTATTTCTATCATCAGTCGCTGCTATTTCTCTTCTTGCTGCTTCATCACAATTTTTCCATTTCAAAAATAATAATATTCTCTTTTTCCAAATATTATAGTCCCTGCCGTTGAATACTGGAATTTTTATCTTGTCCGCCATCTTTTCTTCTTTGTTCTCTTCCTTGGAACTTCCTTGAAAAATAAATTCTTTCAACTTCAAAATTTTATATATTGCTTCCTCTGTAATTGCTTCTAGATATTCTAGATCAATTCCATTATCTTCTTTGAGTATACTTTTTCTTTTCTCGATATTATTTTCGTCTTTTACTGATTCTCTTTTCGGACCACGTTTTCTCATAACCTCAAAACGTTCACTTACTATATCCAATCATCAAAACCACGAACCAACCACGGACCAACCACGGACTGCTACCATGTTAATTTAACTGTGGAATGGTTCGGGTAATCCAACAACACTTAAAGTAGTTAATTATAATACTATTTTATTAATATAATTGCACAAAGTCGCTCTCAACGACGCACACTCTAAAGCGCTTCCAACGGTTCTGCCTTCTCGGCGTGTGCCCCTCTAGATGGCGCAGCCCAAGTCTCACACACACATACACATACAGTGTGCACAGTATGAATTTACTGTATAACCAACACAGACGTACTTTCATATAAGACCCAAACACGCTCTGGCGCCACGGTGTCGCGTCCACAATCACTCTAAACATTCACACCCTTAGAGAATTAATAATGATTCTAATTTCTTGTAATTCGAAAAGCTTAAAATTACACAGGTTTAATTATCCTGATGAAGCTCGATGATTCCAGCTTCAATAATATCTAGGGACGGGGTGTTTTAATGGCAGCCCTACCTCACGATTGGATCGAGTCGAATCGGACCAGGGGAACGGGGTTGTAATTTTTATTAGCGGGGAAGGACGAAAGTTTTTAATTGAAATGTTGAAAAAGATCGGAGACGGGCTCGCGGGCTCGAATTCATTCGGGTAGAACGTTTTTCTCGCAGGCCGGAAGTCGATGGAACCTAATAAGGCCGAGTAATCGTGGTTATTATAGAATCAGAAGGACCTCGGTCCAAGTTAGATTGAATCGTGTGACAAATTACGGATGAATTATTCATAGAACCGTGAAATATCCGGGTAATATCCAAGGTATAATTTGCCGGGCTAACCAGGACTTTTCAGAATTTCATTAAATCGATCATACTTGTGGACGAAATGGAACTTCGTTACGCTTTTGTGGCGAAAGTTTCGCGCTCGGACAAATGCTTTGCCCGCAAATCATTCGGTTCAGCTCCAATTAACTAATCCCGACAGCTAGAAATATTTTTCGAGCACTGGCCAAAATCTCGGTTTCATACTTCGTTTTTCCACTGATCTTCATTCAATCCGCACACTTAGATTGCTACAGTGGGTGTACAAAGTGTTCGTACACCTTTTAAGGTAGAATAACTTTTTTACAATTGTGCCGAACGACCTGATTTTTTATAATCAATTAGAAGCATTGGTTTATGAAATGATATGCAGATAAGATTTTCCAAAAGATTATATTTTACAAAGTTACATGTAAAAAGAAAAAAGGTTTTCAAACACTTAAAGCAAGAACTACTTATGGATTAATTAATTCAATGAATCGCATTATTTCAAAATCACGCACTATTTATAATCGTATTGATTTTTGCATTGAATCTTTACAAAATTTACAAATGCAACCACGCATGATTATACGATAATACCATATCGATTTTACCATTATAATTATTTTTTTTTGTGCATGTCCCTTCTTAGTTATTAGAAGAGTAGTCTTGTATCGTTCTCTTTTTTTTTTATTGTAAACACTTATGTAAAAGGGCTTTAGTCCGTCTGTAATAAATAATAATAATAATATATGGGTACGTTGGTAAAAATAGGCTGACAAGTTTCAGAAATTTAGTTATTAGGAAAAATTGCAATCGCAATTCATGTTTAATTGGTAAATATTCTCTTAGATCTCGTTGTATTAGGTTAATCGAGTCTTGCAAAATATTCGACTGATATTGTACCCCCATGTATGACTACATAAATCTGGGAAAGTTCGCTCGTAAATTCCCGAACAAATAGCGACAAACTCGTTACATGTCCAAAGTTAATTTACTGTAAAAATTATATCGACGTTTTTACGATATTCGAAATAATCTCGAGCGCGGTTTCCACGGGCCAACACTCGAAACAGTAGCAACCCTCGATTCCGATTTAGAGACCGATACTTCGTCGATAATTCTCGAGATATTCCGAGATAACTTTGCCACCAATATATTCCGCAACTCTGAATAATTTATAGAATGCGAATGCCGAACTGACCGATACCGCAGCATTGTTCCTCTGATTCCGCAATTAATTTTCCATTTGTTCCTGCGGTATTTGCAGCAAACGTTATTAAAAGTTAGTAGAAACGCTTCGGGATCGGTCGCTCAGAGTTCCGCTCGATACAGTGTTGTTTCGCAACGAGACTGTTCACTTTTCGGGAACGGTGATCTTCATTTTATTTAAACGCTAAAACTCATCAAGCATAGTTTTCGATTAATAATAAAGTTCAAGAGCGGATTTTAAGCAATTTCGGAACAGGAAATTAGATTCCGTTCAGCCCTAGATAGTACAGAGACATCTTAAATGTGTCAGCTGTCGAACGTATTCCGAACGGCCTACGAAAGTCTTCTCAACGGTTTGTGTTACAAAACCGCACGTTCTAAAAATGTCCCAAGAACGTCCATTATACGCCTAGAAAACGTTTTTCAGACGTTTCGGACGTAAAACTAACGTCCTGAAAAAAAACAACTTAAAGACGTTTTTAAGACTTCCTTCCAGGACGTAGGACTGGGAGTCTAAAATGGTCATCTTGAGGACGTCCTGTGCTATCTGGGATACGTCTACAACATGATGTTTTCGCGCCCATGGAAACGAGTCTTGGTGGTGTTCCGAAGATGGGATCGGGCGAAGAAGGTTCGGCGGTTTCGCCGAATTTTGCGACTGCAAATTCAACTATCGAGTCGCATGAAAGCTCACGAAGGAGAGTATTGAACGAGCATCGCTGGGGATTTGGTTTGGCGTGCGCAAGCAATTCCGTTGACGAAAGACGTCGGGCGGAGGACGACGACGACGACAACGAACGCGATGCTCATCCTCGTCGGGTTACTGAAAATGACTGCCGCGGCACCGAAGCGATTCTATTGTCGGATCGAACATCGTCGGCGCTGTCCCCGGCAGATGCTTAAATCACGATCGAATCCAATTAAATCACCGTCGTCGCGTCGATGGGATTCGCGACGCGACTTTCCCTGAATTGAATAATGAAAAATTGCTGAGAGCCAGTCTGCGCCAAATTGATCTTCTTCCTCCCCGATCTCGTAGATGCTGACCAACCGTACACGGTGCACCGTGTGACATTTCGACCATTTAGGGGCATTAAATTGTTAATGATGTTGTTTCTTTTTGTTTATCATGTATTTTGCTAACACTACTCAAAATATGATGATTTCTAATCACTTTAACATGACTTTCATTGTATTGGCCTGTATTGGCCGAAAATGCGTATTTTAACTCTTGCAAATTACTGTTTGAAAGGGTATTTAATTTAAATGCTTTTAATAGACATATATCTGTACTTTTATGTGTCCGTAAAATGAAAGAATATACTACTTTAAATCGTTCCTCTTTTGTGGTCGAACACCAAATATCAGATGAGGTGGCTCGAGAAATTCTATAGAACACACTCTGAAAACGAAAGATAACTCTCACGATCCGAAATACATTGGATACAATTTTATTTTCATTTCTGCCTACATAAAATCACAACTTCAATATTCAATGAAGAATGAAATTCATATTCGCTAAACAATGAAAAGTGTTCTTCAATTTTGTAGGGTAACTGTTTGTTTTAGTCATAAATTATGTAGGGCCTCTAAAGTATTCAGGGTGTCTGAAAATTCCTTCAACATCCGGAAATGGGAGGTTCCTGAGATCATTTAAAGTAACATTTTCCTTTGCAAAAATGGCGTCCGTAACTTTGTTAAGAAGTTATTAAAGAAAAACACGGACCAATCGGAGCGCGACCTAGACGCGTGTTAGCACAGTAGGCCAATTGACAGTTAGTGCGGCGCACGGCGCCGGCCGACTGTGCCAACACGCGTCTAGGTCGCGCTCTGATTGATCCGTGTTTTTCGTTAATAACTCTGTAACAAAGTTACGGACGCCATTTTTGCAAAGGAAAATGTTGCTTCAAATGATCTCAGGAACCTCCGATTTCCGGATGTTGAAGGAATTTTCAGACACCCTGTATAACAAATTTTTAAATAAAACATATTGCGAATTTATCCTTAAGGTGTGAAATAATCGCCAGAATAAATAATATGTTAAATAATAGTAGTCAAACAAAAGGCAAAAGCTATCAAATATAATAACAATATAAAACGCAACAACGGTTAAACAATAACGAATAAAAACATAACAATTTAATACGTAATAATCCAAGTGCAGGTTTATGAATAACAGACAAGTTTTTGCTCGGATAAATCGAATAAATTGTGCTAGTCTGTTAGACCACTGTATGAGATGACTGCGCAAGGCTGTTGAAAACAAATGAAAATTCCCATAGACGCAGACAAACGCAAAAAAAAAATTCTTTTCATATCCGATTAGACAAGCCTTTAATGTATACATTCAGTGTAGTTTGAAGTCCACATTCGCCCATATAATAAAGTTTTACTTTGTACAACATTGGTGAATACTGAAAAGTTCTTCGATTCTGTATGATTATTAACCATGATAAATTATATGTGTAATATTTGAAAAGTGAAAATATTAATAACACACTACAAAGGATTGATTAAGCACAAAAATAAATACAATAAGAATTGAAGTTGAAATACACACATAGTTTTATTCGAGTAAATCAGGGCTCGGAATTTTTTACTCGCGGCAGCCGAGAATCGAAGGCTACGCCTCCTCGACCCGGCCGCGCGTCTCGCTCCCCCGTAGCGATCCTAGTGCTCGGAGCTGCTCAGGCGCGTACGGGCGTAGCCCTCGATTCTCGGCTGCCGCGAGTAAAAAATTCCGAGCCCTGGAGTAAATCATTGCTCACGATTTATGTAGTTTCATCATTTGTGTAGGCAGAAGACTTTACTTGAGGCTTATTTTTTTATCTGAATTCGATGCAAAGTTAAAAACAATAGCGATTCTGGGTTACAGAGGTTTTTTTCTCTCTCTCTCTCTCTCTCTCTCTCTCTCACTCTTTCAAGGTAAGAGGTTCTTTCAATTTCGGAATTAAATTCTCCTAAATGATCGAAATGTCACACTGTGCGGTATACCGATTTACCTAATATCTTTCTTTATAAAATCGTAGAGAAACTATTCGACACGAAAGACTCACAGCCTTTCGAATATCAAAAGAAGATTTTATTACCACAATCGACAAGCATCGATTTTCCCGTACAGATTTTCCGATGCCTTTTCGAAGTTCCCCATGTATTAGAAGCGTCGAACGATTCGATATTACAGTCTTTAAAAAGAAATGAAAGTTTACGCGAGTTTACGAAACTACTTTTCTAAAATGAGCTTTTCCCCGGTGCTTTACTTGATCCTGTTTCGACTTGGGAGAGTTTCAGGAGCCTAATCGCCGAACGTTAGCCGCTGTGTGATATCTTTTCTCTCTCCGAGAAAAGTAGACCGGCGCGGCGACGGCGCGCGCGCCGGAACGGAGATTTTTGTCGAAACGACGACGACGACGACGACGACGAGATCTTACGCCGCGTCGCGCCGCGCCGTATACGTACCGAGATCCCTATCACGGCGCGATCGTGTTAAGAAGTCTACGAAACACGTGGATCGTGTGCCGGAGTGCCTTTTTATTACGAAGCTTTGCTTTAGATCGCGGAGCACGATAGTTTGCTACACGTTATGGCTACCGATAGCGATCGAGCGGCTTTACGAAAGCTCGCGATCAATTTCCCACAAAAGCCCTTACCAGTATATTCGAGAAAATCATTTACAGACCTCGCAACCACTTTCTCGTCGCTTGTACGCGTTCAACTTGATACCACAGCTGTTTCGAAGTTGCCGGACCTGGACTCGAGGATTGCGTGACAGGAGCTTATGTGTAACGCTGGCGATCGGAGACAGAACTTGTCGAGATAGTCGGCGCGCGTGACTCACAGACAGAAAGAACGAAAACGAAGCACTTCCGAACGCTATCGTCGTCGTCCGATAAGTGTATCCAAGTTTTCGCGGCGCTCACCTTTCTATCATCGATCCGCTACAACTCGCTTCGGCCGATTTCAACCCGCTTCGGCTCCAAGTTCGTGGAAGCTCCTTTGTCGCGAACAGGAAAATTATTTTTCCTTCGAGGCGGGAACGTTCCTTTCTAAACGATCTTTCGAACGAACCGCAAGTAGGTTGAGCTTGGCGATTTTTCGGTGCGACGCGAGGCGCGCGGCGTGCGGCGGTTCGGGAATCGTTAAGATCATTTATTCTTGGTTCGTTTTCTACGACGTATTTGTGGCCCGCATCGCAAAAAGAGCCACGTCCTTCGTATTTTTTTTTTGTTACTATTTTTGCGGCTCTCTTGCGTATTTTCCAAGGGAATCTGTCCCGTTTGTTTCAGAGGCGATTGTTTACTATTATAATTCGCCTGTTTCTGTAGATTTCGGACTTTTTGCGACTACAACGTTGCAAACTATTATTGTTATTTTGTTAAGTTTATTATGCTTGGTGCGATGTACCAATGTTGGTCTGGAGATCTCGTTGTCGTGGCCAAAATTATTTTAGCATTATTTCAAGAGTTACAATGATAGTCGTAGTATCATTTGCAGAAAAAATTTTTTTTCCAAATTTTTTATATTGACGTTTATAAAAGGCTGAATGCTGATTAACTTTTGTCGAAACCGTTTTTTGTGTTTTTGATACAAGTGGAACTGTGTGTCCACTATCCACACGCATCTACAGCGCACTACGAACGCAGTGATCAATTGTCGCGCGAAGGTGCCGCACAATGGTCCGGATCGAAAAGTTTAGAAACATTTGTGTATAACTTTTGAACCGTTTGAGATATTGACATAAGGTTTGAACTAAAAAATATTATAAAATAATCTCTTTCGAATAATACATGTTAGAATATATTCTTTGGTTAATTTGTTAGTTAGTTATTTCTATAAATTTTTATGTATATTTCTTTAATAATATTTCTTTATTAAAACCACGGTATAATAATTGGAAATTCAAATCTTATAGTTTTCTTATATATAATGTAATTATGTTATTAGAATTAGTGATAAAATGTACAGGTATATAAGGTATCTAACGTCACAAATATTGCGAGCAAAACTAATATTAATATTTTATTTATATATAGTAATTAATCTTACCATTTTATTGCTGAAGAAGTAGGTACACGCGGCTTTTGTTTTCTTTATTGTTTTAATCATTCTGCAGCCTCTGGACTTGATTGTTTGATTTTCTTCTTGTAAGATGTTATTCTCGTGGATGAAATAGGTGGGTCCGATGTTAATAACATTTGTGAAATGTATCTTCGTTTGTAGCGATTCTAGACATTTCCCGAGTATTTTTGGTCCTAATTTTTTAAAAATCTTTGAGTTTCTTCAGATAATTGGCCAATGGGAAGTAGTGCGTGCTTTATTATCTCTTTTCCATGAATTAATAATTTATTATTCAGTGACTGATGCAGTTAGACACTGGGAAAAGGCATAATATGTATAAACATACGCATTTCAGATGTTTAGAATCTTTAAAGAGTTCTCGGGTTGCCTCGTGCTCAGCAACGACCAACGCGCGGCGGCGTCCATACTCGCCGCAACATTATCAGTTTTAAACAACTATAAATTGTAAAGTAACTCGAAGTAGAACATGATTCTTGTATAGTTATTTGAGGGAAGTTGTACCGAAGATATTCCTCTTTGTTAGAACCTGGGATTTTTTTGGAGCAGAAAAGATATCCTTTGACAAATATGGAACATTTTTTTAATCTGTCATGTATCATTCAGTAATATTTTTTAAATATATTATTATTAGTTATTACTAAAAAAAAATATGATTTCTTATTGGGAAGGGATGCTCTATATCATAGAAAAAATACAAAGAGAAAATATGGAATGAAACGATGAGGACATCGGAAATAACTGCAATTTTCTGTGGTGAAATATGCTACTTTCAAAACGCTCAACTTTAAATGATCATTGTAACTGAATAAAATATTTATTCAATTTCATTAATTTCTTTATTTTCTGTATTTTCGAGGTCCATAGACTCTTACAAAGCAATACAAACTCATTAGTTTTCTATTTCGAAAAGTCCAGTTTTTGGTCGAATGTTTCGATCCGGACCACTATGTGCCGACCAGCGACCCCAACCCCCGCGCGAGTTCCTTGCGATCTCCAGCAGTGCAGCGTTTCGCCGTCCTTACGCGGTGCGACGGATCGAGCTGCACGCGAATGCGATGCAATCTTTCGAAAATTGCGGGGGCGTAGCCGATTTCGTCGGATCGTTAACAACGTGTATCATTTATGGAAACAGCGCGCAGCTTTGCAACACGAACGACCTGTTCAGAACCCGAAAACACCCGGTCGATGTAAAAAAATCTATCGAATCGATCGAAATTATTCAAGGGGAGAGAACGGATGCGGTTGCAATGGAAGTTGCATTATCGATGAACCGAGCGGCGGTGCACACCGCACGGTGTATTCTTATCAATCATGTTTGGCTCCAGCTCCAGAAGGATATACACGAGAGTCACGTGCCGGCGCAGTTTCGTGACCAAAATCGCCCCTCGAGCCCTCCTCCATGTTGTTCCTCGATGGTTATCGCGGCGAGCGGCGGTTTCGCCGGTGAATTTTTAAGATGCGAGCCGCGATGATCGATTTTCCTGATCGATATAAGCTCGCCACGGCTCCTGCAATGCTTGACCAGAGTTTCTGCTCTGCCCGATACCACACGGATTATGTGAAATTATTTATGCTAATGTACAGTAGTGTAGATCGCTGGAGATATATTCTAATGTGCCAAATTTGTTCTGTCGAGGAACAATTTTCATCAGGATCAAATGTCAGCTGGGTGGTTAAACTTTTTTCAGCTGCGAGCGCGTTGAAAAATATACATATATAATAGCTTCGCTAAAAATACTTGATGTTCGTAGATTTTTCTTCGAAAATGTTACACGCAAACAATTTTATCTGAGAATTCTTTCGTAAGAGGTTAAATTGGAAATTCTAACGATTCCCAGGTTCCCGCGAGTCCGAGAGTAAGAAAACGGGGAATCGCTGGTAAAACGACTGGATAATCGCGGTTAAAGGAAGGTTGTAAGATCGAAGGGTCTCTAATTGGCCCGCAGGAGAGAGCGGGTAATCGAAGAAACTGGGACAGCCCCTAGAAACGGTTTTCGAAGTCGGCGAAAATTGCCGGCTAAGGAGGTTGAATGAGCGGCCCCGTGCCCTGTTACTCGCTTTCGCGGCGAGTGCAATACGCTTCCGGCCGAGTTATCCTCCATGCGATAAATCGATCCCTCCGCCTCTCGCCGGACAATTTAACTTGTTCGACCCGGAGACTGCATCCAGCGAGGACTTTTACAGTCATCGTCGATGACAAAGGATACGCGACGCGATATATCCTGATGCGCTTCGTCGATAAAGGGAAGGCTTTACGCGCGCAAACACTGCACAAGGACACCCGGCTGCCGGGTGAATTATAAAATATGAAGTCGACTGAAATTTAATATCGCTTCGTTTTATTTCACCGTCCCGTTGCGTCACGTCGACGCGACGCTAGGATCGTCCGATCGATACTTTACTGTAAGTCCCGACCGTTCACGGAGCGTCATCGTCGCGTCATCGTCGCGTAATCTTCGCGTAATCGTCGTTACATGTAGTCGTGTTGAGAGCTATTGAGGGTGTAGTCATACCTGTTCTAGGGTATTTATCAGTGTAACCAATCTCTGCGTGGAAAAAATGTTTTTTTTTTTGTGGTAACACTGATAAAAATACATATGTGTCAGCCTAACGCTTCAATTTTGCTATGATTCCACGTTTTTTGTATATTATGTACAGTCGAATGAAGAATTTGACAATGTCTGTCTGATAGCAAAAAATGGAGGTTGAAGTGGCGATTATTATTCGTTTTGGAAACGGGTGACGCGGAAGATGCGATTACAACGAATCACCATGAGTTTTCACATCGAGTTAACGGTGTTCAAAGTTTGTAGTCGAGAGGCCAACCAAGTTCTTCGTGGCAGCCACTTCTTTCGACCCACCTTTTTCTATTAGGCAGCCACGTTTCTGTTTCCTTTGAGACTGCTTCAGTCTCCTCAATTTATTTAATACTCTTCCCGGGGATGCTGTAACTCATGGCTGGCCGGCGCGACGCGGCATTTTAGAAGTGAAAGGAGCCACTCCGAGCAGCTTCGAGATTTTCCGCGATGAAAACAAATTAGAAACGCTGGATATGCCTTTCAACGAAGCTGGATGCTGCGCTGTTGCCTTTCGTCGCGAAACAATCAGCTCTTTGCTCGATACGTGGCTGCATCCTCATCAATTCTTCGTAATCATTTTTCTTTTTAATCTCTGCATATCGTCTGCATTTTGACCGGATGTGTTATGCTGGATCATATTGCTTTACAAACCCTCGCATGTATTAGTTACCAGTCTTTTCTTTAGGTATCAGTATTAGCAGAGTAAATAAAAAAAGAAATTCAGAAAATATATAATGTATATGATTTATTTTATCAATTATTAATAACGGCTGCACCACCGGACGTGACACTAGTTATCGATTAGATTCAACAATGCAATCCACCTGATTCCGTGAAAAAGAAATTGAAAATAGGTTTAACAGAATACATATATAATATTTGTCTTGATAACGGAACCTGGTATCAATTCGCCGCAAAAAGAATTTTCTAAATTGAATTCGACTCGACGGATAGATAAATTCGATGCTAACGTAACCATTAGCTGTTCCCTAAATTGCACAAAGCATGTGGGGCAAAATTAATTGCCTGTCCAAGGCCATCGAAGTCCGCCGCCATACCCCAAGCCCTAAGCTCTAAGCGATACAAGCCCCATCCGAGCCGGTAAAAGCAAACCAGAAAGGAGGAAAATTCCGGACGGAGATTAATTTGATCCTCTTTAACATTTGCCGTTGGAAATCTTCATTTATATGTTCGGCAGGGTGATAAATGTTAGTCGGGAGACAATCCTGGTAGCTAGAATCGTTCCTAAAGTCCACGTACTATCGTAAATGAAACGGAAACGTCAGTGGCAGCGGGTTTCGCGAAATCTCTCCCCGTAAATATCGAAATTTTATAAAGGTGCGCAAATACATCGTTCCACCTCGATAAATTAAATTTTTCCTCGCAATAACTGTCACGCTTCTGTCCATTCTTCTCTGCAATCTCCTCGCTGAAAACTTCGGCTCGCGTTCGGAAAAGAAATTCAAACATAAAATTAGCATGTTGAACGTGGTAGTCAAAAAATAGGAACATTCGTAACAAAAAAAAAAAAAACAACAAGAACTACAGTTCTCGGTTGTTCGAGTTTAATCGACTTTTGCAGCTGGGAAAAGTTGTTATTTGTGATAGTGGAAAACGAGAAATACAGAATAATATCAGTTTGTTCTTTGTGACGCGGCGCGGCAGCTGCTGATCACGATCCTTCGGTCCGCACTTATTTCTTGTTAAACTCGCGACCGGCCGAAACTTCGCATTTATTTTGCGATCAAGTTTCCGAGACCGGAGAAATTCTACCACCGTGAAACGCCGCGCCGCGCCGCGGGGAGAAGGCAGCAGAATCGGAGAAATAAAATGTAGGTGATCCACTGTATTATAACGATCCGTTGAACTCGGCAAAATGAACAAGGAGCGAGAGAGGGTGAGATCTGTAACGAATTCGAAATGCGTCGTGCTTTTCCTATCGTGTCTTCCTATCCACCGTTTTCCTCGCCGAGAACGTCTTTTTCACCTAAATTCTCCTGGTTTTACCGCGTTCTGACGTTCGGCACTCGCTCTTCTCGATTATCATGTACCTAAGTCGAATTGGTAAATTGATGTCGCCCCAGATCCCGCCGCGCTCTGGGAGGTAAAAGTTAATTGCCGATAAGAACCGGTCAGGAGTTTCAACCTTTGAATACGCCGACGATTGCAGACAGCACGAAAACTGTATCCGCCTTTCTCCGCACTCTAATTGAAAAGTTCGATGCGACAACGCTGAGCGTCGCGAAACGCACACCAGCTATTGGTCGTTTAATGTCAATTAGCGGGGCGTGGGTTTTCGCGCCGGGGCTGTTATCGTTGGAGAAAGTATTCGGTATCTTTTGTGGGGGTGTAACCTCCCCCCCCCCCGGGGGCCGCCCCCCGCCCCCGGCCCCCACATCCTCCGCCCCCCGGGACAGGGGCAACATCCGGCGACCCAGAGGACGGCGCCCCCGCCACCACCGGGCCACCAAGGGAACAAAACTCTCCGCCCCCCCCCCCCTGCGGGGGGGCGAAATTTGACGCCGAGAGGGGATCACTTCCGGCGCCCTCGCCCCAACCACCGCCCCCCTCACCTGGGGCAAGGTCCGCCACGGTGGAACGTCCCCCGTGTCGCTCCTCTCCTTCCTCTGGCCGCACCCCTTATCCTCCCCGGATTAGGGGGCAGCACTCGACGACGCGGGGGATGTACCCGCACCATCTGTCTCCTCGCCGAGCCCGGGTCCTTCTCCCGGGCTCTCTCAGCGGCCTACTTCTCGGACATGACCGTCTCACAGAAGGAGGCCACCGCCTGCCACGACCTCCCGCTCTCGATCAAGTGGTCGAATAAGATCGGGAGCGAGAGGCCCCAAATCTAATCTAGTCTAATCTAGCCTCATCTGTAACAGACAACCCTATATTGTGTAGGTTTGGTATGCTCTTTGGTATATTTACGCTCTCTTTTCTCTCTTTCACCTCAAGTTTTCCAACCACTCTTCAACATTTCCGTCTTCTTTACCACTCACTACCACTCACTATTATCCTGCATTCCCTTGTTAAATGGTCTAGACTTCGATACTTGTCCCCACATAGGTCGAATTGTTATAGTTCGGAGTGTTATTTTGTTTTCGAAGCTTGAAGACCCGCCTATGGGCGTGGCCTAGACGGACCAACGTATTCTAATTTGCAAAGACTCGTGTTCGGCTGCTACTTACTAATTTATTCTATTACAAATGTGTGTTGCACAAGTTTATGGAAATGTCGATATTGCGATTCATTTTACCGCACATCTTAGCTCCACCCCCGGGCGTTTCCGACCCGGTCAAGCTCGCAGGAATGGGAACTGACCTACCCTTTGGAACTGCCACGTTTCCCAGTGCGATCTTTTCCGTCGAACATAAATCCATCAGAATCTGATAGATGGTGAAAGGGAGTATTTGAAGCGGAAAGCTTCCGATTCGACGCGTGCTGTCTCGAAGTTTTTCTCGCACTCGTGGGACGAGGTTAGGAAAAGGTCCCGGTCGGTCGAGGCACAAAGGCCGGATCCGCAGAAATCCGTGTTCCCCGGAGGGAGGCGTTCGCGGAGAGGCGAGCGAGCCTGAGCGTGCAATAACGAATCGAACAACACCCACGCCACGGTTTCGAGGCGTACACGTGCGTCCCGGATAGTTCCGTCTCGTGCTTTTAAGCTCGCCGGGGTGCACGGAGGAATACAAATGGAACTTGGGCTACCTACGCGTGACATTTCGAGCGCACGAACCCGAGACAGATGGCCGAAGGCGAGGTCGAACAAGGAGAACAGGGGAGATGCACCGGTGCACCCTGCTGCACCCGTGAAACAAGCGGCGCTAGGTAAGCAACGAAATCGGAGCTGATGAAACGGAGGCAATCGTGCCAGGAATGAGAACGAGACCTCCGGAACCGAAGGCGACGGTAATGCCAGGCCGACCAAAGCCAAACGAGTGTGTAAGCAATGCGACGACGCACAGTGGTCTGGAGATCCCGTTTCCGTGGCCAAAATTCAATTTCTCAACTTAAACATATTGAAAAAATTTCTTTTCCTGCAAAGTAACAACCCTTCAAAGCTCCCAAATCCAAAATATTTTAGAGATTTTAGAGAATTCTATGATGAGATACAGCGTTCTAAAGACAAATTCGAAAAATTCAAAGTTAAATAAAATGTTTTAGATTTCAGTCATCGAATATCAGAAAACAGATTATTTCAATGATGGTTTTGTATATGTTAGTAAGCGAATTTCAAATATTTAATCCAGTTTTAAGCATTGTTTAGTCTATACGCGAATAGCATTAATCAATAACATTTCAAACTTTGAAAAGAATTCTACAAAAACGATTAAGAGTGTTAGGCATCGGATTTGTTTTATATGAAAGCTTGAACATTTATTTGTAAAGAAGTTTTATTTAAGAAGTATACACGGTAGCGAAGTAAAATACAACAGAATGACCTTTTGGTCGTGAATTCGCAAGAGACAAAATATGATCTCCTTGGTTTCAGTGGTTATAGTATATATATATATAATATATGGACTGGTGATTGGAGTTATATTGGGGATACAAAGACATTGCATAATACGTTCGTAGGCTGTGTCGACGAAATGCCAGTTCATTATCATTTTGTATGATTAGTAATAACTCCTTAATAAAATATTTAAGAGCATATGTTCATATAACATTTTTCCTTATTTTTGCGTGTAGAGAACACGCCGGTAAAGTTTGGCCGGAAAAACCTTGAACACCCTGAATATGCGTTCTCTGCGCCAGTCAGGGGCTCCGAAAACCTCTCGTTACTACATATAATTCCTATGAAGAATTCAATCTTAGTTACTTTGTCGCAATTTCTAGACAATAGTATGTATTGTGAGAATTGTTAACACGATTTTCAAATATTTCCGATGATATGACAAATAAATGTTACCAACGAAAGTTTATCAGTATTCACTTGTTTACAAACTTGAATACAACGTTGACGAAACGTTTCTTCTTTTATAAAAAAATGTAGGTCACCTCAATTTTTTAAATATTAACACATAAATTTACTTTATAATATTCTAACTGGTATCAAGACGAATCAAACGACTTATAATAATATAACATTACACCTTGAAGTGACGCTACAATAGTTTTGGCCACAAAAACCGGGCTACCGCATTACTGTGCGACGACGACGACGAGGATGCACTGCGTGACATTTTGATCACTTAGGGTCATTAAATTCTTAATGATGTTGTTTCTTCCCTTTATCACGTACTTTGCAAAAACTAATTTAATTAAAAAAAAACAATTTCAGGATTAAATTCCCCTAAATGATCGAAATGTCACACTGTGCGACGTCAATAAGTGCGACGCGAACCTAAATTGCGGCTGCACCAGAGATCATTCTAATGTCGATTCGTCGATTCCACCGCACTAACGACCTTTCGAGGACGGACCTCCGACCTTTCGAGATTCGAACCGTACTCCACGTCTCTGACGCTCCTGTCGGGCTGGATGTTGGCCGAGCCGGATGTCGAACGCTGATTTAAATCGAATGCTGGCTCGAGGGTGTCCACGGTACAGGAAATTGTTTCTTTGCAGACGTATCGCATCGATGGGAAGTTGTTTGATTAGAGAAACATGCTGTTTATGCTATATCGGTAATGTTCTGTTATTTTTTCAGTGGAATGTAGTACTAAAGAATTTGATCATCTTTTGGTTCGCTAAGTTCGGTGTCGAAAGGAATTCAATTTTGTATTACTTTTGTCTCTCGTGGACTTCTCTATGATGAATTTTGCAAATTCCTATCGAGCGCACATACTTGAAGCATTCGAAAAGTTTTTTCGCACATATCCGATTCTTTCGAATAAAATGGAAGTTATAGAAAGTTCAATGCGATAACGTCGTGGCCTAATTAGATTTTTTATTTTCTCGAGTTTTTCTTTTTTTTTAAATAAAACCGCGAATTTGCATAAAGTTTGCTGGTAATATTCTGGAAATTCATCCTTTTAATATCCATTCATGAGAAAAAGAGGCATCGTCAGTCGATAATCGTTGGAAGGAGATTTTCAAGGTAGCCATCGGCAGGTCCTGGATAACGGTGTTCCATTGCCGTTGAAGATTTAATCGCGTTAATCGGTTCGCGAAATTGCAGTCTGTAAAGAGCCCAGCCTCTTTACTCGGCGAATCTTTCTTCGGAGTCCGAGCGATTTATAAATTGAACGATAATAAGGTAGACGCCGGTGGCTCCCGCGGAAAAACCAGTCTTCCTGCTACGGCGATTACGTTCTCAACTATATTCGATAAAATACTAAGTCTTCTATCGTTTATAACTTGAAAATTGCGAACCTGTTGATCGTACGCGCAATTGCGATTGTTTTTACGGTCCACGCGAGGCCGCAACGACAGAGATTGCATTTCTGTTCAAATAGAAATTGCCGTCGGATCTCGTTCACAACTTCGACAATTACAAACCTGTTGATCGTACGATTGTATAATTTTTTTTTATGTAATTTCATTGGAAGGTGGAAATATCCGTCGAATTGTTCGCAATTTCGAAATTCTATACCTGTTGATCGCGCATCTCGATTCATTATCGATGGTTGAAGTTTCGGCGATAGAGTTACGAATGAAATAGAGCGCGCGCGCGCGAGAGAGAGAGAGAGAGAGAGAGACCCTGTCAAATTGTTCACGATTCTCGAAATTGTGAACCTCCTGTTGACCGTACGTTGCGTTGGGGGCTTTGCGACGATTGCGTCGGTGACAGAATTTAGTGCATTCGTGCTGCGCGTTGACAGAGACATTGCGGTTTAATCACCGCTATTATCATCGTTTGACGGAAAATTTTCTGTCTCGATTACGAACGGCAGAAATTATACAGAAATTTGTTTGTACTCTTACAGTTCGTCTACCGTGAAAATAAGATAACGTTACTTTGATTTTATCATAAATTAGCTAAACAACTTGGAGAAATACATACATACATATTATTTCAACACTACGCCCACGCTATATGGAAGACCTTGCGCGTCGAGTTACTTGAAATTCATAAACCTGCTATAACATCGCTGACTTTCCGAATATGGCAAAACGTGTATTAGGCATGCAGTCGATGAAATGATCAGACATTTTTATATGTCGAGAATCGAGTATAATAATTTATGTTTCTTGCGAGTGATCTGGTCAGATGAGTTTGGATTTAAACAACTTCTCGATGTTCGGCTACGTTGAAACTTTTTCTAACTGCATTAATACTTTTCCCGAATATCCTAAACCCGTGGGAAGCATTCTATAGTGTCACCGGAATAGTTCCACGGTGGCACATAACTTCTTGAAATCGTGTCAACTCGGTTCTCCTAAATTATGCTCTCTTCGTTAAATTATTCTTTCAGCTTTTCATTTGTCGTTTGCTTCCACTAAAAAATTCTTCTTTTGAAGATTGTTGTCTTCCAAACCGAAGCTATAGATAAACCGCTATCGATCCAACCAACAAACAAGCTCATCAAATAATTCTTTCAGCTTTTCAAATGTCATCAGCCACTAGAACATTCTTCTCCCCTAATTATTATACAGGGTGTTCCGTTTAAATAAGGCCACCTAAATTTCTCCTCCAATTGTGGGGATACAAACAATATTTTGTGTACCATTTGAATGATTTGAAGGAACTATTATATTGCGAACAATATTTTTTCCCGAAGTTATCAAGGTCATCGGTGTTTTTTGATACATAACTACATATTTTTTAAATAGCACATCGCGTAGCTGATCGAGAAATACATTCAGATATGTAGAGTAACCTGATCTTGAAATGACTTTGATATTCGGTTGCTCGGAGCAACGAGACGATCACTGGTTCCTTCAAACCATTCAAATAGTACAGATAATATATTTTTTGTATCTCCACAATTGAAGGAGAAATTTAGGTTGCCTTATTTAAACGGAACTCCCTGTATATTGCAGTCAGACCCAACCGAAACCTAAACTCGCAATGAATCATTAGCGACCTACAGAGCAGAGAATCGAAGATACAAAAAACATGAGAATATGTCACTAGAAAATTCTTCTGTGATTGTGAGTGAATTATCGCGTTCTGTGTCGTATGTAATTACGAAAACTCTCGAGTCCGAAGACAAAAGAAAAAACGGGATCGATAACGACTAGCGAGGGAGTTCCGGGGCTTGCGTAATGTCAGATTAAAATCGTCGAGTTTCGAAATTTCTCCGGGGAAAGGGGGGGAAGCGGTTCGGGCTAGACATCCTCGTGAACAAATTAGCTGCTTAACTGGAGTTCGCTAATTTCCACGCGGTTGCCGCGCGACCGTCCATTAATTAATTCGACGACGGCTTTAAATAGTTTAAATGCCGCGGTGCCGGACGATATACCGGTGCTGGAGACGAACGGTATCGGTGGTTTCAGGTGTGTTTTAAGGACCGGAGAGGTTTCAGGGAGTTTCGGGGGTACACCGAGCCCGGATTCTGAGGACTGAGTGGGCCGAGGGTCGCTCGAAATTCTAGGGAGGTCCTTGGTTCGCCACGGGCCACGGGCCACGAGAACACCCTGAATATTGGTTACGTACGTGCCTGACCCACCGCAACCTGGCTGATATGTCACTTCTGGCTGGTCGACCATTTTCCTATATCGCTTCGAAATTCGTGAAACTACCGCAACATCGATTTAGGACGCTCCTGGGCTACGATTAATCAAACCAGTTTTTCCGATTTCCTCCGAAAGTATTTCATCGTTTATTCCCGTGAGCTGTGGGGTTGTACGATCGCTTTTTTAAACGAATTACAATTTTTTCGCAGATTTTTTTTGTCAACGTTAAAGTGTATTAACGAGACGTTTCGAGGTGATTGATTTTATTAAATATACATATGTAGTGGAATCCGACAAAACCGCGTGCACAGTATTAAAGATATAGATGGTTGAATGCGTATAGCTTGATGAATAAAACACTGCAAGAATGGTTTTTTTAATAAAATGTTTCCTTGCGACTGACTTTGGTCCTCACATTTTACCACGCTTATATTAGTGTTACGCGCCAAGGTTTTGGCAGTAGGCGGAAGACTAGCCGCTGTTCCTTTCGTCAAGGGGTGATCGCCTTGTGTGTGGAATTTGGGGAAAAGTGGACTAGCCGCTGTTTCTTTCGCACATGTGTCGCCACTGCTGGAGTGGATAAGGGTGTGTTTCCGCTGACTCGTAACTGGTTAATTGAACCTGTACACCTTACACCTCGAGCGGTAAAGGTGCATTGTCGTAAGATCAAGATACCAGCGACTGGGGATCAAATAGGGAATAGCGTGGTTGAAATGAACTACAAATGAATTCACACACACACAATGATATACTCCCAACTATTGATAATACAAATGTTGAGTGTAAGATGTCGCGGACTAAGTCTCTCTGTGTTAACGCACCGAGGAATGCGGAGGCTATACTTGTACGGAATCCCGTTGATAGGATTCGTACCGGAAGAAATCTAACGATGGGGAATTTACACCCGATCTTGTTTAAAAGAGATCACGACGTGGACCGTCGCGCACAACGCGAAACTGAGAAGAGATGAAAGCCCAACTATACAGGAAATCCATGTTGACATCCATCCAGAAAAACCGAATTCCTGGGAAAAGAGATTACAGCAGCTACAGCACTTCGAGCCCTTATCTCCACTGATTCCCGGAAAACCCTTAGTTTTTCTGAAGGGGCCATCTGTTTCGATGCATACCTCCAGAGGGGCCAAAGGTTACCAACGGTCGCCTCCGCACACGTAACATTAGCTTGTCGTTGTCGTTGTCGTTGTCGTTGTCGTTGTCGTTGTCGTTGTCGTTGTCGTTGTCGTTGTCGTTGTCGTTGTCGTTGTCGTTGTCGTTGTCGTTGTCGTTGTCGTTGTCGTTGTCTTTGTCGTTGTCGTTGTCGTTGTCGTTGTTGTTGTTGTTGTTGATGTTGTTGTTGTTGGGATTTTGCTTGGGAAGCCAGATTAACACTGAGTACCACGATGTTTAACTATATATATACATATATATATATTAATGTATTTATTGGCTACACTTTCTTACAGTTGGCTTACAGTTTTACCTACAGTTTCAGGAAGTGTACAGTGTTACAGTTATTTAATTTTTTAATTAGGAAATCACTCCCCTCTCTGCTCCCCTCCCCCCGCCTCCAGGCAGACAACTTCGTTGTACGTACGGTACGTACAGTGCTGAAGCAGTCGAAGGTTATGCTCTTGTTCGAGGACAGTAGGGCAGAGTTCAAAAGAGGACAATTGATTGGACATTTATTTAAGGACAATGGACGCAATCGGTAAACACGAAACCATGGGACACACGCGTGCGCGATGGATTAATTTTTAATCTATTTTCGTCCGAAGTTCCGATTGTTTTTCGTTACATACACTATATAACATCGGCCGGTATTATTCTCCTTGAATTGGGAGAGGCCAGTGTGTAGTTCCATTGTGTCGCGTAAAATCGATTGTTTCGATAAGGGAAACCCACTGGACCGTTATTATTACGAAAGGGAAACGATGTTGGTTTTCGTTGCTGGGTAACCTATACCGTTTGTAGACCACTCTTTTCAAGATTTTTGATCAATCAAAAAGTAAAACGGTCTTTTTATTGTACAATTTACCCGCATTCTTGTTCTCTAGCTTCAATTACTAACGACGCGCATACTATTCTCAGGGGTTATTGAAATGGATTTGATCCGGAATCGTAGCGTAGTTACAAATAACCTTCTTTAGAGAATATCTCGCTAACTACTAGGTTTAGGAGATACGAAAGTCAACACTTTTATACTCTAAATTTGATACTCTACCGATCTATGGTATAAAAAATACGGCATTCTATTTAAAAAAAAAATGGAGGTGACCTGCAAATGTCCGAAGCAGCCCCACCTGAAAAAAAACTATTATTGCCGCCAAAAGGCCCCCTTCGTACTGTGCAATTTTATTTCAGCAAATATTTCTGTAAAACTTATAGTTTCGAATATATCTGAGGTGCTAATATTTATCGCCCCACCCTGTATAATAACTACATCATCCGCGAAACGACCGATAAGACGTCTTGGGTAGATTCTTGGACGTAAGTGGCACCTATCGGGCTTTCGATTTTCACGGCAGACGTGACAAATTAGATCTCCTCGTCGTCGTGCGACAGTACCTGTCTCGCATTGTGAACGGGCCATAACGTTCAACTTGAAAATTCACCGATGTCCTTAACTTAAGGAACCTTCCGTCGCGCCGGGACGCTGATTTAATTCCTGACTCCCTTCTTTTACATACCGAAAATATTCCAGCCCTTCGAAAATCCGACGACAATTCCCTTCGCATCGTTCCTTTCAACTCTTGAGTGCACTTACAATGGAAATGTCATTTCAAAGAAATCGTTTTAAAGAAACGAGTGGACTCAACGAAGAATTGAAAACAATAGACCCGAGAAAGAATTGATAAATCAATTATGTGCTTCTCCGGTATGACGACGCGCATCATCTCCGTAAAAGCGGCAAAGTGCTCGTTCCAGTGTCTTTGTTCATGCTGTTCGATTAAAAAAAAAATAAATAAAAATAAAAATTTAAAAAAAATACTAGAAGGAGATCAGGAAAGATTGCTGAGGGACTAGAGAGAGGGTTTTTCATTTGAATTGCAATAAACAATCAGCGCGGCGCGGCGCGGCGGAACAGTAGTTTACTAATTGGCGCGCCTAATCACAGAATTTTCTGGTCTCGCGTCTCGACGGGCGAGGGAAAACGGTTGGAAAAGGAGGGAAAAGCCGAGAGAGCGGGCGGCCGTTTAAACGCGACGGCTAATTACTCGCTCGGCAACGTACATAGTACACAGAGACGCGGTAAAAGCGGAAGGGAAGGCAATTCGCGATCACGTCGCTGATTCAGCGACGAATGATGAACGACAGGATCGCGTACAATGGTTCGAAAAAGTAATTTGTCACCCTTCTGCGTCCTTCCCCCTCCTCCAATCTCTCGACAACTTGCGAATCCTCGGTGGTTCGTCGAATAACTTTTGCGGGAGAGTGTGATCGATTCGAAAGTATAATTAATTACCTCGTGAGGGACTTGGTAATTTAATAGACGAACTGGGTGGTCTTAACTGCTCCCTCGTTACCTCCGGATTTCGGTGACTCGATGTTTCGAAATCTACTCCGAGGGCCGGGGGATATTTTGGTATACAGTCGGTTCAGAAACTTCCACTTCGTCATCGAAGCTTTGATCTTCAAGTGATTACGCGGAACAGAAATCCCTTTTTTTTCTATGAAGCATTTCATATCTCGACTGAGATCTATATGTGCTGTACAAATGTAAATTACAGTTAATACATATTCATACATACAAAAACAATATTAAATCAAATTAAATTCGTAGTTTACAATTTTTTATAAAATAAAATATAAGAAGACAAGCTTTAATGTTGGGTCGGGCAACTAACTAACATTTCTACGCATAAGGGTAATTGAAATTTAATTTTACACAGTTTATGAGTTAACTTGGATCGTTGCAAATCAAAGAGCCTACATTGCCAATATCTTACCTTTTTTTTGTTTTTACAGTTATAATCTCAATTAAGAGGTTATTCTACACAGTCCATACGTGACGCTATATACACAGCTCACAATCTTTCAGGAAGGAACACAAGATCTTACATATAGTGTATGTAAGTCTGTGGAGTAGAATATTACATGACATGGGAAGACAAAAAGCCCGTGATCTCGGGTTATGTATAGATTTCACTTTGTGATCGTTATGGATAGGACATTGCCATAAGACATGATCAATATCTTGTGTCTCATGTCCACACGAGCAGCCAATGGTTTCTCGAGATAGATTTTTCCCCGTGTACCAGGATTTTCTTCTTTCGTCGTGGAAATGTTCAAAATAATTTTTGCCTTTGTATCGGCCTTCATTAACTATTCATTCATGTTAGTGAAAGCACGTGATTTGGAGATCTCCCTTAAATCAGTATGCTACTATGATCTACATTGTTTCTGGCAATATTGGCTAACTCATCAGCTTTTTCATTATCGTGAATACCCAGATGGGACGGTACCCAGTAAAATAGAATTTTATTGGAATCTCGATATTTTGTGCTGTGTTCATAAATTTTATTCCTGATACTAAGTATGTAAGGGTTAAGGCTATTGCTAATGGAGGGATATGAAAGCGCAGTTATAAACAGCTTAAAGAGTCCGAAAATATAATGAAGTTATTGGTCTTTGTTATTGAGAGCAATGTCTTCAGCGTCCATGAGCGCATTGCACCCAGCGGTAAATATAGATGCATTACGATTTATACTTCTTACTACTGATAAATTCAGATTGTGACATGTGCAAGCTGTTCCAACCACGGTGGCATCCTTGCTTTTACTACCATCTGTGAATGTGAAGATTGCACCCTTTTCACGCAAAAGATTGTCAATGAAGAGGTTGAGATACCTGGATTTAACCACAGTTCGGCCAAAGACAACATCAATGTTGATTTCATTAAGTAGGGCGGAATAGTTATAATTATAAATATTATAACAGTTGTAAGAGTATATAGAATCAATTAGGTTACCGTGGTCCCTTAAGCAACGAAGCAACAATCGATTACTAAGTTTAAGTTTCGAGTTATGAGTGTCAATGACTTTCTTAATCCTATTAACAGTGTTATGAACTAATAGTCCTGTGTTAGAATGGATTTTCCATAGATAATTATTACACAGGAACTTTAAGCGCTCTTGTATAAGCTGCAGTTTGAATGTGGAAAACAGAAATTCTTATCTGCTTCGTGAAATTGTTACGATTCAGATTTAGTAGAAAAAGGTGTAACGTACAAAGAAGGAAGAACTTCAGAAAAACCGAAAAGTTGATGCTGAATTTCTTGAAACGCCAAATCCACCGCGACGAGAGAAAGATGCAACGCTAATGACCTTTCCAACTCTGTAATAATATTATACAATCGTATTGTTCAATATTATCGACGTTCCCCGCGGACAATTCAATAAACGACGCTCGCCGATCGATGGTATTGTGCAATCGTATTCTACGAACGAAAATCGAATTACGCGATAATCGAGTTTATTAGAAAATATTGACTGACAGGGGGATGCAGTTTGTGTTGCTGTAGCTTTTTGTCGAAGGAAATCGAGGAGGTAAAGCCTGGTAAAGAAATGGCGCATGGAAGAGCGGAAGTGCACTCATTAGAAATTAAGAAGAAGAAGAGCGAGCAAAATGATTAAGCGAATTGAAGCTGCGCCGCGCCGATATCAAGCCGATACTCCAGATGTTCACGCGAGGAAATGGGTAGGAAATCAAAGACGAACTCTGCACTCAGCTACACTAAACTCACGCTTTATTTCACGTCAACAGTGATCCACTACTTCACGTGTCCGACCACCGAGAGCGTTCAAGCATGGCTGGTCCCGAACAGGAACCAAGTTGCCCGTCTCGGGTACGGCCATCCTCGCACCGATCGGCAAACCTCGGTCACGAGGTATGCTTCTAATAATCTTCGCATAAGCACGATAAACTCGCCACATTCGCTTTCTCCGCGCAAACGAAATGCGAGTGGCATTCTAGCTGGAAACACTCTGAGATCGCCCTCTCCTCGAAACAATCTATTCTCATATCATTATCGTCGCGACCATTAAACCCTACGAAACATTTAGAACCCTGAAGACAGAGAGTAGACCGGCGCGGTTTCGCGGCAGCATCCACGGGAGGAAACGCAGACGCAAACGCGCGGTTCGGTGCAAGCTCAAAGCAACAGAGGCAGAGGGGTGTGGGGTCGCAGTGGAACGTGTCGCGAAGCGAGCTAAAAATAAAAAAACGTGGTAAAATGCGAGACATCCGCGGGAGAAAGCTGCGGCGCGGCGCGCTGAAAAGGGAAAATAGGGAAGGCGGGGACGGGAGTGCTGGAAGGAAATGAAACGAAAAAAAACTCGCAACAAGAGACTCAACGGGATTCGACGAGAGTCGAACAGAGTCGGCCGTAGTCCGTTAGAGACGAGAAAGAGAGAAAGAAAGAGAGAGAGAGAGAGAGAGAGAGAGAGAGACGCAGGTGCAGGTGAGAAAAGGAGGGAGCGGGAACATGTCGCGAAGAAAAAAAGGTGAGAAGCGTCCGCCGCCGAAGAACAAGCGAACAAAATGCATCGGCGGTCGGTAGGTTTCGCTGAATGGAGATCGTAGGACGTAGATTGTAGATGAAACCGGAAGAAAGCTCTCGACGTGATAAGTCGGTATATACATTACGGACCATTACGCCGCGCAGCTAACCAACCGGACAAAGTGACTCCGTTCTCTCTCGGCAAGGTTTAAATACCTTCCTTCTCGAACGGGGCGAACACGGAGGAACATTCGGCATGCGTCCCCGTCCCCAGCCCCGTCCCCGGGAAAATAAAGTAATGGAAAGCGTGTAACAGAGTCGCGAACATTCCTGCTCTATCTCTGTTTTCCTCTTCTACGTTGTCGCTCTTTCTCCGTTTTGCGTGCTCGCTGGTCGTGTACTTACGAAAATTGGAAAATCTACCCTCCCGTAAATTCTCATCGACGCAGCTCACTGCGAAATCCTCTCGCTGCGTCGCGTCGCGTCGTACACACTGCTACCGCTAATAGAAAGGAAATATCGACTCGCCGGAGGATCAACCCGAGTCACGTAAAATAATAATCGAGTTTATCGAGCCGGATGACGTACCTAGTACCTAAGCGATCGTGTATCCTACGTGTTCCTGAATTTTCCCGAGTTGTGATACGAGACATGGATCGCGCTTCTCGTAAGGTCTGGGTAATTGGATTGTTGGAGATTTGCGCGATGGATTTGGATGTGTTCGTGAAGTGGAAAGAGAAATTTTGCTGACTTTTTCGCGTCTTTTTATTGGCGAGGCGTTTGAAACGTATAGAAAAACTCAAGTCGTTCGGTCTGGTTTTAAAAAGTTACTAGCTTTTAATGAGTGTCCATCTAACTTTGTATGTCCGGCTGGTTAATTAGGATAGCCGAGATTACATTGTGTAAAATTGCAGCGTGCAACGTTTCGATGGTCGATTGTTTCGACGCGGGGATGTTCGACGTTTCGGCTCCCGGGGAACGCGGTTTCAGATGTCGCGAGACGAGATCTTTCCGTTTTTCCTCGCAGATTTGCAGATGCGGGTTCGTGCACCTCGAGTCATCGGCATGCATCCGCCCACGTTCGACCGTGTGTTGACATCCTCGTTGGCTGTCTGCGGTCGCGGCGATGACTTTATATGGGCCGCGCGCGCCGAGGCTAGCCTCATTCCACGATCTACTGCCGCGCCGGATTTCTCCTTTTACCTGACTAACCTGGCTAACCTGGCTAACCTGGCTAACCTGGCTAACCTCTGGCTAACGTGGCTAACGTGGCTAACGTGGCTAACGTGGCTAACGTGCGCACAGCCTCGTTTTCGAACCGCCTTTCCATCGTACCGACGCCCGATCACGCGCAGTGCGGCTACCTCTGGACAAAAGTCGAAAATGCAACTGTACTCCACACCTTGTTTGGCTTTACTAATCCCTTCCTAGGTACCTCTAGTCTATGGAACAGATGCTGAAAATCTAATATTACCACAACAAAAGGCAAAAATCATGTTTGAATAAGTGTAGTAATAATGTAATAAGTTTGAATAACGTTGTTTAGTGTTCTTCATCAAATTTTGAATATGGATGGTATCGAAGAAGGCGAAGAATATCCACTTTTCCTATTTCATTAATCGTTGAATGAGTTTTGTAGAAATAATAAAACACTAAGCTAGAATCACGTTTTATGGACGTTGAAATCTTCAGATATGCTTTCCTCAATTTCGACCCAATACATTCTGGGGTCTGACATGTTTTCTATGTAAATATGTAAAAATTTCCTGCTGCAAACTGCTTTGAACGGCTCTGTGCTAGTTTTTTTTACCACGCTTATATTAACTTGCCGGGTTGTTGTGTTTCTGCGAACAGAAGTTTAAACTTATTTTATTGTGATTGAATATGGCATAAAACTTGAAAGCAATTTTTAGTGATTAATGTTACACACACACACATATAATGTTTATAAAATATTATTTAAAATTCAATTTAACTTTTGTTCGTGTTTCCTCGCATTGAAGAGCAATTTAACTTAAATGACCCTTGTTTGCATCACTTGGAATATACAGGGTAATCCCAAATGAAGTAAAGTACTTTTAGGTCACTGAATGGAGTTTAACCGTTTTTCCACGCAATAACACTCAAACAGCATTGAAAAATAACGGTTTTTTGCGGAACAAACTGTTAAACTCTACTCCTGAATAGGGACCCCTCAATAGATATACGGTGTATTCGTGATCAACGTGAAATTTCCTATAAAAATCCGTCAAGTAGAGATTTTCTTTCCACACCGACCATAAGAACGCCGCACTGTAAGACGCGTCGCGACGTCTCAAACTGCCTTCGTATTTTCCCGCCAGTTTGTATTTTCAGTTCACAGACCAATTCAAATTGGTACTCGGAAATGATTAGACGTTTATTTCGCGCACAGCTTACGTATGTACAGACTGCTCGAGTTTCCTCTAGCATTCATGAAGTTTGCATTTGGAAACGCTTCGCTGGGCCAATCTTTTTCCACAGGGGACTCTCGATCGCTGCCGTTATAGCCGACGAATTAATGAATAAATTAAGAACCGAAGAATGTCGGGTACATACTTTGTTTGCCGATATTTTAATATCGGAAGGCTTCTGTGACCTCGAGTGTTCGAGATTGTGCACTGCTAATTCGTAGTTGTCTCTCTTCCAAACTTTCCAATTTCATTTTCAAATAAATTGTTTCGATCGCCGAGCAAATATAAATATACGAATATCCGCGACAATAGTACGATGCGTAAAATAATGTAAATAAAACAAAAATGCATATATCATTGTGTTGCGCATGAAAAACAGTACTACTTTTTCCTCTATCATTTTTTTTCTAATATTTACTATTTACAAAAAGGCTGGCTAGTAATAGGCTGAACACCCTGTATAACATATCGAAAAATCATCGAAATCGGAGAGAAAGCAGCTATTCTACGGCTTAGCTAATTTTCCAGTGTTTTGTTTCCTTTTTCTTGCGGGGGGACTTGGCCCCTTGGCTCCCACTCTGGGTGCGTCACTGGTATGGACCGCACTCGCGGAATTAAACGTAACACCGCACTGGCGTACGCGGCGAGTACGCACAAGAGTACAAAGCGAGTGCCAATAAAACAGAGTAGCGTTCCTTGTACGCGGAGTTATCTTTCCTAGAAGCGATTCGCGGTGATTTATACGTGTTTACGAAGAACCATCGCCACACGCGGGAGACACGCCTACGTATTATACCCGAGAAAAGCGTGAAAGATAGTCGAGGCCTCGATGGCCGGTGAGTGGAGAGGTGGAGAGGTGGAAAGTGTTAAGCCTCTTCGAATCCTGTCATATAACAGTGTGTCGTCCAATGGAAAAAGGCCAAAAATCAAAGTGTAATAATAACAAAACGTAGTTTCTAAAACTACCTTCGATTTTAACTGTATAATTCAATTTATTATTAAAATTGGGGCTGAAACTTTACTGCCAAATTCCATGAATTTTTTTTAAACATGCGTCCCTCGCAAACTATTAGGTTTTTTCATTTGATTTTTATAGGGTGTATTTAGCAATTTGTCCTAATTTTTTACGTTCAATATTTATCAACTTTGATTCGAGTTTTAAAAAAAGTACACCCAAGTAACTCCATGAAATTTTTTCACAGTATTTGGTGGCATATTAAACTTTAATTTCCAGTTGGTTTAAATCTACTTACATTTGCTCACGTGGAGATAATAATAAGAATCCATACTAAGACGCTCGCGCTCGGCGGCTTCCTGCGTAGTCTTTCGAAGAAATTTGTTGCAATTATTTTTAAACGAATGCCATTTGATATACGTACTTATGTGTTCAATTTGATTTTTATAAATTACATATTTAGTTTTAAAATTGTTTAAATATTTACAATCGTTCAATTGAGTATTAAAGAAAATAGCAAAAGATTTCTTTGAGATTTTGTAAATATTACATTAATTTAGAGCACATTAGACTTGATATAATGGTCGACCACTAAGTGCATAAATATACAGAAATGTTAAACATAGTAGACATTTATTTTGACGTTGAGACGCGTGCGTTCGTCGTCCACGTCCAGAATTTCAACGCAATCTATCGAGTTCCGACTTGAGTCCGCACGAAATGATATGACACTAAGTATGTTTATTCATTACGTCATTTGAAATATACAGTCCTTTATTTTCAATTGTTTATACGATATCCGTCGTGGTCAGAAGTATCAGACGTGAAATAAAAACCGAACATTGTCAATCGCAAACGCGTCCAAAAGTTTTCAATAATCCGTAAATTCATTTCCTACGGTATTTGTTCATTCATTAATATTTTTATGTCTAGGTAATCAAAAGGAATTCTTAAGGACTCTGAAGTGTTAACTCTTCCTTGTGAATATTTAGATAAACAATATATATATATAGTACTTTTTTTTAAACTTTCGTTAAAATTGTATACCACTTTTTATTCAATACAGAGAAACATAAAAAAACAAGGCAATCGCAATGAAAAAAAAATTGTTTTTATATATACCAGTCGATTTGTCTATGCTTTTTATTTCAAAAAGTATTGAGCCATTTAACTCGAAAATAACATAGTTTAAGAGGTATGACTTTTACCCGAACACCCACATACTCAACAATCATAAGTTTGGAATTCTCGTTGGTCTTCGGTGTTCTGAGCTTTTTAGAGATAATTCTAATGTTCGCAACAGCATTAGATATGTTGCAGATATGTCCGTGACTCGGGCCTCTGAAAATCCCCAGAATAAGTCTGAAATTTTCAATGGAAAGATTTCGATTGAAAGTGTGAACGACAATCGAGAATTCTTAGGTGAAAATGTCTGTCAAAGTCTTCGAAGACATATCCGCAACCTGCTTCGTCAGGAAAAGCGCTCTGCAAGGTATTTTCCTAGAAAAAGGAAAATTCCATAGAAAAGAGTAAGGGAATGGTCTAGTATAAAAATCCGTGAAGTAGACCAATTACGCTGTGGTAGGTTCTCTAGTAACTTTCTAGTAAGAGAACACAGATTTCAATGAAGCTTCGCGGATAAAAAGGAGGAAAAATTCTGATTAAAAACGTCAAACGGAAGATGAGGCTTCGGTACAGGGACATGGAAATTAATCCTGGAAAAAATCACTGAAACAGACAAAAGAAAAGAAATTGAAACTATTCAAAAGATAGAAGACTATGATTAATAGTTGAGCGATTCCCAGTGATGTAACAAAAACGTGTTTGCATAAAGTATAAATTCCTCATTACATAAACGTAAGTGGATCGAACCTTTCCAAGTTTATAACTAATCGAAGCACTCAATCCAGATTTTCGAAAGGCAATGAACGAAGGCCTTTTCAGTGGTCGCGCGTAACTCGCGTCACAGTTAGCCGAATTGCGGCTAAAGTCGTTATCGGACCTGACAAAGGGTTTCCTCGGTTGCTTTTTGCTTTACGATCTCGGCAGCCTATCGCATCTTCCTTCTGTTCCTCGTTTCATCGAGTTCAACTCGCTGGGACGCTGGATTAACTTGTCTCCGGTTTTGCGGATTTAAAATCGCTATTCCCGAGACGGTTTCCGCGCACTCAACCGCGAGGAACCTACCGTCAGGATTCGTCGTTGATCCTAACAAAGGACTCGACGTTCGTTATTTAGCGATGACGCTTCATCTCCCGTTTTTCTCGATACTCTGCCCTTGCACGCAAATCGAATCCTTTTACACTCCTAAAAAACGTACACAGTTGACGATAACAGCTTAAATTCCTCCGTTTTCTGGTTATATTAGGTACAATTTGGTGTTCCATTCGTGATTAGAATTGTTAAGGGATATGATTTCCGTGGAATCAACCAGTTTAGTGAAATAGGTAACTTGGGAAAAAATAACTTTATTAGAAAACAGCTAATAAACAACAGCACCAGGTATCGTGCCTAAACCGACTCTAGTGTTACGTTGAAATAGGAGACTTCGTGTAGATCGACGTGTTTCACTTTCGCGAATTACTACTTAGACGTTTCAGGAACGCAAAGTAACTTTATTTAAAGATTGAATTGGCGTGACGTGCCGTAGCACAGAGGTAACAGTCGACTAACTCGATACTTGATTTTTCGGGTGTTATATGCTAACGAATAATCTTATTTCGGATACAAAGGTTTTGGGGCTGCTTCATGGTTCAAAGTATCGAGCTACGCGCTATTCTCGAGTTTAGACTCGCGGTTTTCGCGGTTCTCGCGGTATTTGATGCCGTTTCGTACGGACCCTTAGACTATCATACACCATATACCTATAGACGCGGCGAGATAAAACTGCCTCGTTACCAGATTAACGAACGCATTAAACAGCCGGAACAAAAGGTATTTGCTCAGCCTTTTTCCCTCTCGACGAGACGTGCCTTTCTTGCTTTCCTCTCTCACGCTCCTCTCTTCGCCCACTTTGCTTCGATCGTGCCAAATCGTTCGCTTCTTCGTAGTCTAGTCGCGGTCCACGACCCAGCGCGCAGCGCGGCGAACAGAGGAAAATGCCAGGAACTCGAGAGAAAACTTTCGTTTTCGCCGAGTTTCCGTCGACTCTCGTGGTTTCTCGGCTCTTCTCTGACCTTCCGACCGTTTCTTTTCAACATATCAGCGAAATGGAATTGAAGACGAGTTCGGGAAATCAGCTCGAACATGATAGAGCTCGTTTTAAGATCGGGTTGCAGGGTGGTCGATACTTTCTGATCGGAACGAGCTTGCCGATGTTGCAATTCGAAGAGTTCACTGTTTCAGATGCTTGTTACGGTGTTTCTAGGTACGCGACTTTATCTTCTAGGGGAATTATCGTTGACGTATCAGCCATCGGCACTTTCTATTAAATTTTCGGTCTCGCATTTTCCGGTTCTCCGATGAGTTTCAATAATCCCGAAAAAAAACTTACATTTTTTCGATCCTAAGGAGCATTTTACAGTATTTTATCCATAAATGTCCCAAAAGTCTGACCTGTAACTCCTCTATTTTCGATTATTTTTTTATGGGACTTCGAGAACCATACTTGTTGCATTTGTAAAATAAAAATCATACCAAATATGATATAATTCCGATGATATTTACTTATGTAATGGACAATTAAAGTTTCGGGCGCGAGGAAAGGCAGTCGCCGGCGAGCCTTTGAAATGTGCCGGTGACTGCGACTCTCTGCGTCTCTTTCTTTTCCATACGCTATCCTTCTTCGCGCCCGAAACTTTTATAGTCCATTACACAAGTAAATATCATCGGAATTATATCATATTTGGTATGATTTTAATTAGAAAAATCCCACAAATATGGTCATTGAAGTCTCAGCAAAAAATAATGAAAAATAAAGAAGTTGAAAATTTGGATTAACTATGTTTACATTTCTCGGCGACTGAGGGCCTTTCGAGCCCAGCTGTCCTTCTCTACGTTCGGCAAGACAGAGAATACTGTCCCTGGCGCATAAATGTCCCTCGGCAGACCCTTGCTGGGGACTTATATGGATAAAATACTGAACATATTTTTTTCCTCGTAAACTGTGCTCGTCAAAAATGAATATCTCGAGGACTACTTCGATCATTCATATAATGAACGATGTTGCTGCCAAAACGAGGCAGCAACCTTACCGTAAATGCCAGCGCGTGATCTGCGTAGAAAATCGTTCTTCCGAGTAAACAAGGAAGCGGAACGGGAAAGTAAACGGACATATTTAGAAAGAAGAATGCTTGAACGGAACGAGGAAACTGAGAAAACAAACGGGCGGCGAAGCTAGGCGGAAACATTAAGGAAAAAGGAACGAGTACATGTATGCCGGATTACATAGTTGATATTTTATTTTGTGTCAGACATGCGGCGAAGAGAAAAGAAAAGAGAGAGAGAGAGAGAGAGAGAGAGAGAGAGAGAGAGAGAGAGAATGGTTAACAGAGAGACGGTGTCCCTTTAAAAGGGCGTCGGGTCGACGCGAACCATGACATTTCTCGGGAGGAACACCAGCTTATTTGTAACAGGCGGCGTAGAAACACATCTGTTGGTAATTTCATGTCTGGGATGTTACTACCAGTGTATGCAAATAAATTCTAATGTCTCGTCATGTGTATTATAACGACGTGGATGCCTCTAAGCCTGCGATGCCCGAGAACAACGGCGAACAAAGCTCGGGCTGCTTCTGTTACTTCGCAGTTTGATCACTGTAAAGGTGGTATCCCCTTTATTTGTTTATTCCTCGAAAGGATAATGCGATATTGTTTCTTGTGTTGTATACCAACGATAAGATTTTCGCTAGCATCAGTAACACTGTCCAACAGTAAAAATGTTTTCATTTACCTGTTGGGTAGATCCTATAGAGTTTTTTGCGCTAATTCCGAACCTGGACTTAATTTTTTCCCTACACGTACAGTTTTTGAAAAACATTACTTTGAAGAAAAACCTACTTGACTTTCTTGCATACAGTGATATCCGATAGTAATACATTCAGTTAAAAAAAAATTCATCGCTCTACCTCATTTCCATCGAAAGTTATCTCTCTTTGAATCGTGTTAGGCCAAGTTTGCCCACTGTGCGGCACGGAATTTCTGCCTTCCCTTCAAAATTTGAGTCGGTTGAAAAAGTGTGTGCGAATCGTTTAAATGTTTTTATTGTTTTGCACAAAAATTTGTAAAAAAATAAATGGCATATAATTGTCGTTCAGATACAGCTCTGTTTGGCGTGATCGCGATAGTCTTCGTTAGTTTTCGAATTCCCCTAATTGCTGGTCCAACCTCTTAGCTCAGCCGAGGCCACGATTCGGTCTTGCAGAGCTTATCAATGCATCCAAAGTGATTCCGAGCTCTGCACAGGCTCACCTGCATCGTTGCACCGCTGATGATACCCCGTGTTCACCTTGGTTCAACCTAATCCCCTTATCGGGAAGATAAACAGATTTGGGTGGGCCCTCCGTCGATCCTCCTCCCCCTCACCTAATGGCAACCGGTAGTGGCGGTAGTTAGTTATGCGAGGAACGAACTATCCTAATGTGTACTTCCGCTTGATCGATCGATCCTCCCCACTTCGACGAACAACTCGAGAAACTAGCGATACCTAATCTACTAACTTGCTTGACGATTGCTTTGCTGTGAGATTTTCTTCGGAACATTAACTTTCATGGAAAATTTTCATTGTTGATTTCGTATTCCGTACGAAAGAGTTGCTTGCGTTCAAACTGTCTAACCATTTTGTAAATTATCAATGCGCTCGATATACGTATGCATTTATCAGAGAAATGAGACGTAATGAAAAACGATACAAACGAACGAGGAGCCTCGTCCCCAAGAGTAGAATACTCCCCGAGAAATTCATTTCACTCGGACGACGCGGAACGAGAGTTCTTTTCTCCTTCGTAACACGTTCCTTATTATTCCACTTTACCAGACGAGAATTTACTTTAATGGACACGGCACGACGCTGCACGGCGCGGCAACTTTGTTCGCGAGTGCATAGTACGCCCGGGCCGGTGAAACTTCGCACACGAGCCGTCGAACGATGTCTTCTAACACGTGCTAGCATCATCGATTTTTGTTACTGTCGCTCAATGTTCCGTTCAACTTTCGGCGAATGTTATTGGCAGGCTGCCGAGCGTTTAACGCGCTCGGTGACACCGCGACGCGCGACGCGACGGTTCGTATAAAAATCACGAGAGATCGGCGCTATTTATTTGATGAAACAGGCGTCGTCGTGCGTCGATGTGTCCGCACTTCTGCGCCGACTGTTTCAATATTTATCTGAATGGGTGATGGAAATAATGCAACACAGTAAATCGATTTAGTTCGCGGAAGTGATGGAAACGAGAAAATTGATTGAATAAATTTTCCATAAATCTACGGTCTCGATAGCTGTAAATTAAATAATTCGGAGTCCGTCATACCGACGTAGTTGAAGCGTTGAGCAGGCTGCTTAGTATTACACCGTGGTGCTTACTGCTCAAAGACAAATGGCTCTGTTCCTTTTTTCGTGGAGAAACGCGAAGGCGCGAGGAAAATGGAACGCGTGGAACGGCCCCATAATGATTTGCCCCTATCCTTCTCGAGAGAACGTGACACAGAGGGATGCGTTCTCCGGGCTCCGGAGCGTGTTCGTTCCGATACCCGCGATTAGAAAGAAAAATCGCGTCCGATTATTTTCGTTTCGGTTACGCGGAGCGTCCCAGGCGTCCGTGCAACGCAAGCAATTCCTTGAATCGATTCCGCATTGTCGTATCGCGAGGAGTTTGTTGGTCGTTCGGGGAAGGATCGCTTTGGAACGTGGAGCCCGGATAGTTCCAATTCCCGTGTTTGTTTCGCAGGGAACTGGCTGGAACTGGCCGAAACACTGTGTACCCGTTCATTTTCCGGGCAACAATTACCGCCGCTGTTGCCTTAATATGCCCTGAGTAACAATCTAACAATCTGTTCGGGATCCAAACTTGCTTCGACTCGATAAATCTCCGATCGTATCTTTCCAAGATTTTTGTTACTTTCTGTACAAACTATGTAACAGCACAAAAGCTGTTAGGCTTCCTGTATCCACTTCTGTTCTCAGTTATTCCACATGAATTCTTTTAGGACTGGAATGAGATCTGTGTGCGGGATGGGTAGTTCCATGTCCTGAGTTCTGTTCGCTCCTCTACTTGTAGGTTACAAGGTACCTTAAGTTAAAGAATTGGCTTGACGCAGTGTAAAGAATTGGCTTGATCCCCAAAACGGTCTCTTGATCACGAATCTCTTGGTCTAGTAAAGCAGATGCGAAATACAACTCTCCGAGATTCTATTATTTCTGCGATGATAAACGGTTTACTGCAGGGAACGACAATTCCATGCCTTGAACTCTGACGAGGTTATAAAAGGCGGCTCAATGGAAGACCCTTGGTTTACTAATATTTTGCGACGAAATATTTCCCTCCGAAAACTACGATTCTTACGACGGAACTGGTGGTTTCATTTTGACGATGGTTTCGATTTTAACCATCAAGGGTCCAGATTAGGTTCTATCTGGCCGTCGCGTCGATCGAATTTTCATCAACCCCGATAGTTGAAAGAAAAGCCGGCCACTGGCCCAGCAATCTATCCCCCGCATCGAATCATCTATTAATGGAGTAGCGTGGCCTGGTAGATTTGATTCCGATAATGGAGCAGGCGCGTAGGCGTGCGGCCTGCATGCAATACTCCTGATTTTCCTAATGGAGGATAATTTAGGCAGCAATTAAGAGGTCGATCGAATACAGGCTGCACCGGACAAACCTACACTGCGGCCGCGGCTGTGTCCGCGTCCGGAGGTGCGTCCACGCCGTGTCGTTACACGTATGTAAGTACCTACATACTTTCTCTGTTGCTTACTGTCCTCCCCATTCATTGCGCAAGCCCTTTTTTCTCATGTTCGACCACACCTTCGACCCATCCTTCGTCGTTCAGTGGAAAATCCAACAGAAAACTTCTATCAACATTCATTTTCATTATTCTATGATGTTGAAGCATTATTCTATGATTCTTGTCAGCCTGTATTGATTGAAACAGTCCTGCGAAAGGTAAAGAAATGATGCATGAAGATGACCATTGGGAGAAGCAATCGAAATGGCGTATGTATCGCAAGACCCAGGGTAGAAACGCGTAAATACGTCTGAGTGTGACCAGGTTATGAAACCATCGTATCGGCCGCGCCGATGCGATGGTTTAAATCACCGGGGACTCTTTGCAAAACGAAGGTCCGAGGCGCACCAAGCGAAACGGAATTTATTGCGACGCCCGATCGCAATCTTTATCGTCGTCCCGTCGAACTTTAAATCTCGGCTGTCTTTTAGGAATAACGCGATCCGATCGATCCACGGGATTTTCTCAGGGAAATTTGTGGCGCGATTTCCCTCATCCTCGATGGAGTTCGCAATGCTTTATGCTCACGGTCGTCGGGTCGGTTTTTCCACGGTAAAAAAAAATCTTTAATTTACAATTCTTTGTCGCCATCTCCTCGCTAACAATCTTCAATTCTGATGAATAAACTTTGGATTCCACAAGCATTGATAATCAAAATAATAACAATTTGTTGGAAGGAATATGTGTTAGCGGAGGGTTTCAAGTTGAAAGCGGCTAGCAGAAAGTGTCGCTCGAAGTGTCGAAAATAAATCGTAGGCTGTCCGTGTACTGTGCAAGGTTTAAAGAATGTATGTTAGATGCTGGAACGAATGAATGAAGTTTTTGTTTAATTGTAATTCGTGTTGGACACGGTCAAACTTCGATAAGGGAAATAGTTGAGCGCGGTTCACCAGTCCTGACAAGGGAAACACGTTTATCCATTCCTCCGGTCGATAGTTTCCAGCAGACCGAGTTCCTATAAGACTGTTTCCTACCTCGACGACCTCTCAAATCGATCATATCGGACGTTCCAGATCACTCTAGCGTGTGTCCGAGTTGCAATTCCATAGCGCTGTATACTCTATACCATTCTGTCGGATCGCCGATCGCTATTTCGATCGATTCGCCACTTGCCGAAACCGTTTAACCATTTTCTCAACCCTTTTCTCCCCTGTTGGCTAGTGGTAATATAATATAAACAGAGACGGGACAGGTACAACATAATCAGTGACAAAAATCGATCCTGAGAAAGTAGGAAATAAAATGCTACAGAATTGGAACTATGTAAAATAATCAGAAAACTATTTAACGATACAAAAGTACATTGGTCGAAAATACATTTATGTACGCCGAGAACACAATGATCAGAAGTCGTACAACGTATCTCGTTACGTTGGGGACACGGGGACCTCGTTACGCTGGACACCCATATTCCAATCCGATACGATATTCCAACGTATATTTCTATCAACATTTTAAAAAATAAGATTTTCAAATTCGTTGCGCGGCGGTTTCCCATGATCCAATCAGCCCCAAATTTTTCCAGATTATTTTCTCAACAGTTCTCACAATTCTGGGTGGTGGGGGGGGGGGGTACGGGAAAAAATTCTTTGGTCAAAAAATAAGGTCCACCCTATTGTACAGTGGATCCGAAAAGTGTTTCAGCACTTATATGAGTCGACTTATTCTATGGGAGATGATAAAAAAATTCTACCTTTTTGTCGGCAATCTTTCCATCTGATTTACGAAATCGCTTTTTTTCGAAATACACAATTATAAATCAAATCCCATCTTCTGGGAAATGCTGTCCGAGAATATCCGAGATGAATCGGAACAGTTCCATTTATAAGGCAATTGCGGCAACCGGAGACAAAATTTGTAAGAGGATTACAGAATAGATTTATTTCTTCGCTACTTCGTTTCTGTAGCAGTGTCTCCGTTTCTGAGGCATAGTTAGGTTTTCCAATGGCAAGTTAGGTGACCTAATATCGGGACCGTAGGGGTTGTCCAAGCCTCTTGCGATCTGTGTTCCACTAGTTCGAACCAATCAAAATTCTATTCGGAAAACAATTAAATGATTATTCGCACAATTCTCATTCCTTAGAATTGTTCGTAATTACTTCACAATTAATGTCTTGATGCTCTTCAAATATTTTAATCGTTGCATTGTTCTGTTCTGCAACCGTTGCATTGCAAAAGAGCTCGTCATTTGTCAAGTGAATTGTTGCTTCGATCAATGAGTTTCGAGCAACCTCCGTGTGCAACAACCTAATTTTAGGTTTAAACAACACTGTTTGTCTGTTTGTTCGATAAGAATCTTGCAATTGATTTTAAACTAACTTCCCGAGATGAGCTAGAGACTTGAAATTTTCCACATAGCTCAGAACTGGATGACAATGCAATATTAAAAAAATATATTTAAAAATACTGTGTGTGTGTGTGTGTGTGTGTGTGTGTGTGTGTGCGTTTAGGATTTATACAATATTTTTAAATATTTCCCCTCCGTCCCCCGCCACGCGACACTCGGTGGTATGCCGCTGCGGTAAGCGATAGCCAATCCGCGCGGCAGAGCATTCCCTACTCCACTACGCGCTCCCACTCCACGGACCCACTTCGGGCCGCAGGAGCTCATTGTCAGTGTATTTTCGTACGTGGAGGTAAATAATAATATGTAAATAAGTTCAACCATCCGCTGTTCGTTCACGCAACCGCTCGCGTTTGTCTCTTCGATATTCATGCGTATGAATTTCATTGACTTTATTGGTACTTTGAAACCGGTTATTTACAGTAAGCTTTGTGAGTATACGAAGTATTAATAGAGAGTGATACAAGTATTAACACAAGACGAAAAAGCAGAAATTAGTTATTTAAATAAAAATGAATTTTTCAAAATACCAAGGTTTTAAAAACGGACTGAAAAATATAAAACAATATTTGTGTTTGTTAAGTTTTTAATAGTTCCGAAAATACTTGTAAGATTTTAAATGAAGAACGTGGAGCGCAAAATGCATCAATTATCTATTGTATACGCTTCACGTTTTTCGTTTTAAATCGTACAAGTATTTTCATAACTGTTAAAAATTCACAATCACAAATCTCCAGGACTATCTGTACGAGGTTAGGAATCTGTATGGGACTAGGAAAAATTATTTTATATTCTTTAGTCCGTTTTTAAAAACGTGGTAGTTTTAAAAATTTATTTTTACTAGCTGTATTCGAAATCCGCCGAACACGGACAACACCTTTTTCCAGTTTAAGAGTTAAAGTCCACTAATTCTAAGACCAGTGCTCGTCCAAGGTTCGGATTCTAAGCTTCGGCTACAAATTAGTCCAACACCCAGTTAACAAACTACCAAAGCCTCAGGTCCCTAGATTAGGTTTCAGCGAGTAGGCGTACAGAAATTGTGGACGATTACACGAGACGCGGCGAGTTCGGAAACTCCGCAATTTTTCCAGGAGACCGATTTACTGCATCGATGAACCACGTGTCGTAGATCCTGTTGTCGAGCTCGCGTAATTTGAAAATGTCACGGGAGCATAGCGGAGCTACGCCGCCGCCCACGGCCCACGCATACGCGCGCTGACCCCGTGACATAACCCAGACATCATATACAGCGGGGAAGTTTAATAAATTACGGTTCAACGAAAAAGAAAAAGGTAAACGAAGGAAAGAACACAGGATTCTGGCTCGTTCGCAGTCGAGTCATTAGCTGCCGCGCCGCCCACGCAGTAGTTGGTATATGGCGCGAACACTCGCGGCGAACGGTCGGCAGAAATTAAAATGCAATCGATTTACAGCAAGCTGCGGCCGCGTCCCGGTGACTTATGACTGCGAAATGTTAGGTGACCGTGAACCCGGTGCATCGAGAAAATTTTAGCAGCAACAAAACGGTGTCCCATTCATTCGGCAGGACCACCTTGACCACACTGCTAATTGGCTGAGCCTTGGGGTGCAAACCTTTTGGGAGCGGCAATTTTTCTTGGTGATATAGTTTTTGATGTGAAACTTCTTTTGGCAGGGTGCAAGCCTAATTAGCGTTATAGAATTCGCGACATGAAAAACCGTAACGATCAAACGTGGGGGTTGCGCCCTATATACCCCCTCTTCTCTCCGTTGAGAGCGGTGAGTAAGGCCGGGACCTAATATCGATACACTCTTATTATTTACTTTACTGACCTAATATCGATACACTCTTATTATTGAAAGATATAACTACGTCGTATACGTAAAGAATGTTGACGTTTAAACCGTTCTAACTTTGCGGAAACGAAGTCGTATGATACTCTACGCAAGCTCGTTTTACAGAACGAAGTTCACTAGAATTTTCTTCTATCAAACGATATTCTACGGAGCATGCGAGGGTGTCTGGAGTTGTCGATGTCAACATCGACGACGACGGCAAGAGTCCCGCGAGACCTCCGAGGGTGAAAAAAAGCAAAATATCGAGCGATATGTGCGGCCGTAAACATTCTCGATCGACGCAGGGAACCGATTGGAAATTCCGTGTAGGTAAATTTCCCTCGTTCCTCTAATTTACAAGGCCGTTGGCAGCCATCGAGAAGGGAGAGAGTTTACGGAACGTGTCTTTTGATCCCCTCCCCGTTGACGCCGTGGAGTCGAGTCGCGTCGCGTCGCGTCGCGTCGCGCGCTGAGCGTCCTCCGAAGAGCTCCGTCTATTTCCTGTCCAATTTCCGTTTCCTTGTTTGCCGTCCCCGTTCGATAAATATTTTACGTGTTGTAGATACTGGGGCCAAGCGTATCCGCTATCCGCGTCGATTGTCTTCGGCGTTCCGACGGAAAGAACCTGCTCAACAGAGGAATACTCTCTTTCTCTCTTCGTCCCTCTCTTGGTGCTGATTTTTCACAGCGGGAAACAATGGATCGGGACTTTAAAGGCAAGGAACGAACCCCACAGGCACAGACGTATCTTGACTTTGCTTCCGTATTTTTCACTTTTTCATTAAAGATCCGTATTATTGCCTGAAATTTTCTGCAGGGGAAAATTGTTTAGCCGAGTTTAGAGTTTAACAATTAGCAGGGGCCCGTGGATCAGCAGAAAGTCAACGGAGCATCGTGAAAGCTGCTCGCAGCGTCATCTCCGATTAATAACGTCGATAAAAATCCATTGTTCCCGGGGGGTTCGTGACTCTCTATTGAAAACCGGAGTCATCGCGTCGCACAATGATTTTCTATTTTCATCCGTGGGGGTAGAAACATGGAATGGGGGATGGTGGGGGAAACGGTCGAGTCTCTTCGGGCCACTTCGACCAAGCCGAAGGACACTGGAGTACTACTTCCGTAGGCAGTTTCTTAAAGAGGGAAACTAATTGGTTATAAAATGGCCACCCACGACTTGGCCTTGCAAAGTCGCGTGCTAAGCACCCTCGATTGCAACCCCTTCGCACGATAAAAACTGAACGAACTCGTGCCTCGCTCTGGAAACACCTGAATTAGGCTCCTCACACACTGTCGTTTAATCGATGCTACTTTGATCTTTCCTTCGTTATCGATGTCGAGCAATTGTTCATCCCTTAGATCAAACAATTCACGAATTATTTTACTATCGAAATTATCGCGAGTAAAAGTCGACGGATTATCTACGAATCAATCGTCCACGACTGAAATGATCGAATAGAGAGAGAGAGAGAGAGAGAGAGAGAGAGAGAGAGAGAGAGAAAGGGAGACACACACACACATAGAGAGAGAGGGAAAGAGAGGGAGACACACACACACAGAGAGGCAGAGCTTAAAGAAGCGAACCCCCTCGGAGGAATTGAATTTTTCGATTTAATCAGATCTCTTAACCTTCTTTCAGATTCCTGACCGCTCGACGACAAAAAAAACCGTAGACCATTTCGCCCTATCGTCCAAGGATTATCGTGTCCTGTCATCCCAGGGATTCGATTTTAATGAAAGCTTTTCACGGTAAGTCCTTTCGCGATGCCAATTCGTTGGTATCGATCGACGAATTCTCCCAAGCCAATAATCGACCGTGAGGTCTCATCGTTGTTGTGATCTAATCCAAATCCTTTGGATCTTTTAATCACTGCTTTATCTTAACGGTCAGTTAATTGAAACGAGTCCGAGATCATGGTCTCACTTTTAAACAGTTTTATTAAAATCTAGTCTTGATTATTTAAGTGTGCTGAAAATGATACAAATAATTGCGTTGCATTTAGTTTATACGTTGTTGAGGTAAATGTATCAAATCCACAATTTAACGATACAATTTATGCTAATAATTACTGCGTTGCATTACTCGCGTCGATATTATTTTAGGTTTCACGAGAAATTGATGAATGCTGAAATAGATGTGGATTGAATAATGAGATTGAATAATGGTGTGTACGGTGTTGGATACATTAGTTCGCGAACTGTTCATGGAATAGAGATCTTTATTTGGGAAGAAAAGCCTCGCTTAATGAGTTTCCTCGTCGCATAATGCGATTGCGGTTGTATTAAAAGTGCAGTTGATTCGACGACGCTTCATCAGTGCCCGACTCGTATCACTTAATCCTGGAATAATTGGTAGCGGACAGAATTGTACCGCGTATTATGTAAAACAACGCGCGTCGCTAATGCGTTGATTCGTTCGTTATCGCTGCATGATCGTGGTAAGTCAAGTGGCAATATAAAATACTTGGTATCTAGCATCGGATTAAAACCAATTTGTAAAACTGTCGCATCTAACATATCAATCAATTTTTTGAACTCTGTCTCGAATGAAACTTAAACGTCTCGCACTGTAACTTTGGAGAAACTTTGGAGAACCCGACTCGTGAAGAATAATATGTATGTACCTAAATAACATCATAAAACGTCTCCTCTCTTTTTCTTTCATAACATATTTTTCCTTCCCATGTTTTATAAAATCAACAAGAGACTCGCAACATATTCTTCTTCCCGCTGTTCCATTAAATTTAATGAATGTAATCACCCGGCGCGCGGCGCCGAGTGAAGATTAATTATATTAACGGTTGATTAAATTGATCACGACCCGGTCGTCGCGCCGCGCCGGCGGTCGTATTGGTCGGAAAGGGAGCTGTATTTCCTGCGCCCTAAATCAATTAAGAAATTAAGTCGTCGAATTGTTATAGCGATCGAAAATCAGAGACATAAGTAAAAGTTCGTTACGCGTCTTAATACTTTGTATTGTAAGTGAGTTGCAGTACTGATTAATCGGTTTGTATGCGTAGTCGTAGAGAAAAATCATTTCTCGAGCTGCAGCATCGGTACAGCATCGGTATTTACATCGAAATTTTCAGTTGGAATGATTTTCGAGCACGGGCCGCTCTTCTCCCTCCAGCGCAGCCGGGGAGGAGAGGAGAACATCTGGAGGAATGCATCTCCAGGGATTATGAAATATTATTCGAAAGGATACGGACTGAATTCGTCTGATCTTCCTGGGAGATTAAAGTTCCTGGGAACTGTATCGGAAATATTTCCCATCCTGTTTCTCGTATGTAAAAGTATACTGCGCACTGTACAGCAATTTTCTCAAACCAATTTCTTTAAACAATTCAACCCTTCAACATCTTTTCCATCGAACAAATTGATTTCCAGAAAATTTCAATGCTCGAAACAAACAACTCTTTGTCCTTTCGTCGTTCTTCGTTTAAAATTGTTAACGGAGAAAACAATGCGAACGTTCTTCTTTGAAGTTTAAAAAAAAAACTTTTGAATAGCGTAATTGTTCCGTTCGTATGTTTCGCCAGTTTCGCGACAGGTTCGTCCAGTTTGCAACAAGTTCATGGAAGCAGGTGGTTCTTGGTTCACGCGATTCCTCGAAGATCGCGCAACAATTTGCGGATTGTTCTGGACGCGTTTCGAGCGGCAGCCTGCAATTCAATTAACCCAATTGACTCGAGATAGCCGGTACGTGGTCCTAACACAGGACCTCGCTCGAATGTCAATATTTGTCAATGGCCAAACGGCAATGGGCGCCTAGTGATTGTACGTGCGTGCGCCGCGCCGTTAAGCTTGAATTCGTACGCGGATAACCGAGCAAAAATTTCGATACCTCCGCGTCCTTTGAATATCGCTGAAACCAGCTACGGACTTCGCGAGGTTAAACTGCGCCGGATATAATAAACAAATACACAGCAACAACGGTCGGTTGCTCGAAATGGATTGGTCTTGATAGTTTCGCGATAATTATTATTTATTTAATGCTTTAAACCAGGTATGGTTTATATAGCATATATACGAGCTATATATACCCGCGACTTTGTTCACGTGCAAAACATGATTTTCAATCGCCCTTAATCTCTTTGGAGAGCGCTCTTGGAAGAGAGTGTTAGAGATAACTGGGGAAACGTGGATCGTACCAGTTCCGCCGTAAAGATTACTATTTCCTCGGTTGAATCACCGTCCGCGGAAATCGAGCGTGAAAAATTGAAAAGTTTCGCGACAAGAGGAAGAAGGTCGCGACAGGTGTGTGTGCTCCTGACCTTTACGTAATTTCCGGCAAAGTTTCGCATTTTCCGACCGATTATCTGTGGCGCGAAGGCCGGGTTCTCCTCGAGTTCTTTTATTCGCCACTTGGTGCTTTCCTTCGCTGCGCGGCGTGCTCGTATCAAAGCGTGAAAGGAACTTTTTCAATGGACAGGGAAAGACAGAAAGACAGTGAGTAAGGGAAATGGAGAGAGAGAGACACCTTTGCTCTCCCAGTTCGGCGTCGATTCAACTTCGCGTAATTGAATTACAACGGCTCCGTCGCGGCTTCATTCCGGAATCATTGTTGTGCCGAGTTTAGTTTTGCGGATTGCTGTCCTGAAATCGGAATCGAGTTTTCCCTGCTTTTCCCCCACTGGTAAACTGTTCCAGCCGGCAGCGTTACTACCACACGTCCGCCGCGTAATAACACGCGCTGGATGGTAAATATTATTCTCTGGTAATCTTCTGCTTTCTGCCGTCAAACCGAACTTCGAAACGCCGCGTCGCATTAGGCGAGCATTGTGCTCGCTGAAGCGCGAGAGACTCCTGCCGCTTCGGTTCGGCTAGGCTTGCGCGTCGAGTGCAACTGTGCTAACTGTGCGTGTTAGGATCTCTTGTGAATTTTCACCAATTTTCCGTTCATACTTATCCATTGTAAATTCGATTATTCTATTCTAATCGAAATATTCAACAACAAAACAAGTAATATCCATTGCCCTGTCTGTTGTATCCCCGATAACTCCAATCACCAAGCCAACAACACCTCAGGCTAAACACCTGACTCACCAGGACCCGATGATACCGAGCAACCCTTGGACCTTTTCGCCTCCACTTTCGACCTTTCCCTTCGCGTCATTTTTTCCACAATGGATCTTTCCCACTCCTTGCCACATTTTCCTTTGCACTAGAATATACGTGTAGCAGCTCACCGTGAGAAACCAAGGAGCTCATGTTTGTCTCTCTTGCGAATTCAAGACCATAAGGTCATTCTGTTGTATCTTACTCTTCGCTACCGTGTATACTTCTTAAACAAAACTTCTTTACTATCCAACACGTCTTAATGTGGGCGTTTCGAGATGAGATAGTAAATAGTAAATTTAAAGATTTTTATAGGAGATATAACGCAGTTTTTAACCTACCTGCATTAACCGGCTTTGGTTCGGGTAATTGAGATTTTTACTAATTGGCTTTGTTTGTGGATTTTGGAACATAGAAATCGAAGTCAGGTATTTAAAATGATTTGAAATGTTGATTTTAGATAAACATTGAACGATATATAGTTTATGCAACAAATCTCAGGTAAGTATATTAAGTTGTTAGGATCTTATTATAAATTGTTAGTGTTTGTCGTAGAGTTGTTACGCAAAGTAGTTGACGGAATACGCAAACGTTTAACAGGACTGCGTCTTCAGTCTGATGATGATGAAGTTGTGGTCTTAATTCCGGCAGGTTAACACCCCTATAAACTCCACTTTTGAACACACACACGCACGTTAGTCGGAATGAAAACGCGGCAGTGAAAGCTTTAACGAAACAACGGAGGGCAGCGTTTGCCATGGAAGAGTAACAGGGTGGAAACAAGAAATTGGGTCCCATCGAAATCATCGATACAAATTTCCCCGACACGGTTTCACCGACATCAGATTTGACCGACGACTATTTTGGCCGACAAATAATCTAAAATCGTTGTCGGTCAAAATCGATGTCGGGTAAAGGAGTTGCCGGCTAAAGTAGTTTTCGGTCAAATTTGGAGTCGGTCAACCCAAAACGATTTTGAACGAAAACTAATCTAAAATCGTTGTCGGCCAAAGTAATTGTCGGTCAAACCTGGAGTCGATGAACCGACAATCATTTGGACCGACAACTAACCTAAAATCGTTGTCGGTTAAAGGCGTTTGTCGGTGAAATCTGGAGTTAGTGAAATGTTGTCGGTGAAAACTGTGTTGGGGTGTGTCGGTGATTTCCATGGAACTCCAAGAACTTATTCACCGATGAATGAAACTCGTTGCTTAATTTTTCAGGTAGGCGAATAATTCATCTTTTACCATGAATAACCCTGGAGTGGCAATCACGTGGGAGTGGAGCACAGAACTCGCTAAAACGATTACGCGTTTGAAAAAAGCGTGGTTTGGCGTGCGCCGAGGTTCTGACGGCGCGCGGCGACACGATCGAATGAATAATTTGCCTCATTACACGGGGATGAATGAGAAATCGGTGTCACGACAATCGATAATTAAGCCGGTCTCTCTCCACACGCACTCACGCGCACACACACACACACACACACACACACACACACACACAACACCCTTCTCCGTTTGCCGGTGATTGTCGACGCCGGTGTCACGAGAGCGAGAAAGCCGGGCCAGAGACAGGGTCGGGTAGAGAGGGTGGGGGGAGAACGTCGCGGCTGCTGAATGTCAATGAGGCTTATTAAAGTCAATACCGTGGGCACGGATTGCACTCGGCGTGCTCGAACATTACGCGGGACACGTGTATCGAATCAGGCCTTGCAGAATTATCGTTTCTCCTGTATCCTGATATTTTTCTCGATTAAAAGCTCATCTAAACGAATTGCTTCGATTCTGTTAGACTTTTAGAATAACCTAATATTAAGATAGTAAGACAAACGATTGCATTCGGTGTTGTATTCCGAATACTTAATATACAGGCTGTTTATTTTCATTCGAACACCTAAATTATTTCCGCTACTATTCGTGAGGAAAAGCCGTATATATTATGCACGGATAAGCAATCGTTGATGACAGACGTGTTTGTCACGGGCGCTTGTTTCGATCTGTCTCCTTTTTTCAATTCGTTGACGGTCGTAATTTTAGAATTCTCCTGTTATTTTCGATTCTCTATTTTTATAAATTTAGCTATACATAGGGTTGTCTGTTCACGCGCATACATACACGCATACATCGTCCGTACTTCAACCCTATATATGAACTGTAAAAAAAAAAAAATTAAATACAGTAAAACAAAGCACATGATTTTAAGGCGTCATCAGATGGTAATAAAAAAAAATCCTTGGAAGGTCGTTTTAACAGTTTTCTGAAGGTCAAGGAAAAAATCAGTTTCAGTTAGAAGAATACAAAAGTAATAAAACGGAAAGGATATTATATCACTTTATTTTATTAGTTGCTCAAAATGCTGGCCGTGCGCAGGAAGACACGTTTGTATACAAGAAGTCTAAAAAAAAGTTTAGAATCTACTGTTTATAACGAAAATCCCACGACGCCAGAAGATATGAAAGAACGAATATCGAATGCATGTTGCACCATGAATCGTGGAAATGCCATTCAGTCATTCGCTTCTTGTGGTGTGGAACTTTCGTTATATACAGTAGATTTTAAACTTTTTTTTAGACTTCTCGTATACAGACGTGTCTTGCAGCGGACGGCCAACATTTTGAGCGACTAATAAAATAAGGTGACCTAACACTTTTTGTTTTATTACTTTAATATTCATCAAACTGAACGTGATTTTTTCGCCTTCAAAGTCACTTCAAGCTCATAGTATGTAGGTCGTTGAACACATCTTGACGCCGACTAGCACATTCCATTATGAAAAATACATGTTGATGTGCAGAAAACATACGGTGACCTTGAGAAAACTGTTAAAATGACCATCGAAGGATTTTGTTTTATTGTCATCTGATGCACGCCTTAAAACCATGTATGTACATCCTATTTAATTATTTTTTTCTTACAGTTAATACTAGTAGCGGAAATAATTTAGGTGTTCGAGTTAAAATAAACACCCTGTATATTCATTAGGTACAATTTCTGAACGAAATACAAACTAGAAACGTAATACGAAAGATGTTAGTCGTCCAGAACAAGACTCGGTAAAGACTGAACAGAAGCGAATGAGAATGAGGGAGGGAATGCTGGCGAGTAGACAAAGTCAGCAGAAGATACCTATAGGTTTCGTGGTTCTGTAAAGTGGGGGTTGTATTAAGGGTAATGGTCAGTAAGGGATGAATCATGGGGATGAAGTTGAAGAATGAGTAATAGTAGATAGAATGACGAACTGAAGATAAAGAGACGAACCGAATCGCTTAGATTATATGAGTGATTACTAATGCTAGAGAAAATCTTATCGTTGGTATACGACATCGGGAGGCTTTTGCCAGTAGCTTCTACTAGTAGCTTCGGTAATTTACTATGCGAGAGCTAATGGACTCGAAGAACAGTCCTCTAAATCCAGACATTACGATTGTAACACGATTATGTAATTGTGCCGAGTAGGAGCCTTAACTGCATGCGGATGTTTGCAAAGTCATTTGATTGCTATTATTAGCGAAGATAACTGACTTCAAGAATAACATCTCTGTGTGCGCAGTCGACGCGAATTTTGACTGACTTTTTTTCATTGAAAACGAGAACTAGACTGCGGATGTTTATCAACATCGACAAGTTTGATCAAATTTGACAATACCTACCACGCGAAAATGATTAGGCTTTCACCCTCATCCGTCCCTCGTGTCAATTTCACACAGTTTTGCCGAAATAAGTTATACCGTTCTGTTATTTGTAGGTAAATTTTCCGGAAAATTCGTGTGACTGTTTATTTATTTAATGCGGAACACAACCGGAAAACCTAAGATGCGATGTTAACTCATCGATTTAACTGAAAAACCATTGAATCTTTTTTTTTTATTTTGCGTCACTGTGTCAATTTGACACATTATCCTTGACGCTTTTAAATAAGTGAATAAATTCTTCTGTTCGGTGTGTTCTCGCAACCATTAACAATGTCTACGCACGTTATCTATGAACATAACCCCAACAATCGCTAATACATATTTCGCAACGTGTCGGGTCTGGCCGGGCTATTCTATTATCCCCCGGAACACAGATTTTCGTCGACCGTTGACGCGGCAACAAATTCCTTGGATTCCCCGGTAAACCCCGGCCGGGCCTCCGTTTAATCAGATACGAACGCCATTACGCCTCGTTATCTGTCGCGCGTCGGTGTCGGCCGGCATAATGCGGCTGGTTCCGCGCGCACAAAAGATCCCGACCACGTGTAACCATTAACAGTGTATCGCGCGATAAACCTTAACGAAGTCAACGATCCTGATCGCCCCGATTAATTACCGTTACCATACGCTTTTTACCCTACAGTGCCCTACACAGCCATCGTCACGCCCTCCACTCCGTTTCATATAGTTCGCCCTCCCTCGTCGACCATCACCCCTTTCGAAACTAATGGTCGAAACGAAAGCGTAATAAACCAACGTGATGTTACGAAATTAGCAGAATAAATACGAAGTTACCGGGACGGAACGACGAGCGGCGGCAGAGTGTTAACGTTAACAACAACAGTGCGACGTAGGCAGATTATTATTATTATTGATATAATAATATTATTTCCTATCCGGATGGCACACGTGTAGCGATTTGACCCGGCCATAGAATCCCGGGCTGGAAGTAATAAGCACGGCTCGTTGGCCAAAAGTGAATTTCAAAAAAAATTGAACATGGCTCGTTTTCGAAGCGACGCGAAGCACCCGTGTTGCATTTCGTAAAAATTTCATCTGGCTACCGTTGGATTGGTTCCCGAAGAACTTCATAGCATCGAATTGCTCCGCGATTTTATGATGGAGGCTGTTTGAACCGTTCGTATTTTCATATACATGTTAGAAATATCAGGGCGTGTCCACGCTTTGAAGGTTCCGGGGTAAGTGCCGTGTGGTTCCTCACAGTCCTCTTACCAAAAGGCATTGCCTTGCCCACTCCGTGGCCAGATCCTTTGGAACCATGTGTTCTTGTTATTGTTTAGCAATACGAGGTCGGATCGCTTGCCTTTTCTAAAGATCTCGCTTTCAATACACAGTCATTACCTGAGGGACCCTGTCCGCTCCTCAGTTTATTGCACCGTATGGCATTGGGGCTGTTTACTAAATTCACGGCCACTCGCACCATAAATCGCTGTCATAATTATATGAAAAACCAAACATTCGTTTGGTTGTTCTTCCCGGAACCCCCCTCCAACCGCGCTACCGCGAACATACAACTATACACTCATCGTCGATCTATGCCAGTGCCGCGCGCTGCCTATGTTATTGTGGACCCGTGCTGGACCACCATTTCATTATTGTACATACAGTGACGAGCAAAAGTGTAAACATATTTCGCTGGTTTTACATAAAACGTGATAATACAGTATTCGATCCATATAAGTCCCCAGTACCGGTCTGCCGGGGGACATTTGTGAGACAGGGATAGTGTTCTTTGACTTTTGCCGAACATAGAGGACAGCCGACCTCGAGATGCCTCGTTCGCCGAGTAATGTAAACATGGTTAATGCAAATTTCTAACTCCTCTGTTTTTCATTATTTTTTTATGGAACTTCGATGACCATATTTGTGGCATTTTTCTAATGCAAAATGATACCAAATATGATATAAATCCGATGATATTTATTCCTGTAAGAGACAATTAAAATTTCGGACGCAAGGACGGATAGCATGTGGCAAAAAAAAAAAGAGACGCAGAGAGTCGCAGTCGCCGGCAACTGTCCGTCCTTGCACCCGAAACTTTAATTGTCTCTTATAGGAATAAATATCATCGGATTTATATCATATTTGGTATCATTTTGCATTAGAAAAATGCCACAAATATGGTCATCGAAGTTCCATCAAAAAATAATGAAAAAAATAGAGGAGTTAGAAATTTATTAAAAATTTATTAAATAGTATGCCACGCAGGCTAGGGGCAACACAAAAAAGTAAAGAAAAATGGAGAAAATATTAATTAATTTAAATCTTTATTTCGACGAGCACAATTAAAGTGCAAAACTGTAAACATTGCTAGAAATCCTTATTTTTGTAAAATATTCTATGTACTGTTAATATTAATGAAAATAAACTGTGTGGTATTATGTTTATCATATTCCCCATATAATTATTATCGCCGAAGCTTTATCATTCAATTGAAAAATAGATTGTATTATCACGTTTTATGTAAACCTAGCGAAGTATGTTTACACATTTGCTCGTCACTGCATGTATTGCATCGTTGCGCGCTATCACGTCGGTTATTCTGATCCCGGTTTATGCGTGTTGGAATGCGGATATTTAGGCGAATTCGGCGTATGATTCGTGTCGGAGGGATTGATAAAATCCTCGGTCAAGGAAGATTTCGATTGGAACGTAACAATTCTTTTGATGGTGATTTAAGAAAAATTAATTAAGGAGAATGATTTAGCGAGGGTGACCGAGTTACACCGGTCTACCTGTGTTGTAGTATAAAACGCTTATCGGAATCGTTTCAGCGATCTCTTATCGTCGTTTCGCCGCGGCGCACCGTGCCGGTCGTTTCAGAGTGAAGGAAACACGGCCGCCGCGCCGCGCGCCGGACGCGGGTCGCATTTCGGTTAGTTAATCTTAAACCACGGCTCTGTAATCACCGGACATTGGTAGGCAGAGGCCGAGCTGAAACGGTGGCGGCGTGTAAAACGTTTCCAGGTTACGATCAAATGCCGTAATTCGTCGGAAATAACGCAACCGGCCGGCCCGTCGGCCGAATTTGCCGTCTGTTTGCTGTGCGAACGCCACGTCCGGTCCTCGAGGCCGTGTTTTGTCATTAGGCTAATTATTAATGCCGCTGGGGACGGCCCCGATGAATTCTCGCACGCCGCGCCTCATATCCCGGCAAAGAATAAAATCCATCGATTGCGTTTCGAGGGAAGTACACCGCGATGAACACTTTGATTTAAAAAAAAAAAAAACAATAAAATTTCGATTCTGAAAAGTAACGAATCCATTTGAAACCGCGTGCTAAGTATCCGAGGATCGATCGCGGTGTTCGATCCTTGAGGAAAGTTTGTTGAAACATCCGTCATTACCGTAATCGAATACAATTTATATCGTTACCTTTTGCCGAACTGTTCGGAAAATCATACCGTTCAATTGAATATATTAAGGGATCGCAATTATTCGATGACGACGGGCGCAAGCCGGCTGAAACAAGTAGCCGCGGTTAAATATTTCGTTTCGAGCGGCAGATGTATTACCGCTCGATATTCGTGTCTGTCGATTGTTTGCTCGCTATCGATTATTTGTGTACGATCAAATATAACAATCGGAGTACGGTTATATTAAAATTAAGTTATATTAAAAAATATAGTTTTCGTACCGTGACTCTAATAATGTTCTAACCCACTCTATCTTGCTTTCCTGAAAGCAACAAAACTGTCGGATAAAACAAATTCAGCAAATTCTTCGCAACTTCCGAGGAATCGGGAGTTTCTCGAGGTCGCGCAACGATGCAACCAGAGGGACTTCCTTCGCGACTAAGGACGTTGGCCCGATCAAAAATCCGCAAATGGCCTCGGGCGATCTTGGCCCGGGGGATGCATTAACCCCGAAAGGGAGAAATGAGAAAGCACCGTGGAAGACCTGGTGTGTCGCCAGTCGCCAGCCGCCGTTTGCTTTATCTACCGAAATCCTTTCAGAAAGTTTTGCGGGTCGGAAGGCTAAAGGCTGTGGCGTGCAAATGGCGTGGCGGGGCGGCGCGGCGCAGCGGAAAGTTAGTTCCGGGGGTTGTAATCGGGATCAGGACATTTAGGCTGCGGCCTTCACGCGCGGGAGCAACAAAGTTCCTCTCCCCCTCGCTCGGGAATTAATCTGAACCGTTGGATCGTAAAATGAGGTTCGAATAACACTGCTGGAAAAATACCAATACATACTCGCCGATACCTAAAACTATTGTAAGAACTTCGGCAATTATTCTTAAACGTCGCGTTAATAATTTTCGAATGATCCGTCTGTCACCCTGACGGTCCTGTCAAACCTTCCATTTAAGGTAAAGGTGCTACATAGTTGTTGGCCAGTCAAAAAAAGTTTTCCACGCGAACGATGAGAAGTAGCGAGAGTCGATGCCTGTGAAGGCACTCCATTTAGACTGAAGAAACCGTCTTGTGATCCATTTAGTTTAGCCAGATCCGGCGACGTCCGGCCAGTCCACCAATGCATAGGTGGACGGATCCAATTTTTCTTCCCCTGAAACCTTATTCGGACTATTACGAACATTAAAAAAAAATTATCCAAATCGGTCCATCCGTTCTTAAGTGATGCGCTTACCAACGACCAGCATTTCATTTTTATTTATACAGATTTATTAAAGATCGGTTAAAAGAAATTTGTTGAAAATTTCGTGAAATATTTGATATCCGACAGGCGGCAACCTAATACTGTAGCTCGTACATACGGTTGCACGCGGAGTGGGCGAGGGTTTCGCGCTGTGTCGGAATTTTTGAGAGGCGGACGCGTCTTCGCGACCCAACCACGGAACAATAGAGGACGAGTGTCTTCTCCGTCAACCTGCTGTCTTCTTTGTACCGGAAACAATGGGTCTACCGGCTGAAAGAGCTGTTCTTCTTTCTTGGCCGATATCATCCCCCCGCTTCCTTCAGTTCCAGTTTCGCGTCGCGTTGCCCTTTTTCGCATTCACCTGTCACCGGCTGTCGACTGGCTGGCCGACCTACCGAAACCCCATTCGAAACTTCCCGCGTAATTCGATTCCCGACCGAACAATCCGCGGAACTCCTGTTCCGCAGCTCGTTTCGAACTAGAGCCGTCTACGATTCAAACTCGAGTTTCCCGGGAACAGGAAGAAACTGTTCTCGCCGACGCGCGCCGCACTAGCGCGACCCAACGAGTCGTTTAATTTCAAATCGACCGTCAATGGATCAGCAACCGTGTGTGATTTATTTGAAAAAAATATATATAAAAAAACTTTTTAAAAATCACGCTTATATTAAAAGGCACTGAAAAGTAGAAAATAATGTTTTTAGATATGAGTGACTTTAAATAAAAGCGTGGAGCGCTAAACTACATTAACTGAATTTTCGTGGGCGCTCCACGCTTTCATTTATAGTCACTAATATCTAAAAATATTATTTTCTCCTTTTTAGTGCATTCAAATATAAGCGTGGTTTTTAAAAAGTTTTTTTATAATATTATATACTTTTTTATCTTCTACTGTTTCTACTTGATTAGACTAACTACTAATAATAGATATAATCGATTTTCTATTAAGTCATAAATTATAATTATTCAATCGTTTTGTTGGTTCTTGGGAAACAAGGTAATTTTGTAAAAAAAAAAGGCAAATATATCTTTCGAACGATATTTATAGGATGCTTTCTTTCTCGAAGCTAGACTTCGACTGACGAGTTCGTTAATAATTCGTCGATACATTTGAAATCGGAAGGTTTGAGCGTAAGTCATGTCGACATGCGGACTCATAGGGTCACGGCTCTGACTTTGCTTTTCAACCTAAACAAGATATCACGAAGTATAATTGTTCGATTTCGCGACTGTTGCAATTCATCGCGTCTTGTAATTTACGGCTCTTGAGGTAGGCGGATCTTCCGAACAGTTCTCCACGGTGGAGGTGGAGATCTCTACCCCAAGTCAATCGAGGAAATTCGGGAAAAATAACGGGACCCTGGCGTAGCGCGACGAAAAAGACCCAAGCGGCCCGCACGTGTTTTTTACTACCCCTTATCACGTTTTTGACTTGTCCCGAGCGCGGACGGATTACCCTCAGGTTCGGACCTTGAATCGGGGACCCTTGGTACAGTAGTCCCTTGATTGTTGTCTAAGGGGCTGATCACTGGGCAGACAACCATCGCAACCTAACAGTTGCTTCTCTGATTTATGGCTGTGTCTACCGCTCCGATCGCGCCGAGCGAGAATACGATAGAGAGTCAGTCGAACATAGAGAAGGACAGAATGAAATATGGATCGCGTGGTCGCAGCGTGTCGCCGTTGCCGCCGTTGTGGCTAGATATGAAATCAGAGCGAAAAAATCTACGAGAATGATGTGTAGCATGTTCCAAAAACATTTTTTCCGCGTGTGATATTGGAAAAACCACAATTTTCTTGAAATTATGCAAGTTTAACGAATTATTTCAAGGTTAAAAAACGTTCGTACCACAATCTCCATAATTATTCCATAGTCTGCGAAGTTTCAGCTTTAATTTAAAAACAATTTCATCGCTCTATCTCGCTTCTATTGGTAGTTCGTTGATTTTAACACAAATTTCATCGTTTTTACCCACTGTGAGCCGTATACCGTAAACGCCCGTTCCAGTGGTGAGCTTCAGTAGCGACAACCCGTGTCGGACGAAGATATTTTGCTTCCTGGGTCGAAAAAACGCCGATGTTGGAAAGTTGAAAGGGTGGGCTCTTAAGATAAAAGTCTGCTCTATCGCGTGGTGTAGTTTGATTTTCCGTTGGACCCTTATTTTTTTATATAAATTGTAAAATGTCATAAAAAACGGTGCAAAAGTGGTGCCTTTCCGTATATAATGATTAAACAATCATAGGGTGTTAATATTGAACATCGCTGGATTTGGGAAAGTCTAGAGAATCTTTTGCTGTAAAGAACAATACAATATCTTTTATAATAAAATCACAATATTTGTTCAAAGTCGAAATTTTTGAAAAAAAATTAAGGACAGATTGGGAATCAGCGCGGAAAACGCTACAAGAATCGGAAAGTGAGAATCGAAAGGTCTTTTGGCCGTTGGAGCGTGTTATTAAAGCATGGTTGGCGTCGCATGTAAATCCTCGCGGCAATAAGTAAAATTCGCGTCGCGAACAGGTTCGCTGGATCATGGACGCTTATTCGCATGCGAAACGAGTGTCGCGGTTACTGTGGGCAAAACTTCCGAGAAATTCACGATTCGGCATTCCCGCGACACTCGTACGAAACGAAACGAAACGAAAAGGAATAAACGTTATTATTAAGGCTAACTGCGAAATAAGCAGAGAAACCGAAGAAACCGAGCCCTTCGCGTACCTACAGCGAAAATCTCGGCCGCCCGAAACTTCTCCGCAGACATTCCGTAGTTAATAATGACTTGTTAAGTGGCTGGCCTTGTTCGGCGCACTTAAGTCATGCATACTGTATGTATGCGCACCGATGCAATATACCGGCCGACAGCGTCCTGATAAACTCCTGCACATGCATTCTACGCGCACAATCCCTTCCCCGTACGGGCACTCCCGCCCCTTCCTCGACAAACCTTCGGCGAACCTTTGCAAACCTATGGGTATTTCGCGACGAATTCGCGCCTCGAAACAGCGTTTCCCGCCTTTGTCCCATTTCCGGTAACTGTTGACACGTTTATCGAATCGTTTATTGGTTCGCGCGTGTTCCTGCAGTTCCGGCTGTGTTTTTTATTTTCTCTGTTTCGACCGTTTCTCACTCGTCTATTCTTTTTATTAGAGTTTTATTTGGAGTGTCTGCAGTGTGCCGAGATGTTCTTTCTTTCGAGGGTTCTTCTAGGCGAAAGTTGATGAGTTGTTTGCGTGATTCCTTGCGCAGTTTGTTGCACGAGCTTCTATTTGCTTGAAGAATTTTTAAGCGTTTCCTGTTCAGAGGTTTCCTGTTTCATCTGTAGGGTTTCATAGAACGACCGAAGTATGTGATTTAGTGTACGAATACAGATCGTATCCGTCAAGCGAAGTTCACGATATTCAAATATGCATTCTGTCTCTAATGGAATCGAATTTAATCAGATCGTGTCGTTCGGAGGAAGTGGTAAACTTCCCCGTGTTTCTCCAGCGCGCATCGGTTTCGGGCAACGAAGTATTGTCAGACCAAGTTCGTCGATCGACAAGAAACCCGCGCAAGAAAATCACACCCTCGGCCGGCTTTCCGCTCTCCTAAGGGATGTTTCGCACGCTCGAACGAGCCGGGGGGGGGGGGTGAGAAATGGTGTCCCGGCGCGGATAGAAACGACCCCCTTTCGACGAGCTGATCAACGTCGCGCTGCGTCGCAAACTCCAACTCCCAGAAGTCCTGTATAGAAGAAAAATTACAGGGACAAGCCCGTTACCGGGTCTCCGGTTGCGCTCTTCGCCGATTTCGCTTTTTAACTTGTCCGCCATCGATCGTTTCGTGTGTCCCGCAGTTTAGAGGATAAAATCATTTACGTACCATCGTATTCGTAAGCGATACGTGACGAGCAAAACTGTAAACATTGCTACATTGCTACAAAAAAAAAATACTTTTTTCTGTAAAATATTCTCTATATCAATAATATTTACGAAAATAAACAGAGTGATATTATCAACAGTTTATCATATTCACCATATAAATATTATTGCCTAAGCTTTACCATTCAACTGAAAAATACTTGGGTTGTATTATCACGTTTTCTATAAAATTAGCCAAGTATTTTTACACTTTTGCTAGTCACTGTATGTGATTTTTGAAAGTCTTAAAAATTTTCGGGTTTCACGTTCTCAAGGTTTAAGGTCTTAGAAAGAGAACTGCGTTTAAAAAAATTCTGTAGAAACAACCGTTAAACAAATATGAGCAAATCCATGGTCTGAATCGGCCGGGCGCGGGCGAGGCAAACAATGGGATAACGAGTTGTTTTCACTAATAGTCACAGCAAGCGGCTATAGCAAACATATGTATAGGTATTTAGGCATCTCCCATGGTCCGGAGTGAAAAGGGGGCCACTTTAAAATAATTTATATAATCAAGTTAACTTTTTCCACTATGAGAGGGGGAGGGAGTAGATGTGGCGACTGTGGCAACATTCAACAATGTGAAGTTTACGCTTGAACGTAAAGATAGACGTTGTGATAGACGCATTTCTCATAAGGAATGCAAAACGCTGCGTTTTGACGCGAAAAGGAAATTCCACGTTTAATCGGCTAAGCCCTTTCTGAAAAGCGGAGAACGATAGTGAAAAACGACACGCGGCTGCGTGTTTGGATAACAAAAATCTACAGGAATCACCTGGTAATTACCGAGATGCGAAATCGATGTGGCAGGAGGTAACTGGGAAACGGTCGAACGGCCAATTAGTTGTAACCGAGCGAGCATATCGGGTTTCTCGATCGAAGGAAAACCACGCTGCTCGTGGTTTCTCGTCCGAGAGTGACACCGGGCACAGAGAAATAAAGTGTTTGCGATCGGTCTGATCCCGCGCCGCGCCGCGCCAGTGGTAGGGGTAATAACTGGTCGGCTTAATAACGAACATTGTAGCCGATTAATGGCCGGCCCGGTCGAGCTTTGCAACTTCATTGTGAAGCTCGTTCCGCAGGCATTGTGCTCTCGGCTCTCGCTCCATTATGAGAACCTCGTAAGATCAACCGCAATTCTAGGGTCGTCCAAAGGTTTGTCGTTCGCAATTCCGCATTTTCGAGGCACCAAGGCGCCTCGATAAAAGGGACGAAACGGCCCTTGGAAATTGCCACCGATAAACTGCCATCCCGTCGCATCGCGGCCGTTGAATTTGCAACCCGACTGCTCTCGCGGATTCCGTTGTTCTAGACACACAGAGGAAATTGCCCTGGTCGATATATTTGGAAAGAAGCTCGCACTCAGCATATGGAAGATCTATCCCGGTAAAATCAGTTGGATTTTTCATATGTTGTAGCCTATGATCTACTGCACAAAAGATGTTGGAATGTACAACAAAATGCACGAAACACATGGAGGAGCAGAGGGTCTTTCTTAACCTGAAAATTGCACTTGGAACGTTGCTAAAACATGTTTAAACAATCATAATGTATTACTATTGAACATCACTGGATTCGGGAAAGCCTAGAGAATTTTCTGATGAGAACAATACAATATCTTTTATAATGACATCACAATAATTGTTTAAAGTTGAAAAATAAGTTTTTTCTCTAAAAACTGTGCGTGTAGGAGAAAAATTAAGGACAGATTCGGTATCAGCGCGAAAAACTCTATAAGATCCACCCAACAGTTATATGAAAACATTTTTAATGTTGGACAGTGTAATTACCTTATTTTATTTTCAAAAATTACTGCATCGAATAAAATGTTTCAGTTTCAAAGTTGTACACATACTTTAAAATAAATAGGATTAGTTATTATTTTCTATAGAAAATACTATTTACCCCAGCGTTGGCGTCACCTCGAAGTAACGATTGGCGGTCGAAATGACGATCAGCAGCCAAAGCGACGCGACGATGGAAACGCGAGGCGCACGTTCCAGTTCAAGTTTCCTATTTCACTAGACTGTATTCGATTTCACTTCAACCATATCCCTTAATATTTCTGATAAAGTTTAATTTCAAATGTAAAATATTGGTCAATTAATATTTCATCAGATAAAATTTCTAATCTTGTTCGAAAAATGTTCGAAGTGTCGCGTGTGTCGTGGTAATCGACGCATCAGAGGTCGCGTATCAACGGTAATTAGTTAAACGACCCCCCCCCCCCCACAGCGGAAGTGAGTTTTCCGCAGCATCGGATAGATTAGAAGCCTAGGCAAAGTACGAGGAGCATTTCGTGTTCCATTAGTCCCGTGGAAATTGAATCCGTCAGCTTATTTTCTATCCGATGGATCCATAATGCAGAACACGGTGCCGAAAGGAGCTCGTAATTAACACGCGATGCCGAATCGCTGCGAAGCACGATGAAACACGGATGGGGGACGACGGGACTCGTGACTCGTGACTCGTGACGAATGCAGAGATTGCCTCGCGAGATTATCCAAAATACCGGGGGCTGGTCCTAGCCCATCGTCTCGAATTTCCCCGAGAATTTCCGACGAGCAAGAAACTGAAAGCTCTTATAATTCACATTCGAGAGTTCCGGCAATCTGTGAACTGGGATCTATGATAATCTCTTCGCAGACGGAATCCGGAAGTTCATCGAGCAGATTGCGCTGCACTCTTGGCCCTCTCTGCGTATCATCTTGTACGATTGATAGGGTGAATCTTCCGCGATACATCTTCTTCGAAGCTTTAAGACTTCGTTGGAAGTCGAAATGAAATTCTTGAGAAATCATCGGGATTTTCCACGATTAATTAGGGCGAAAGCGGAAACAGTTTCGCGTTTCCGCGACAAACGGTTTTCGTGCGAAGAAACCTGCGAGCTTAATCCAGAATCGCGAGACAGATCTAATCATTTGGAACAATATTACCGGTCCGCGCAGGCGGTTGCGGCTGGCCGCGTTTCCGCGCGTGCACGCGACCGTTTCCACGAGATCCATTCATGTTCCGTGTAATCTCTTTGCCGACCCTTCACCGTGTTTAACTCGACCCAATGTTTATCGGTGTTATTCGGAACGAGCCACATCGGATGTTGATCGCAAATATTAACGCGATACCGCGGTAAGATTTGACTTAGACGCTTGCGGTTCACTGGCGCGAACCGGTTCCGTCTTTCGAACATCCCCTTGACATAGTTCGTTCATTTAGGAAATTCAATTTTCGGAAAGGTTCTGGAGAAACACCGTTCAGCCATCGAACACGATTTCTTTAAGCGCTGTAAATGGTTAATATAATTCCGAGGATCGTATAAAAAGCGTAAAGGATTTTTAATCTCGCGATCAAGCCGTTGGTTGGTCAACGTCCCGGATAATGCCGGATATCCACCGGCCGCGTCGGTCAAGTGTATCATCAATCGTGATATTACTTCTCCAAGTGTTGCGGCTTCTGGTCGAGAACTCCGAGAGCGCTACGTGCGTGGGTGACTTCCAATAGAATTGTGACGGACTCCGAGGCACTACACACGGCCATTCGAAATCCCGGATATTCAATCCAGCGAAGTTGCCCCGGCGAGCGGCGCGGCACGGCACCCAATTGAAATCCAAACCCCGGAACCCGGGACACGTAGTTACGTCGGGGAGCTAAACTCCGCCGAGTGATTACCGGCAATCTCGAATGGCCAATGTTAATTAAACGGCATATCGCAACGTCGTGATTCACGTGTACACGCGACGACGCCACTTTGCGACGCCCCGGCCATCGCGGATTGCGTCGCGTCGAGCGTCGGTATCGCGTTCGCCCGATTATTAGTCGCGTGCTAGCCGGTCTTTTTGGTCAATAAGGCCTGGAATTGCACACAAGGATCATCGTTTACCGATTTTCAGACTGACCGGCGACCATTGTACCCGGCCCGCCGCACAGTGGCCAATTCGGACGAAATCGGCGACAAAATCAAAGAACTTTCGATAGAAATCAGATAGAGCGATGAAAATTTTTTTTAATTAAAGCTGAAACTTTGTAGAATATGGGAAAAATAGGGAGATTATGGCACGAACGTTGTTTAATCTTGATAAAACTCGATAAACTTGCACAATTTCAAGAAAATCGAACTTTTCCCAATAGAACGCGCGGAACAAATTTTTTTCGAACATGCTATGCTTTATTTTCCCTGAATTTTTTCACGCTGATCTGGTCTCGAATTTGTCTACGACCTCCGGATTTTGTAAAAAGTAGAATTATTATTAAAAATTAAAATTTTTATTTTTTTAAGGTTAAAATACGTTCGTACCATAATCTCCCTATTTTTCCATATTTTATAATGTTTCAGTTTTAATTTTAAAAAATTTCATCGCTCTATCTCATTTCTATCGAAAGTTCTTTGAGTTTGTCGCCGATTTCGTCCGAATTGCCCACTGTGCGACGCGGCAGTGTTCCCAATTTCCCAGCGCTCCGAATGCAGCCGGTGCAGCTGCAGTTTCTACAAAATAGGCGGAGATCTTTCGAAAATTTTCATGTTGCGAAATAGAACAAAACGAGGTCGTTTTGTAAGCTAAAATTTCATTGAGATAGACCGAAAAAAGACTTGTATCTGATCCGATTTGATATACAAACGCTATTCCTGCTGAGAATAATAATCGAAATACAGAATTTATGCTGCAGATTCAGTTTTCAAAACCTTCCTAGAAAAGATTTTCCGATTCTACGATTATTTAAGGCGACACTGTAGAACACCTCTTTCGGCCATAAACATAAATTTTACGCGGTCTCAGAATGAATTCTTGCGAGATTTGCACCGGATAGTACCATCGCACCCTTTAACACTCGAATTCCAAAACTTTTTGTGGTAATGAAAAGTTTCTGTGATTTATGGTCTTCAATTTTTTATGGTATTCGCGAGGACAGTTTAACTCTGTTTTCACGCCTGTATTCGCTGGGAGACGAAAAATAGTAAAGTACATTGATCGAAATCTAAAATTCTAGCCATTAGGATGCAAACTGTGTCTGTCGTGGGTCGGAAATGACCCAATTCTGCTTACCGTTTGACTATCTGGCATTCTGCCATTCGATAGCTAATACTTTTAACAGTATAAATATTCATACTTCTTCTCTCAAAGGTTACTGCAATCGAACAACTTGTATAAAATGCTAGGTCCAGGATAGCTGCACTAAATTCTAATAAACTACGTTATCTATTTACAATCTTCTACATCTATTTCTAATATAAAAATGAATGACTATTGAATACAGCAACCCCATTGCTAAACAAACTAGTAGCGTGATCAGTGCGCACTGCACCCGCCGGAGAATGGACAGAACAGATTCGAACGAAGACGGTGCGCTGCCTCGAATACAGCGCAGCGCGTAGATTTCATTCGCAAAAGAATAAATATTTGATGCAAAAATAAATAGTCGAAAAAGGGGCGTCTATGAAATCGTGATGAGCAATCTGATAACGAAGAGGGCAGTGGCAGCTCAGGTGAAGTGGAGGCCCTAAGCAGTAAAAATTTTGGGGCCCTAGAACTCAAGTTAGAAATAGAAGTTGCAAGAAACCTCTCCGAAACTGATTAACAAGAAGGAAAAGTAATGAAAAATTTATAATTCGGGGCCCTATGGTATCCTGGGCTCCACGCGGCCGCTGAGTCCGCTTACCATTAGATCCGCCACTGGAAGAAGGCTAGAACGCCGAACGGTGTTAACCTTGGGGCAACCGTATAGCGCACAGGTGTGCCGGGGGTGGTTTCAACTCGTGGAATAGTTAGGGGATGTTAATGGGGGATGGCAGACGTTGGTAGCACTGGTTCCGACAGACAGAGAGTTCGTAAACGTGCGGGAGAATGCGTGGGTAGTGGATTGCGGGGGTGTTGCAACGCAGATGCGACGGCGGGGTGCAACGGTTGTGTGTGGGTCGCAAGACGATCGGGGGTGGAAATGTTAGAGGCAGCGGGGACGCGGAGGAGAGGGAAACGAATGCGGAGAAGGGAAATATAAACACAGTGACAAGCTGGGTAGGCAGCGAGAGGGTAGAAGCGGAAATGGGCACGGACAAATCGACGCGAGGAAAGGCGACGAGGAAATGAATAACGATGCAAGGAAGTCGGCGCAGACGTAATGGAATCGCGGAAATTGAAAGAATCGTAAATCGAGCGACGAAAGACCTCCCTGGCGGCACTAGACTAGAGGTATTTCAGAAACATCGGTTCTGACGTGAAATAAATTCAATAATGCGTGGATATATATGTATGTGTGCGTGTGTGTGTGTGTGTGCGCGCGCGCGCGCGTGCGTACTTTCTCTTTGTACAAATGATTGACTATGACCCGAGTTAGGCTGTTTGTCTAATCATTTCCTTTGAACACATCTCTTCACAATTTCGATGATTATAAAAAAAAGATTGAAAACCGGTCATTTGACCGGCAGCTTTAACGTTTCGAACAGAGTGAGTTCCTCGTCTTGCTAAGCGTTAATGAAATGATACTATTGCGAAGGGGAGGGCAAACAGAGATAATGCACGTCGAGGGAAGATAGGTGCGGCGTAAGAAGGCTTCGAAAGGCCGAGAGGAGAGCTCGGAGTGCCAGAACAACGGAGAGAGAGAGAGAGAGAATGTGTTGCATATAGTGGAAAACAGAGAGAGAGAGAGAGAGAGAGAGAGAGAGGGAGGAAAATGGAGAGAAATGTAGAGAGAGAGTGAGAGAGAGAGAGAGAGAGGGAATCAGAGAACGAACGTTTCGTTGACGAAGCGCGCATGCGGCTGCAGAGTCGCACGGGCCGCCCGGATCCTCAGTGCGCTCCTCACTCGCGACGCGTCCAGGACTCACTGTTACGGCCCTCCCGGGAGTCCCGAGGGACTCCGGGCTTCCCTCGCGATCGTGACTACCACCGTGCTCGACCACCTTGCGAACAGGTGCCGCGGGAAAACACAACTGAGCCTTGCACGTTGCCGAAACCTCGCGAAAACCATCTCTCGGAGAAACTCGTGAACACGACCACGGCTGATTTATTCCGGCACCGTTAATCGCGAACGCAAATTATCGCTCACGATCTACCGCCGAGTGAGAAGCATGTTGGATCGAACTCGTGAACTGCTGTGAATAAAAGCGATGCCGCTACCAACGAGGAAACGGAGTAAGGACGATCGAGACTTACCATCGATTCTTTTCTCGTTCGATATTCGCGGCAGAGTATCCCGGTGACTCTTCCTTTTTCTTTCGGTTCGCCGAGATTCAGCCGAGATTCACCCTAGATTGAGCGATCTATCTTGATTAAGAGGATCCTCCTAGAATGTTTTCTATCTTCGGTTCCGTAGAGATCCCAACCGAGACTCGCGCTTGCGAAGACGATGAGAATGAATACGTTCGATAGTTAATATCTCGATGTTGAATTTTCTTTGGTTCGAATACTACTGTTTCGGGATATGGCAGTTTTGAGGAAGATATCCTCGGTACTGATATTTTCTCGAGCGTGGAATCCTTCTGCGAAGGATTGACGCGTGATGGGAGTGTGGCATTCCATCGAACAAAATTACGATTCATTTTTTTGTTCGACTGTCTTAAAGCCCAGCTGATTCGATTGTACTGCTAATAGCCTGTCACTAACAGAACAATCCGCAAGAGAATCATTATTGCGTGTTGCGTTGAAAGAAGTCCATTTTTCAAAGGGTTAATGCGACCGAATATAAAAGTTTGCATTGTTCTTCCTGGATAAAAGGAAATTTCTGTTTGCCGACAAGCTCTGTTTGTTATCTTTCGAGTTGCACGATCCAATTCTACTGAATTCTATTACCGATAGACCATCGGTAGTAATAATCGACGCGAGATAATTTTCTGTTTTCTACGTGAAAACGTAGAACCGTTCATCTTGGAAAAATTAACCTTTTCGATTGTCTAATTCCTTATTGATTGAAAATATTTTAATTACCCGTTTATGGGACGAAGGTCATTTCTGTTTGTCAACGAGCTGTATTTGTCGGCGTTCGAGTTGCATAATCAAAGGCGAGAAATTTGTATCATAGTGGTTGTTCGGGTGATCGTATGGCGTCGGGCTCCAGTGATCGCTCGAGTGATTTTGGTGCGCAGAACGATCCTGTTTACTGTTTATCGATGAACTCGATTTTCGGCTATTTCTTGGTATTTCGCAATTTCAAAGTCCACTGAATTTCGGCCATGTTTCACTAACTGCGCTGATCATAGGGCGAAATGCCCGGTGATTCTTTTCGGTGGACGATTCAACAACTCGAACAATTTGATTTCTCAAAAGCAGTTTTCCGGGTTCCATTGATTGGCTCTTATTGTTAGTTAATGTTCGACGGTCTTCGAGATTTCGAGTCCCTGCTTCGAAATTGAACACTTGATAACGGGAATTTAAGCGTGGCCATTTTTCAGTTGATTCCAATATTGGCTGACCGCAGGAACCGTCAAGAACATTTTAGATGGTAATTTTGAGAAGAAGAACTGTTCATTTTGCTAACAGAGTAATGCGATTTATTCCAACTTCTCTTTTATTTCCTTTTTTACGTAGCAAAATCTCGAGCAGGAACATTAGACTAGCTGAACATTGGACTCTAAAATTTAGCTGGTTTAAAAGGAAAAGCTTTTCCGATGAAACTATTGACGAGACGAGGTGATTTACAGACAAAATGGACGTTGGACTGGAAGAAGGTATAATCTAAATTCTCCTACTTACAATATTTTCTTATCTTTTCTCGAGTTTTAATCCTTCAGGACCACATAATTGGTCTCGGTGTCTCCTGGGCAAAATATTTTACCCGCATAACATAAACTTTCTTTCATAAAGTTCGAATATCTGTCCTGTTCAAATAACAGTTTATAGTGCCATTTTTCACCGTCCTGTTAACGAATTATAAAACAACATCTTGTCATCCTAAGAACATAAACTATATTTGTTTTCCATTACCGATGATCGCTGACTGCCTCGAAAGTGAAAGCGGCTATCTAAGTGCACGGTAGTGCACCAGCCAACTTCTCGCGCTACCTCCTTTTACACCAAACAACTTAGCTGTTTTTTAGAGACATGTAACTCGGAACTGGAGGCAGCTGGAGAGATGTAATTTCGTACACTTGTTAAATGCTATATGTCTCAATCTTGACAAAACATTAATCTTCCAACACTAGTAGGTTCCGAGATATAGGACCTCAAAAATCACTAAAGTCACTGACTGACTGACTGACTGACTGACAGATGATCTCAACCTTTTGGGTACTTCCCATTGATCTACAAGCTTGAAATTTGGTACATATAGGTCCACCATAACAAACACTCAAAGCAATAATTATCAAAGTTTGAAATGTTACATCTTAAAGGGGTTGTATCGAAAATAAAACATTACAGAATACTTACGTAGGAGCGAACACAGCAGCATAACATACATAAGTATACGTTTTATTAGCTTTGCAGTCGCAACAAATACGGATGAAAAAAACAATCAACAAAAATCAATGAAATCCCAAGAAAAACATCCTGTAAACAGGAACCAAGTTCTCTATGACGGTAAAAAATTGTGAGATCAAACAATATACGGCCAAGTTCGTTAACTTAGAAATACCTCTTGCAATACTGAAAAAGTGTATCTATTTAATTTATAAAGAGTTACATGGAGAGCTAAATTATTCAAATTTGACCGTTACTTTTGAAACCAAGGTCCATAAAAGGTGTTAGGTAGTGGCCAAGTTTCAATAATTTAGCCCTCCATGTAACTCTTTATAAATTAAATAGCGTTCTTTTAAACTAGTTTTTACAAACGCTTTTTTCAGTCAGTACTGAAATAATTATACTGAATACTTTCCTTGCAATCAAGAGGTATTTCTAAGCTATCGAACTTGGTCATATTTTGTTTGATCTCGCAACTTTTTACGACCATAGAGAACTTGGCTCCTGTTTACATGATATTTTTCTTGGGATTAATTTAACACTCGATTGTTACATCAACTTGATTATTGTTCTCATCCATCAGACCTATTCGATAAACAAAAATCATTTGAATCGATCCAAGTTATCGTGAATTGCCTCACAATTGTAGACAATAAGCGTGGCTCACTATCGTTAACATCGGTCTCGTCAATAATTTTCCATCTTAATTTTTTCCCACCATTTTATCGCTCAACTTCAATCGTATAACCCGCGGAGCCATAATTTAACCGAGAATCGACGATGGTTAACTTGACGTCACCTCTCTCTCTCTCTCTCTCTCTCTCTCTCTCTCTCTCCCTTTCACTCAGATTTAATAATTCATTTGTCGAATCCATTATACTTTCTGCTTCCATGCCGTTTAATACCTCGAACGTTTCGATGCTAGATATAATTATTTATTATTTATAAAACGCTTGGTCGTGTGTTCGATGAACAGTGAACTTTGCTCTTTTGATATCATAGAAAGTTTTATCTTGGACGATTGAACGTTCAGCTGGTAAAAGATTATTTTTATTATTATTATTATTTATTATAGACAGACTGAAGCCGTTTTACATAAGTTTTTAGAATAAAAAGGAAAGAGAAAGATACAAGACTACTCGTCTAATAACAAAGAAGGGATAGGCACAAAAAAGAAAAGTAACAATAGTACAATCGATAATATTATTATCATATAATCATGCGTAGTTGTATTTGAAAATTTTGTAAAGGTTCAATAAAAAATAAACAATACAATAGAATAGATTTTGCAGTAATGCGATTCATTGGATTAATTAATTCATAAGTAGATTTGCTTTAAGTGTTTGAAAACCCGCTCATGCTCTCAAATCACGTTCCGATACATAAAACTTGATTATATTAAAATTATATTAAAATAGATTAAAATTTTTTGAAAAATGCTTAGATGTTCGTAAAAATTTTTAAAGGTTGTACAGTAGTTTTGAGAGAATTTCTAAAATTGTTGATAGCGAAACGCAGCGTGTATAATTTCGTTCTGATGTGATGTGACGAGACACAGAGACTGAATAACAGAGGCGAGTTCAAAGTCTCCTCCCGCGTATCGATCCGATAAACATCGACTGTTTGCTGTGACACGTCATTAGCGGTATTCTTTCCCCCGTTTCGAGCGAGATCATCACGGTAATCACGATCCCGATCAAACCGTGGAAAATAACCCTTAACCCAGTCTCGTGGATACCGATATCGTTCCCTCGGATCAGCGATTTTTCTTTATCGTCCGAGATCTAGGCAACTCTATACATAGATCTCTCTCTCTCTCTTTCTACGCTTCTCACAAAAATACATCTCATAATGTTTAACAACATTTCGGAAACGCCAACTATCATGGATCATGCGACGAAAATACATTATTTTCAATTCCTATTTTCAATTAAGCGAATGAGAAAATGAAAACGTCTCGCGTCGATGTTTCCGAAATTTTAATCAAGATTAATTAATTAATGTGTACGATGAAAAAAGTAGTCATTGAAAAATCGACGATTGATTCAATCGATTGATGAAGCTAATCGTCAATCGTTGATTAAAAAAGGAAATCATCGAAAAATCGGATACTGATTTAATCAATTGTTGAAGTCAAATCGCAACACGGTCCATCCATAAATTCTAATAAGGAGGAAAAGAGAGAGAGAGAAAGAGAGAGAGAGAGAGAGAGAGAGACAGAAAGAGAAAGAGAGACAGAGAGCAGAGATGCATATTTGACAGAAATATATCTCAACAAAAACTCAGTGTACATTCTTTTTGGTATGCGTACAGTTTTGATTTCGTATTTCATTTCATTCGCAGTTAATCATTATTCAACCATCCGATTGACAATTACAATTGAAAAGAATGTAATCGTTAACCGCAATTAACGACTAAAGTAGGAATTTAATTGTTAATTTCGATTAACGATCGAAGAGAAAAATTTAATTGTCAATCGTTGATTAAATTTTTGCCCAACATCGCGTCTCGTTTCGACGAGGAGTTTCGGGAGGGCCGCGGTATGTTTATCTCGTAATACTAAGCTGGAAGCGGACCCGGTAAATAAAACAGAAATATAAGATCGAATATGAATCAGCCGGATCGGCATGGAATCGCGAAATCATGCGTCGAGTCAGTCGCTAGTCGGTCCGATTGGAAAAATATTAGCACAGCCGGAAAGTACGGGAAACTGTCGAAAGTGTTAATTATCAACGATGGATTCTCGATGTAGAAGAGAGTCTGTTGATCGCCGATGTCTACTCTGCCATATATTCCTCGATCCTATTTTCATGCGGATTTCATGGGAAAAAGCTTCAGCCTGAAAAATTTATGAAAAAGTTGTTCTATCTTAAAAGGTGTACGAACACCTTGTACACCCACTGTATTTAGCGCCATGAATTTCGACGCATTAATTTGTTTGTACAGTTTGTGTAGATCTGGTGAATTTTAAGGGTTGCGTCTATTTTCGATGGTAGAAATTATTTTTGGAGCTTGCTGATTGCTAATTTCGATTTTGCCGGCTCGGCGGTACGATCGGTCGGCGCGCGGTGTCGCGAAAAAAGGAACTAGGTCGAGAGGAAGGAGAGGAATCAATGAAGCGAGGAAGGGAGAGACTGATTCGCGTGATAACTTTCGGAATTCCGTGAAAGGAGGAAAGAAAGAGCCCAGTAGGTAACTTCGTTCGCCTTCGGAGCTAGATTAGAAGCTGCAGCTTCCTGTTTCGGGGGGCCTCCCCAACGGACGAGCTACGCATGCGATCGCGAAAACTTGTTTGCTTAAAATTCCGCTCCGCCTTCTTCTTTCGTTTAAGGGGAAAAGTTCGCCGTTCTCCTATTTCGCGTTCTTTAATTGTAGTTCGCGGAAATTGTTTTCGACGTTCGCTGGGGCGCGGGCGGCGGGCGGCGGTCGGCGAGCGGCGGGAAACCCTGTAGAATTCGCCGTCGACGTATATTTAATGACTCAACGACAGAACTTTCCCCTAAAAACGGGAAAAATTCTCCGGCAGCTTTAAACAGCGCAGCGTTCCGAAACTTTCGATCTTGTCTGCTCAATTCTGCACGAGAGTTGCGCAACTTTCAATTCTGTATTTGCGAACCTCGTCTCTCGAGAATCACTATTTTTCCAGAATTATTGTTTCACTCGCTTCGAATAGGCGATTCAAATTTTGAATGGAAACAAGGAAACTTAATCTTTCGAAGAATGCGCAGAAATGAAAAGCTTCGATTTCGCAGTTAACAAGCACAGAAAAATAATCTGACCTGGATGAACCATTGATACCGGTAAAAGCATCTAATTCTATCAACTCGAAAATAGTTCGTTCAACAGTAAAACCGGTAGGCAGCATCGAGCGCGGAAGGTTCAAAGCGCCAGGCACAAATAACTTCTGTTCTTAAACGGCGTGTAATTAAATTCCTCAATTACCACTTAAAACTACAGCATACTACAAACGCTGCAAATATGAAGTTAAGAGAACGTAGGGAGAAAAAAGTTTTCTCCGAGCCAACTGGAAGCCACCCTTGGAAATTGATAAGCCCTTACTGGATTCCCGTTTAATTAGAGCTTGCCGGGCAACTTCGAAACAGTTTCCCCCTTTTTCTTGCGCTTAGTCTTGGTGGACAGACTTCGGAGATCTAAATTAACCAGTCGAGACTGAAAAATCTACCTCGTGAATTTATTCGACCTCGGCGTCGCTGTTTGAAAGGGATTTAATTGTCAGGACGATTGTGGCCGATCTGCCCGATGAATCGGGGCTGACTAAAGATTGATGTATACTACTGACGTTCCGATAAAACACACACACACACACAGGCAAACTTTAAAATCTACATAATAATTATCCGATAAAAACAATTTCCTTGTCTAAAGAATAGCCAAAGTGAATAGCCGGTGGTGAAATAGACACCGCACCAGCTAGTTCACAACCTTCCACCTATTGGCGACCCGGTGGTGGAATAGACAACGGCTAGTCCACGACAACCCCTCTCTTTCCCTATCTAATGGCGACACGGTGATGAAACGGGCACAGACATCGGCTAGTCCACGACAACCTATCCTGTGACACCCGGTGACATCCTGTGAAATCGGCCGCGGCTAGTTTACAAGCATCCCGTTCACAAGAACAAACCTCGGCCACGTCTTATCCGCCAGCCCTCGGCTCGTAACACCGGTATGAGTCCATGAAAGAAACACGGTTACACAAACCGCGAAGGATTAGTAGATGATGCGTGGGCGGCTCGTTTGGTCGAGCTGAAAGCTAGCATCAGTGTCAGGTTGAAGAGAACGGTAAAAACTAAGTCGGACGGGAAACAGAGAGAACGAGAGATCCGAGAGCGTAAATACGGCGCGGAAAGTAAGCTTGCTCTTGTGATGCAAGTTGTCCGAAAGCATGTAATTTCCTTCGACGGACCACCGCGTCGGGCGTCGCGTCGGCCCACGAGGCACATATTCTGGACGTGCCCGGTGTAGTGTCACGGGAGCATGCTGCTGTATGGTCGGCGCATCTTCAGGCGCGGTCTCTCAAAGGGAGACTACATTCATTTTGCGGTGTTTATTATTGCAGCGGGGCTCCTTGTTGGTCTCCCGCGAAACGAGGAGTCAAAGGGGACAGAAGAAAAGAAGGAAATAGGGCTCCCTGTCAACATCGCGAATCCACCGAGTCATTCAGCCGGCCCTCCGTCCCCACCCGCCTTTCCCCGCTCGTTTCTTCTGTTTTTTTCTTTGACCCGCGGACAACTTGTCCCAGTCGGGAAGGACAGAGCCTCCGGCAACCTCTCGCGAACTCGCGAATCCGCACTCGTGAACTTACCGCAGAGCCGACCGCCCATTAACATGCTAATTCACGGAATGTTAACTGTAAGCGGTTCGCCCGACGATTCTGCACGTTGTAAATAAACGAGGACGTTATCGCGGACCGTTCCGTCGCAGACGCGACGCGGCGAATTTATCGGACCGCCTGCTATTTTTCGCCGATTCCACGCCGCGCCTCGCCGCGCCATTTGACGCTGCTAGTCTGCACCGTTATTGGTCCGACGCCAGTACCGCTGAATTTTAATCGAAAATTAGAACCGAGTCGTATGCACGATTATTTGTATCATCCGTTTGCCTGAGACGCGAGCTCAAACTGTTTACGGAGAGAAAAAAGAGAACAGGAATAGCTGAAAGCGCACATTTTCAAAAAATCATTTATACAGGGTGGAGAAATAACTATGACACCTTGAATATTTCCATTATTTGTGATAATATGGAAACATGTTATCAACGAAATTTGCACGGTACAGGGGGGGGGGGGGAGGGGTAAT